>OX101797.1:40924220-41524220 GCA_944452935.1 Rhogogaster chlorosoma | reverse complement strand
CGGGGTTCAACACTAGTCGAATTGGCGTGGAATACTCCATGTATATATGCACAGAAATTTTGTGATTGGATAAACTGAATTAATACATAAACTGGAAAATAAACTTAACTTAAGTTTATTATTTGTATTTGGCAACCTTAACTGCTAATATTATAATCTCATGATAAAAACATCTCTACATGCAGTTGAAACTAGCTCCAGTCACGAAACGGCCGTGGATCATTGGCAAACATACGATGTGATACAGAGCCCTGTTACGTCTGAAGTCGATTATCATGTTGATCAAAAATCGGCTGACAGACTTACTGAAAGTGAATGGTTACAGCACGAATTGGCAGAAAGTCGAGAGAATACCACAAACAGAAAAGAAACTGACAAAGTCACTAGTAGACCATATAATTTGAGCGCCATATACAATATTGGCGTTGGAAATAGCAACACGGATGATGGAACTGCAGTTGACTTATATTCACGTGGAGATTTATCCTCTTCGAGCGAACCCAAAAGAAGATCTGAACTTAGTGAGTATATAGAACGAAAATTGAAAGATTTTACCCTTGAATAACAATCCCGCAATAAGATAACACAGACAGTTATCAAATATGAACCGAAACCAGGATAAAAATTACTATTTATATTTTATGATATCTTAACAATTCTTAACGACTAGTATAAATAATAAACTGTGACAATATAATGTATAAAAATTTTCATTGCAAGATATAATAAAGAAAATTTGGAAATTTAATTCGGAAGACTAGACAACGCTAATCTTTTGTTTTTGCACATTGTTACTTTTTCAAGAATGCGAAGAGTTCGGTCGTGCGATTGGGAGAAAAGTTTGGGCACTACATTTGGTCGGTACTGATCCAGAAGGTATCCCAGTCAGCAGTGAGAACACCAGATGCGAGGGATTGCACACCCCTCTGATTGTTGGCGGTACTAAAGCTCAAGCAGGTGAATTTCCACACATGGCTGCCATTGGCTGGTCTATTGACAGCGAGGTGCGATATCTTTGCGGTGGTTCGCTAATTTCAGAGCGCTGGGTCCTAACTGCTGCTCACTGTACCCATGGGACATTGTAAGTAAGCGCTGTGAATACTTAATCGAATCCGATGATAATGTTACAGATGAGATTGTTGCTTTTAATTCAACACAGGGGAAGTCCATCTGTGGTACGATTGGGCGCTCATATACTGAGCAACAAGACACTGGGACAAGTCTTGGGCATTAAAAGCATAGAGAGACATCCGACGTATAAGCCTCCAGCCAAGTATGCAGATATAGCCCTGCTAGAACTCAACACTTCAGTTACTTTCAAGGATAACATCAGGCCCTCGTGCCTTCACCAACAGTTTGATGCTGCACCTTCGCAAGCCTGGGCCACGGGCTGGGGTGTTACTGATATAGGTGAATTGAAATATCGAGAGCAGATAGCGGGGAAGAATTGCAGGAGAAGTAGACTTTTTTGAAACTCCAGAGTCTTGTGAAACTATCGACGAAAAGTCGCGTACTTTCACACCAACTAAGATAAATTCGAATTTCAGGTGAAGATACCAGCGATGCCTTGTTGAAGATAAGTTTGAGTATTTTAGACACTGTTCAATGTGCTCGACAGTATGATCGGTCAGCTGCGGTCCCCCGCGGCATTGTACCTAGTATGATGTGTGCTGCGGATTCAAGTGGTAGTTGGCAATCCGATACTTGCCAAGGGGACTCGGGAGGTCCTCTCCAAGTTATTCATCCGACAATTAACTGTCTCTATCAAATAGTAGGCATCACGAGCTTTGGTAAGCTTTGTGCACTGCGCGGAAGCCCTGGAGTATACATCAGAGTTTCGCAATACCTGGATTGGATAGAAGGAATCGTATGGCCTGAGACTGGAGTGTAACGAGTTTATCCACATTAAGCTAATTTTTGTCGGAACAAACAATTCTGAAATTTTATTACACATGTTTTTATGGCCAGTAAACAATTTATCAGATTTTCTTATCAATGTGAAGAACAACGAAAGATTTATCAATTCATTTAGATTTAGATGGATGATTGTTTTATTTATGAATTGTCAAAATTTCATATATTTGCAGACACTTATTATTACAGAGATGAATAACGATTTGATCATGTAGAATTGAGTCTACGTAGCTTGATTAGCCCAGCCATGTATGAAATTTTCATTACTAATGAAGTTGTTCGATAAATAGGACAGCCCTCATTAAATAGGCTGGGGTATTAGTTAAAAGTGTAACATGCAATATGCGAATGAATGAATATTCAAAGTGCCAGTTTTTATATCATGTTGCAATTATAAAATCTATATATGTATACGTATATGTAAGTAGGTATATATTTACACAGCAACGTTTTCACTTGGGACGTGCATTATTAGCCTGTAATCTTATATCTAAGAACCGTTTATTTTTACATTAATTATTGTGCCATTAGTTCATTTATTTTAATTTTTTTTTTATTCCCAACGAATAAAAAATGAGTAGAAAAAGAACGATACCTGCGGTATATCAGACACATTTCACGTACATTTATCGTTATAAGTAACCGACGCATCTCCGGTAAAACAGTCCATATTCGTCTCCTCTTTTTTTTTCGTATCCAAAACTGCAGGCCACTGAAACTTATCCTTTAAAGCCAGTGAAAACACTGAACACATATTTCGACTAGAATATCAAAGTTTGATAACTTAGTCAACAGACTGATTGAGTTTTATCAAGTAATACTACAGTCTGGTCCGACTGAATATGTCACAACGGTTTTTGATTGTGGAACCAGTTCCACGTCAGTCCATCTCCATAGGGTCCGTGAGGCGATGGGAAGAGAACATGCCACCAACTTCTACAATTTAAAATACACAAGAATAATCGAGAATATTATTCAAGTCTCCAATAATATTAAAATATCCTTAATATTACTGTACCTTCCGTTCAAGCCAAGAAATATTCTCCAGTTTTCCCTCGGTCCAAAGTCGTACGGATTTTGATACTTCCACCCCTTCGCCTTATACTTTTCTGACTCGGTTTTATTTATTCTAGCTTCTATGCTCGTCTCCCCTCTGGTAATCAGGCCTGAATGCCACCAGGCCAATGCTCCGAGTGCCCCGAATGTACCCAGACTTATCATAGCTGCATAAATGATCACTCTGCGTTTCCATTCCTTGATCTTTGTAGTCGCAGCTTCTCTCGCTATTTCGTCTAGTTCTTCTTGACTCAAGTGATCTAGACTCTCCAGCTAAAGACACAAATTTTTTGATATTAATAGCCGAGTAAATATCCACTACAGCTATTTAGAAATAGGGGGAGAGTCGGATAATACTGACCACTGGAATGATCAGAGAATCGTTCATGCGTACGGGATGTCCTTCCAGGTCCGGTTCGTGTTCTGCAATAAATTCTTGATAGGCTATTTCTGCTCCGAATGTCATGATGAATAAAACTCCGACGACTGTGAAGACCATGTATTGAAAGAAGTGACGGTGATTGTAATGTCCGACGCAATTGTTCAGCCACGCTATGGAAGGTTTAGTTTAGGAAATATTTTTAGTCTGTGGAACTCGTCGAGAATGTTGGAAGGAAAGAAGTTTAGGACATTTATTTTTCTTCTCCTTTAGACAAGATACTTTCAACGACTTGGCAAAGAGATTAAATATCGAACAAGGATACGACAATGATGATCCATTTTGAGAACGCATCTGTTACACACAGAGCAATGATGTGTCCTTGGTGGTTTGGGCTTGATACACTTCTTGCAAATGCTCACAGCTTCTGGGATCAGCTCTCCTTGGGGTGGATAGCCCGCGGCAACAGCTACCCCCATATAATAATGGAAGCTAACGTTTAGTAGCAACCAATTCCCTATTATTACCAATACTACAGTCATAGCTGGACTCTTATCCCACCAATATGGCAGCCCTATCCAATAGGCAATTGCGACGATCGACGCAGTCAACAGAGTCACCATTACTACAAACAACTACACATCTTTCGTTAGTAGGTCTATCTCGATTGCCAGCTGCCGATTCTATCAGTTTCGCAATTTATTTGAATGAAAGAAATTAACAAAACAGCGTGCATAATTTAATTTAAATCTATCATATCATGAAACATGTAACAGGGCCTTCAAACTTTTGGGAGAGGAGACGAATCATTCGTTTTGATGTACAGAAATTATATAGAAAGTTGAAATACTCACTGGGCCTAGCCAAGCTGCGAAATTATCGACAAACCAAAACATTGGTTCCATTAATACGTCGCAGGTGTAACCCCAGTCCAAGAAATGATTGTAAAATAATGATTTGACAACGATTTGAAATTGAAACCATTTTTGTTCTACGCCTAACCTAGAAATGACAAGGTTTCTTGTTAGTCTTGGAACTCTCGCTACAGTTTGGTGGTGATAAACTCACTTTAGGGCTGTCGGGGCTCTGGTTAGAGACCAACGTATATTCGACATCTTATTTTAATATCAATGTTATCAACTAGTAGTAAAAAATTCTTTTATTTCCCTAACCGCAACCATTCACTTATCTAACCTCGCCGACAAACTACAGTCGTTTAGTAACAACAATTCGTGCCATTTAAGAAGCCGGAAATATTATTAGAAAGAATTTAATTAGCCATAACTAACACGATTAGCTTACGAATTTCACGTATCTGTCAACTACGGTATGATTATACTTTATTGCTAAACATGAATATGCTATAATTTAACCCATGAATCGTCTTCCCTGATCACTCTAACCTCTACTTTTGTAAGAATTTATAATTAATTCCGCTATTTAACAAACCGTTAATATAGAAGCCCACACATAAGAATTATGTCTACAGAATGCACTTCGAATAACAGTAATCAACTATCAACTAGTGCGTTATATTTATTATTAATTTTACCTTTATATATTATATGATACTACAATAAATGAAATAAAAAATTAATGTCTCATATACGAACCGCTCTTTGCTTTTCTTTCCGCATATTCAATTAGAATTAGAATCAGAATCATATATTACACTTAACGTTAGCAATCTCGAACAGGATGAAGAATAAAAGAATTGGTAATTATAATTTTAGAGTAAGCCTTAGCTGGAAGTTAACGATTCGATACCAAGAGTTTAAGGGTTCGGAAGCAAATATATAGGATTTGAATATCTATTTCTACCGAAGTAAAGTTGGAATTAATTTAGTGATCACTGGATTCGATCTCAACATTATCTTAGAATTTTGAAAGAGCCTGCACTGGGCAAATCTAGTTGGCTCGCTGGTCACGCTTGGAGATAAAACAAATGTAGTAGTTTGTTTGGAGTTTGAAAATATGTCAGCTTGAAAATTCAAAGTTATATCTTTTTTAAATATATTTCGGTCCTCTGGCAGCTGAAGCACTGAATATGATAAATTTCTGTTGATCAAATTTTCATTAAATCTTTCTTCTTTCGAGTGCTGTGAAATTTCCAAGTGGTAATAATGTCTGCGAGGAAGGTAAGAGAAAGAAGTGACCTTGAAGGACATCTCACCACAATTTCGATATCCCATCAATTGTACATCTTTCATAAAGAAAAAAAAACCCAGAGCATAACAAGACTCTATCTATATGCTTGTATTTCATTATCTATTTGCTATATATTTACTTCCAAATGATTGTTTCAATTCAAGCGAGAATGTATTTCAATCCACGTGGGTCAGGCAGGAGTTCAGATGGGAGCTGCATGCTGGCAATTGTATTGCTTGGAGCACGGACTCGCACCAAACGGACAGCTAATTCCTGAAAATAAAATAAATGATGAGGACAGTATGGACGCATTTTTCGCTAATCCAGATGCTGGAAAGTATGTCCCACGTGCTATCATGGTGGATTTGGAGCCCTCCGTGATCGACCAATTCCAGAATTCTGCATATCGTCAACTCTTTCATCCGGACCAATTAATTTTCGGCAAAGAAGATGCTGCTAACAATTATGCCAGAGGGAGATACACAGTTGGAAAGCAGATAATCGAGACTGTCAATGAACGGATTCGTCTTCTATCAGAAAGTTGCAACGGGCTAATGGGTTTTATGGTGTTTCATTCAGTCGGCGGAGGTAATTGGAAATAACGAATGGGATCAGTCTAAAAAATGGCATAAAATATCATCCCCTAAGCAATTCTTACCTAGATAGTATTTTGAATAATTGGTAAAATACACTATCATAGAAATAAAACTCAGGTACGGGCTCCGGATTCAATTCGCTTTTAATGGAGGAGCTGAGTAATGCGTTTGGGAAGAAAGCGAAGCTGGAATTTGCTGTCTATCCTTCGCCAACGATCAGCACCGCTGTTGTTGAACCTTACAACGCGGTGCTAACAAGTCATTCCACGCTCTCAGATTCGGACTGTGCATTCATGGTGGATAATGAAGCACTGTATGATATTTGCCACCACAAACTGGACATAGAGAGACCGACTTACACAAACTTGAATCGTTTAACGAGCCAAGTTGTTTCGTCCATAACTGCAAGCCTGAGGTTCGATGGCTCACTGAATGTTGATTTGTCAGAGTTTCAGACAAACTTAGTCCCATATCCACGTATCCATTTCCCACTATTGACCTACGCACCTCTGGCCAGTACAATAAAGGCCAATCATAACAGCATGTCCATTTCCGAATTAACCACGGAGTGCTTCGAGCCTGGCAATCAACTGGTCAAATGTGATCCACGCCGGGGCAAATACATGGCCTGTTGTCTCCTCTACAGAGGTGACGTTGTCCCCAAGGATGTGAACTCCGCAATCGCTTGTATCAAGCAGAAGCAGGGGATCCAATTTGTCGACTGGTGTCCTACGGGATTTAAGGTTTGCACATATGTACTCTGTTTATTCGTGGAAATTCAATAAACATGATTGAAAGGATATGATTGCAACCTGTTGATATTCGGCTGATTGTGAAAAATATATTTGCATATTTAGGTAGGAATTAACAGTCAGCCGCCAATAGCCATCCCTGGGGGTGATCAAGCTCGAGTACAGCGAGCTGTAGCTATGCTCAGTAATACGACAGCGATCGCAGAAGCCTGGGCTCGACTTAATCATCAGTTTGGTTTGATGTATCGGAAAAAGGCGTTTGTGCATTGGTTTTTGGGCGAAGGAATGGAAATCGATGAGTTTTGTGAAGCTAGAGACGATCTATCAGCTCTGGAATTGGATTATGCAGAAGTAGCTCAGGAGACAGTTATAAATACGACAGATACAATGTAAAGTGGACTTGTTTTTATTTATTTTATAACAAAAACAGAGTATATAGGCCATTACGTGGTATTAAAGAGTCCCTGGAATCGGTGTTTCAACATTTTAGTCACAGGACATAATAAAGATAAACGGTCAACGACTTATTCGTTGGAACCTTAGAGTTTGAAAGACATGCGAATGAGATAGTATTATAGTCATGTTATATGGCAAAAATAATTTCTAAATTATATTAGCAGGGGGGAATCTACTGTATATGTATGTACACAGAGATTATTATTTCTATCAATTTGTTTCGAAACTTATACGACTTTTTGTCCTTGTTTATATGTGCACTCTAGTTTTGAGAAATACTTTTTACCAGTTACCATATAATAACCTACTATATAGTTATATATTGTACAACGTGATTTTGGATAAGTTTTGTAGTAAGTGCGAAGCCAATGATTGGTCGTGTATGGCAACTCTGGCACAAACTGATTTGGAGATTTGGAGTTCTTTTCATACTTAGACTCATTCATCTAGTACTAGTTGATTTGTAAACTAAAGGAGGCAATGAATTATACGTGTTGAAAACACAGAGGCCTGAATTAATGACGCATACTACTATTTGTTATACTTATCAAAGCACTATAAAGATATGTTTTTTTTTTGTATGTGATATATTTGTGACCCATTATTAAATATACGAAAATATTTGGAAATGAAAATATTTATTTATATGATTTGTGCATAATTATGGTTGTCGTGTTAGAAAATATAACAGTTTGGCGCGTTACATAGGTATATGATGGTCCATAGGATTTGTGACATTATATTTCTATTCAATTATAATACAGGCGAGAGATTTGTTGTGTATACCTATATAGATTTATTCAGAATATGGACTTATTCTACGAAAAGAGATTTATAGTGAATTACATATTTATATATAATTGTTTCAATAATATATTTAACGAGCGAGCATAACGAGGTATAAAGATATTTGATCGTAACAATTATATAATTAATATTGCTAAACTTTTATTAATATATAAGTATATATGCTTAATATATATATAATATATATATTATGTGTATGTATATCATAGAATTCGAATAGATTTGTCAAATACGATTGCTAAACCTAATTATTATATGCTTGTAAGTTAATAACTATATATACATATATACATATGTATATAATAGGTATATATTTATGTATATATATATGTAATTATATATTTAATTAAATAGTAGTAAGGTACAGGAAAATCACACGAGGCCCTGCCAAAGTGGGCAGTTTACTTGGTCAATGCTAAATCTAATATGTTCTAAACAATTTCTAGCTCTCCTATAGTTTGCTGCTATATCACTGTTATATTTATATATCTCTAAATGAGGATAGAGAATCATTGCGATAATGATGGCTATATTGAGTACCGATACCTCAAAAGTTATAACAATATCAAAGTTAATTTTCTTTTTGTATGTGTGGGTATATATTTGTATATTGAATGACATTATCAGCAATGCAGGCGTAGGTAGAGAAAATACGATTTATGCATGATGTAATCAGAATATCACTTCAGTGATTCCATCAATGCCTGGAATAATAAATAGCATTATGCTTATTTTCCTTCACTTTTAAATAATTATCTTTTATCAGAAAACACACGTCTTTCCATTACTTTTAATGCTTGCGATAAGAAAATCTTAGAAGTTCAAAAAGTAATAGAGATATTGTATAATATTTAAAATGCATTAATTGTAAGATAATTTGTGTATGAGACTGATTAATGCTAATAATACTGAAGTTACGCAATTGCAAATTTGAAAGACTGGGTAGGAATATATTTACAAGAAATATTCAAAATGTTTCCGTGATTCACTGAGTGGTTTCTCGGTAATGATCAACTACCTGAATCTGAAGGATAAGTATATAATCAGATCGAAATATGAAAAAAAAAAGTCCTGCAGGATTCGTTTCCTACATAATAAATAACAATTTAAATTCTAAAGTTTCTGCGCTCATCCCCATCAAACTAGTTACTTCCAATGTCAAGAAACTTGAGCAGAAATTGTCAGAATTATGGACATTGTCACAAGGTAACTGAGCATATGTACTAGAATCATTATCGAAGGAGAAAATAATCTCACAATACTGTGTCCAGGGTATCCAGACTGCGCAATAGCTGCTCGTCTTTAGAACACCACTGGACCAATTCTTCAATCGTCACCACCCCATCCTTGTTCGTATCCATCAGCTGTTTACAAACATCATAGAATATTTTCCATAAATATAAATCATTTCTAAACTCATAGAAAATGAAGAATTGGTATACTTTCACCACGCATGATACTACGCATCAACTTGTGCTGAAAATATTATTCAACTCACATGGAATATACGTTCTACATGCTCTCGAGCAGCTGTCTGAGGCTCTGCGCATTGGGGCTGAGTGTATCGTCCCAGCATTTCATAAATTGAACCGACTACATCGAGCATTTCTTCTTTACTTATCAGCCCATCTCCGTCAAGGTCATAAAGTCCAAACACCCATTGAAGTTTCTCTTCTACAGATCCGCGGGATACTTTTGATAAAATTGTCAGAAACTCCTATGATCAAAAAGTGAAGTGTGCTGTGTGTGAATTCAGTTTATGTGTATTTGATGATAATTAGTTTTATATGTGGGAACATATAGCAATCTTCAGATATCAACATACTTGATATCCATCTAACAGTTACTCATCGCTTACCTCGAAGCTAATTTTCCCAGAATGTTTGCTATTCATCGTGTTGAACACATAATGAGCATATTGACTCGCGTCTGAAACAGTTATCGAAGAATTTTTTACATAGTTCCCTCAATTTTAAACAAGCTTTTAGACTAATAGGTGTTTTTAGGAAAGAGATTACCGAAGAAAGCTACTACAAAGCAATGACTGGACCTTTGAGCTATTATATGCTTTCTCGTTGTTATTTAGGGACTTGCTACTTTGACATGATACTGATTTATGCTTCCAAGAGATGCAATATATTATAATTGACAGAACAAGGAATGAGATAGTATCTCGACAATATATACCTCCTTGGGGAAAAAATTGGGAAAAAATCTGCTTGAAGGCTTCTTCATCTACCAGACCGGTGGGACATTCTTGTTTAAATCCTCTGTAAATCAGCTGAATTTCTTTTCGCGAAAACCTAGTCGTCGCAGCTAGAGTAGTGAGTTCCTCCGGCCTGTGACGTCCACCTAGAGCCAAAGCACTACCTCCGGTAGTAGCTAACACTCCAGTTAATTCCTCGAGCTCATCCTCTGAAAATTCGTTATTTTTGTATATTCTTTTACCAATTATCAGCAAAGATTAAGTTAGGGTCAATAAAGTTTCAAAGATATATTTTTCCATGTTTTGGAACAAAGATATGTTTTCCATTATATGGAACAGTTTACAAAGTACGTATAGAATTAAAAATTCACTTTGCGTAAAACTATCAGTGTACATTGTTTCGTACACACGTGTAGCCGCTCAGGCGCTCACACGCTTACATCATTTGCGACTGTGTGTGTAGCTCGCGTGGAGGTCCCGGGCATCCGGGGTTTCCATGGTAACTGTATATATGTACATAGGTATATAACACAATACATAAATGCTTGGTAAGTCTATGCTAATAGACGAATTTACATTTTAATAGTAAATTGACTCACTTCCCTAAGTGATTATGAAGATTAACGCCATCAGCACGTGTATATAATCATGTAATTACGAAGAGGGTTTAACAATGACTATATAGATCTATGTAACGCATTGTTGACAATGTGCGGGAAACATTGTTATTATTGTACGTGCCGCCGATTAATCACTCACCTGATGCGCATACACAAATTATTCTACGTATAATAATTGATGATATGTTTAAGCATAAAGGAACAATGTATAATGTAGTTCTATTGTGTCAAGTATTGACTGCTCAAGCGGCAGCGGACGAGCGCCGAGCGGTACTCGAGCGGTGAATTGGGAGTTGAGACACTTACTTTTATCTCCGCGACTCTTCCGGGCTTTCATCGCCTTTTCCGATTTACCACTTGATGATTTAAAAATCACTAGTATAACTTATCCCGTCAATTATTCCTCGAGAGATACGAGCTTTGTTATAATTAAATCGACAATGTTATCGGCCTAGTTTTAAATGTTCCGGCGTATGGGATGGGACATACGCGGGGAACTTATTTGTTGTTATGTATTAGAATTTTCGAATTATAAACCAATATAATAAATGTCACCAGCAGACGCGACGCTATAGCTCTATAGCTGGTGACGTACTGGGTAGAGAACTAAACGCGAAACCAACATCTCCGCGCAAACTCAATACATAATATAATGCTCGACGTTACATAACGTATACATATACCCTTCTATATTATACCCTTACCCATATACTCCTTCAATTATTTCTAACTCAGCTGTATACTCGTGGGAAGGATTTACATTTCCGTATAGGTTCCAAATTATGAATATAATGCGTACACAGATGCACGTGTTGTTGTATTAGCGCTTTTCCCGATTATTTTCACGCATTGCAATTAAATGCCGTGTATTTATAACACTGCGTATACATCGTGAAATTACAATATGACAAAACCTACAATGCACTAGCAATAAATCAACGACAATCAATTGCCTTATTTTGCACTGTATTATACAAATAGGAATATAATTAAGATGCATGCATCAGAAACTGTAGAGTTAATAAATAACTCGTATTTGAACAACATTTATTATATATAGCGTAATCGTGTTCTGGGATTTGCTATTTTTAGGATAACGGCTCATAATTTCAGTCAATCAAATATATATAGAAAATCAATTTTCTTCTGGTACGAAAATAGCGAGTTTCAATATGCATTCAATGTGTTTCTGACATTTATATATTCACGAACAGAGAAATAGATTTTCGATGAAAAATGTTTATATTGATCCATGTTTACACCTGCCTATAATCTGCAAAAATGTAATAAGATCGTTCGAATAAAAGAAAACGATGTCTTTGGATAAAAACCGCTTGTTTTGCGGAAGCGGGCCGTAGCAGTTTCGCATCATAATATTATAGACATTATAATTTATCGCTCGCAATATCTGCGCGGCAAAATTCCAATTTCAAACTCCCCGAATCCACCTGAAGTTTGTAGTATGATCGGTATGTAGGTGAAATACGCAAGCAAAGAGATGAGAAATCACGGGTGTCTCGCGCATCGTATATAGCAGACGAATTTCTAAAGTGGTAATCGCCATTTCCCAAATGTGTAATTTCATCGATCGACGTTTAAGGATCTGTGTTAGAAATAAGTCACGAGTGGAAATATGAATATCTCTAACCTATCGTACAAGGAACTGCAGGCCTTGGCTCTGCGGTACAGAGTGCCGGGTAACATTAAGGTAATTTACACTACAATTCTCCAAATCTTATGGTTACGCAATAATGAATATGGGGCACATGGTTTTTGGCGACAGTTGAATCGCTGATCCGTTGCGTGAAAAATGTCGATTAAATTATTGTTACCATATACAAATGTGATATGTGATCGTCGTCCCGTTGACTGCGATGTTGCAGAAACAGCTTCTAGTCGAAGTCCTACAAGCCGCTAGGTGTGGAAACGAACAAGAAGTCGACAAATTGCTGGCCGATTTGAGACAAAATCGGAAAAAAAGAATACGCAAAGGAAAACCTACTAAATTGACGATGAGTCTGGCTTCAACGCCTATGCACAGCCCTAATTATGACATGGCCGATGATTATTATGCCGCTCAACATCGTCTGCCTTATCAATGGGTAAATTTCGATCATAAATTCATTGCCTTATGAAAAAACAGGATCTTTTAAATGTTAATTTCAAACACCGAAAATCATATTACACAGACGGCATTCCAGGTTTATCACATATATATTGTGTTCAATGTAAATCTATTTCCAACCAACAAACTTTATTCATTTACCATTATCGCGAATGTAACAATCGTCGGCGTGGTTGCAGCTTCAAACTATCGAGAACGATAACGTATTACAATCATACCATTAATGCAAAATTTGTTTTCTCCTACAAACATATCATTATTATCACTGGTGGTAGAAACCCGAACTTCGCGTGCGCCTGATTCAAGCAACTCAACATACACGACGGATTATAACTGATTTAAGAAATAAACGGCGAATCTTTACATTTTTTAAATCATCGAAAAATCTTTATCATTGAGAAGGAAACAAATTACAAATTTACCTCGTGCATCTATATGCATGTCTTTTAGTTCAGATAGATCAAATCCGGTCTTAGTTTTATGTTCAAGAATTTTATGCCTGTAGGTGCGATAGATATATCTATATATATATATGTATTTTTCCAAATTTCCTCACGGATATGCTCCGGTTCATGCCTCCACAGGCCAGACGCTACTATCAGGAATTACTCAAATAACACTGCTCTACCTTTTTTTCATTAAAATTTCATGATTTTGTATGAAAATTATGTTCATCTTGGCACTTACACCGTTTCCGATCCCTCCCTCGTCCGCCATTTTGCTCCGTATTAGTTAAAAATTTGTTCGAATTTGGGAATCTATAAGCGAATCTCATTCGTTACGGTTCAAGCTTTCGATTCATATTTTTATCATAATTTTAGCATCGTAATTGCGTTCGTAATCAGCATCCAAAGTAAAAGAAAAAAGTTGGCACGAAACGTGGCACTTTATACGCTGGCACGAAAAAAATCGACTTTCGCGAACGATTTTCTCGAAGGTAGATAGCTGTATTGAATCGGGGTTTGCGCCATTTCAAAGAGCTCGAAAAACTCTACGAAGTACTTTCTCATTTTTTTTTTTAAATCAGTCTTTAGAATTTTGGGACAGTTTTTTTGCTCCACTGAAAAGTCATCACGGTGTCAGTTACACCGTTTTGCCGTGCCACCCTTCAAATGATTATAAATAAAATTTAGAAACTTTAGGAAACTCAGTCAACTTGACTTCATTTTTTGCTCAATTCTACTTTTCATTTATCGGTCAGGTTGGAGCAGAAGAAGAAATACCAAATCGGCAATTAGACGAATCGAATCGGGTACCTCAGTACGAAGAATTTCGTCAATTTTTACTCCGCCGTATACAAAGAGACTATCAAACATACAACACAAACAATAATCACGAGAGGGTTGAATCCATAGATTCCGGGGGTATAATGGACCTCCGAAACGATCAGGGCGATTCGATTAGATTTGATAGCCATACTGCGGTCGGACTAAGGTCGAATAACATAATCCCCGTTAGCAGTATGGATACGGTTCAATCGTACTCTGAACAAATCGCGCACAACCCGGCGGCCTTCGATTACCAAATTTTAGAAGATTCGAACGGAAATGGCAATGCCTCGATACTACTTAGGCGAATGCTTCAGGCACCGGTTGGCGCCGATTTAGGAGAAATCGCGAGTCCGGAGTTGGGATCGAACTGTAGAATTTGGGGGACTGAGCAGTATCAAAGCCAAAATAATTTACTCGACAATTCTGATACTCTGTCCGCAAACTCTGACGTTAATGGAAACGATGATAACTGCAGCTGGCCCATTGGCACGGAGTATTATCGATTCGTGAACAACGTCAGGGATCAGTTGATCTTCAACGCGGGAAATATACCTGACAATAAACCGAACTGCGATCAGCCAACTGTCGCGGGCCAATTCTGCAGCGTGCTCACGGACAACATTCCGGGACAGTATAACCAGCTGATTTCCGATATACAGCAACAACACGGGCAACAGCAATGGGAAACTGCCGCTCCGTTCGATAACGACGTGTTGAATTATCAAAAGCCCAAGAATCAAGACCCGAAGATATTTGCCGTTGAATCAAACTCTTACTACGATGGAATTGATGCCGCAAATTACGCAACTCCGAGAATTTTGGAGACCGATCCTTTGCAGCAATCGTATGCCCATGAGGATGGAACGACTGCTGGTTATCCGGTTAATCAAAACGGATTTGAAGCGAATAATAACAATTCTGCTTCAGCCCTGCAGTCGCGATCGGAGATTAAATTCTATGAAAATTTGAACAACAATCGTACGGAACGATCTGAAAATCCATTGACGGACGCTTACTCTTCGCTTGAAAATTCCGCAAGGCAAATGAACGACCCGAACAACTACGCTTTGGTCAGACCCGAAATTCATTCAACTAATTATTTCGCGACTGGTGAAGCGATGCAGCAAACACCCGGGTTCATACCGCCGATGCAACACCTCTCGTTCTCTGCTTCTGAGCAATTGCAGGCGCCTCCTCCGGCTCATAACGGATACGTGGAAAATCTCGGTTGCACTTCGCAGCCCCCGGAATTAGTCGAGGAATTTAATAGACCGAGTATTTTTGGGCAATATCAAAATATGACTCACAAAGGTAGTTCATTGGCTGAGGAAAGTCAGCAGTTCTATCAGCACGGGGGTGGAGATATAATTAGGAAAGTGGAAGCCGAGGGTGAAACGGAGACTCGCGATCGGAACAAAACTAGTCTCGGTAATACGTCGACCTCGCAATCCGATAGTACGACAAGTTTGGAACCTTTTTGGCCCCAGAAATCAGCCGTCAAAAATACTGCTGATAATTGTTTGGAGAACATTCTGAACTTGAACACTTACGGTTACGTTGATTACGCGAAAATCGATCAGACTTCTTGCGTCTATTGTTATTCCGCGCCGATCGTTACGCAAAAATTACATTCAGGGAGTTCTCCCTGTTCACAGAAGAAACGATTCATAGCCGAGTTTAGACAGCACACATTTTCGCCTTATTGGCTATTGTACAACGACGCCGGCACCGGAATGCAAATGTTGAGACGCGTCAGGGCTGTTGATGAAGCTGAAGAACCCGTCCTTGAGCATCGAAACGACGAGATAATTGGAGCTCCTGTAGACGGAATAACCGATATCGCTCTCGATCTGGTGAATACGGCGAATAACTTGCAGATCGAAGATATCAACGATGCGGAATTTCGGCTGGACGAACCGCAATTGAATTCCGTAATACCGGAACCAATCATAGACGCTGATCAATCTCACGACAGAGAAATATCTCCGTTTCATTCAATCGACCATCTGGATATCAAATCTGGTGGTGCGGATAGTCGTAAGGATCAAGCCGAAACTGCAGAGTCCTCGATTAATTTGAATATGGAAAACGTAAGGTGTTATGAGTATCTTCTGATAATCTGTTACAAACTATATCGACTATACCTGTAGTTTGATTTTAGGATGTAGATCAAGTTCCATATAATCGATAAATTATTTCCTTTCAACAGATGGGCCAGAAAAATCAACTTCACGATGAGAACTACCGCGACGAAGGGATCATAGAATTTTCGGAAAACCCGTCGACAAATATCTAGCAGTTATAGTCGTCTCACCTAATCTTTGTGGCCATTTTTTTCTTTTTTCGTGCTAGTCATAAAGTGCCAAACGTACGATAATTGAGCGGAAAAGGGAAAACAGCTCTTTCGCAATCGACGATCCTGCCTAATGCAATAACCAGATATGTATAAGATGTCTGATACGCAATGATACTCATTTTTTTTTTTTTTTGCTTAGTATAATACTGTTTTTCGAATACAAACTCGAGTACAAAGCCAGAGTACAAATACCGTTTAGTGGTAGAAAATATAGGATAGATAAATTCTAAATACAAGTAACACTAACTTATTTTCTTTTTTTCCAATGGACTTAGAATTATTATTCTAAGCAAGTCGAATTCCTCGGTTGAAATTATTTTTGTATTAAAAATATACCTATACCTCTACACATGCACACATATATAATAAAATATTGATTATAATTTATTCGCAAAATTATATGACAAAAATTCCCAACTTTCGCGTGATGCGATATAAATTATAAGTAATACCCTAAAGATATGTGTAGTAGCTATAATAATATTAAAATACCCACAGTTCTGTAACTAGCAGATAATCCTTTGATCTGATCGTAATCTAAAGCTGAAAAGTTTTTTTTTTTTTTTCTATAATAATCAAAGCTATGTGATAGAAAAAAGGTAATATACCTGAACTGATAGTTATACGTGTATAAAAATGATCTGAACTGTTAATCATCTATACATTTTTATATGGTTCTTCAATGTATATTCGATGAGAGAGTATAATTATGTATTTTTTCAACTTAAGGATGAATAAAAATATATCTTTACATATATTTTGGAGAATGTTCAATAATACCGATATACCTATTACATTTCATATCAGACATATATATATCAGTTTAAAATCATATTTATGGATTTATGATGAGGGACACAGCATGATAGGGGATCTCGCGTAACCAGTTTCAGTTAATTACATCTCTCGTTATAGAATCGAAAAAATAGGCGCGAAAATGTTCCCTGTTAATATAACTTGCCTGGAATTCCCTCAGCCTTGAATCGGGCTCTTACATAGTTGATCATACGAGCCGTCACAGATTCTCGCCGTCGAGATTTGTACGTAATTTGGCTATCGGGATTTCCTCTCGAAGTCCCTGCTCTGCTGGAATTAGATCCTCCCGGTGTCACGGAAACGGAATACATTTCAAAACTTCAAATCTGACACACTATTACTTATTGCTTCGTTGTTATTCACGCCTATCCTATCTAAAATAAATGTGTTTATAAAATACTTCAACTTAACGTAATTATTATATTATTCTTAATTCCGTGGCCCTATGCGCGAACAAATATGACCGACTGACTGAATTCTGCCGGAATTCATGGCGCTAAGAACCTGCAGCTACTATAGGTATAGGTATATGTATTATACTTCTATCTAACTCCCTCACCAATTAAAATCACGTATGTATTCCCATACGTATACATATATGTGTGTGAGGGGTATACACACGTGATTATACACAACTATATAGTACTACATCCATACAGTAGGTATACATATATATCTATTCATACGTGGGCTTGTGCATATCCCCACACAGCGATGCATTCACCCTCGAGTTAATGAGATCCTTGAAACGTGGGACTAATTATCTCGCTCGCGTTCTTCGCGGCGTGTGCTACTACGTACTAGGTATATAAGTAAGGTTTTACTTCTTATCCTGCGTTTTTAATTAACAAAATCAACAATGTAAACGATCGAAAGAAACACATTTATAACTACAATCAACGATGCATATACCTAATATATTGCTATACATACATGTATACATATATATGATTAAACTAATAATTAAAGTATTTGAATAACGTGTAGCGCACTGGTGGAAGAGGGAACTAGCTTACACGCATTTTCAACTAGTTTTCAGTCTTTAATTGCATCAGAACCGACGTCGTGCAGATTTTAAATTCAAATTTTCTATCGCATTTTATTACACGCAACCCGCAGAGTATGACAATGATCTAAGGACATGGTGGCGCCATCCGTTAGTGAACTACTTTTACTACACTGCAGGTATGAAATCGCAAGTAACGTGAACCATATTGCGCATACCAGAACCTAGCAGGCGAATTTTTTCTCCCCCGTCAAAACAAGGCGAGGAGCTGAAGATAAAAAAATACATAATTTATTACAACTAATTTGAATAAATTCCATATCAAAGTAACATCATAGAGTCTATAATCGACGTCTATAATCATCAATGTTTTATTTAAACGCTAAACAATACTTATAGACTGGTAAATGTATTCATGCAGTAACAAAACTGTCATAATAAAACAATAACAATGAGGTGTATTTTAATATTCGATCATTTAAACGATGTATTGTTTACAAAATGCAACAAAAAATTCGCTCTACATATACAAAAGCTTGCCAAAACACAGGGATTCATACCCGAGGATAAGGTAACTGTCTATAATAATTATTCAACAAATATTTATAACCCTAAATTTTTTCTCAGATTATTTTCTCCCAGTGTATTTTTATTATTTATATATTCATCAATAACTGTCTGTCAGTTCCTTGGTAAATAATTTCTCGCATTATTTTCACAGGATCCGACAGACGGCACTAACAAACTGAGCCCAAATACAATCATACAGCTATTCTCTCCCATTGTAACATCTCAGCGTGTAATGGCTTGTCAATTTGGCAACTCTTATACATCAGTTCAGTGCCAGGATGGCACCAATATGGTATTCGACGATTTTATGGGATACATGTTTGTCCATATCGCCAACAGCGACACCACATTAATGAAGAGAACTTTGGGGGTCTGCGTTTCTATTGTTCGACATCTGTGCGGGCCTGACGTAGCTCTGTGAGTATACAGACCCAATAATTATCCGAGTCTTTAAGAGAATCAGTTTTCTATTTATCAAATCGGTCAAATATTTCCTAATTCTATTGATACAAGCCTAAAGTATGATAATATCGTAGAAACTGATGTTTTCAAGCATCTTCAACGTCTCAGATATTCGAATTACTTCAAAAACTACTCAAGACTCTTAGAATCGGGACAATCAAACATTTTCAATATATTCTGAGTCGGTATAATTCTATTTATTTAGATTAAAATGGAACAAACAAAGGGTATCCCTTGTGTCATCGCTACTCGACGCCTGGATAACTCTGCGGGGATGTGAGCAGAGTCTGCTGGTTGAAGCAGTGGAGCAATTATCTGTCAATCCAGATTTGGCATCGGCAACTTTGAGGGCGCTGCACGACGCGACTGATAAACTGAAAACACAGTCAGAATTCAGCAACGTCCATGCTTTGGTCTTAGTGGAGAATAAATTCTTGTCTTTATATTCAAGCAAAAATTCCCAGGACTTGAGCGCCTCAGATATTTTGCTGATGATCCTGCTCTGTTGGGTCGCAAGCGATAGAGGGAAATCAACGGAAGATGAAGACAACTTTGATGACGATTTTTTATCACCGGAAAGCAGCGTGGCCGACGACGGTGCTAGAGTATTAAATGTTACGGGAAAATTGGCTAATCCTACATGCAGAGATATCACAAGTTTATTCGGTAATTGTTTTTTTTTTTTTTATAAATTTCTTCTTCATTGGGAGTGAATTTTTTTTTATGCTGTAGGTGATTCCAGAGATTCTTCTATAAGCGAAGGCTTGTATACTTTCGCTGAAGATGGTTTATACAGCCAGCTGGTATTGCTTGGATCTGGTCATAATTATACAGCGAATGCAGTACACATTAGAGAATTGGCAGATGGAATAAACTTAGTTATAATAATAGAGGCGAGCAATTTATCAACCTCTTCGGGGCTTTACGACAGTTTTTATTATTTGAATACGATAAATAATCTCCAGTTACAAAAGGACATTGACGAGCTTAAGCCAGCCTTTGATAACTTGGATACAGCGATAAAGAAATCCATAGATGGGATTAAGAAGAATAGAAATCACATAAACAACGACATAGATATGTGTCAGAGAAGATTGCAAGTGAAATGGGAATTTATACGCAAGAAATACATAGAATTATTAAAGTCCAGAGACCCGGAGTGTATTCTAAGGATTGAATCCAGCACTTCTGGGTTCACCGACACCATGAAAGAACTCTTACAGCTCACATGCTTCGACAAAAACTTTCTAAAACAAGGAATTGACGTGATTATGACTGTGAGCAAATTAGTAAGACAGAAACTAAATGACTTTAGCAATTTCTTGAAAGTCAAGGCCCTCAAGAACTTCACCCTTGGATCATATCCTTTAGTAACTTCGTTCTCACTATTAGATACAGTGTGAAAGCCCTCGCTATTTCTTCGGCTTGACATTATTTAACTTCAAATAACAGGCGATTCGAGATTGGACGTTGTTTAATCATTTTATTGTATCCTTAATAATATTTTATTCACGAGAACTTCCCTAACCATCAACAAATATCTGGAAGAATTTCCAGGACTTGTTCATTTTATATACATAGACAGGACGACGCACCGTCTCACCGCACCAACTTTAGATTTCACAAGTCCAGAAACTTTGGCTCTTACCAATAAGAAGGTACACCAAAATCTCCGTAGACATATATCACAAAGTACAAAGATATACCAGTTTCCAAATCGTATCTTAACATTTATTGTATTTTTATTCCTTGCAGATATGGGCAATGGTCGATACAAGCAGAGCTCACCTACAAGAGGGGCACTTATCTGTTATGTGGAAGGACACAACGTTCAATTACGCATATTTTTTGTGGTTTGAAGACAATTCGGTAATTTAGGAATAAACTATAACTCGTTTCCCCAGATTACTTGGATACTAATATTCATTGTAACTGGCTTTCAGGGATCACCGCTCAAGTGTAAGATTTACCCAAATCATTTGATGAAGAATCTTCCTCCCCCTGGTATCTTCTGCGGGGATTACTACAGGTGTTTATCGCTATGTTCTGTTAGGGAATATTTGAGAAAAGAGATGAAGTTTGATAGCTGAAAATCTCGCGGAAAATAAGCTTCAATAATTCCTTGTTGATTATAGTGATAATAATCTTTTGATATTGTTTCAGTAAACTTGTGAAAATATGTTTTCCAAAGCTATCTTTGAACAAGATTAGAATCTACGAATTGTACTGCGTACATTTGGGCCTGGCAACTTCTTCCTGTGTATTGGAACATTCCAGAAGACTTGCAGCAACGATATGGGAAGTTACCGGGGTTCCGAACAACCCCATTGACATACTGTAAAAACTTAATGATAAAACGTTAGAAATATGTGCTGAATTGGTTTGGGACACAATTCAGCGAGGATACAAGGTGGCTAAGAAAATAACCAGTCTTATTTCACCGGCAGGGGTGAAATTTCTTATGAATCAGCATCAGAAATGTGTTCATTGTGTTATAGCTGCTTAGTTTTCCTTTGATCTTTAATTTTTGTAAAGAGATACGCTGCTAGAAAAAAAAAAGTTTTCGAGATATTTCTAGCCACTCTGTATTATTTTATTGCTATACCGACGATCTGCAACGATTGCAAGAGATTACAATAATGTAAGAGGAACAATTTTATACAGAAAAAGAGATTGAATTGAGAAATTTTCGGGTCATTGATCGTATAAGTTCGTAATATACATATATACATTCCGTATTAACACAGTATTTTAAAAACGACAATATTTTAAACCGCTATTATACACGTATTGTCCGCTATATAATTTAACGTTATTATACCTTTGTACCTGCTTTTATTGTATATTGTTTTATTCTCTTTGTTTTATCTGATGTACTTATAAAAATCCAATTGCCATGGAATTGGGTGATGTAAATGTTGCTATATAGTTTTATGGTATATTTATGTAGAGAGAGAAACGTTTAATTGCTGAACAGAGATCTAATTTACTGTCCAGAAAACATTGTGCTTGTAGCTTATCTAATCTGGCGAGCGTAAATTTAATTATTCTTACTATTATCCAATTGAAATTTTCGTTTTACTGACCTGACGCGAAATAATATGTTAAGCAATATTCGTATTCAATAGAGTAAGACTAGGTTGAATAAATTGTGAAAACATTGTATGTATCTGTACGATATTTAAACAAGATTGTATTTCAGCCTTTAGTTTAAAGTTGCTAGATAAATACCTAAATACGATTCAGTAATTCTAATGAGATTGTCCCCGAATAAAGTGAAGATCTCAAAGTACAACAATGAATTACGTATACGCGATGAATATACCCTGTGCGAAAGTATGAGGATAGATTTTATTACCTTTGACATATCGAAGCAGTACAACAGTAATAAGTAATAAATATCGTAACATCACAGTAGTTCAATCTTACGTCAAATAACTTTAGTCATAATAATGCTGTGGAAACTTCGAGACAACGTAAGAAAAATAGATTATTTTATTGTTTAATTATTTCTCAAAGCAAAGACAAATTGTTAATTCAATCAAGTAGATAATACATATAATATAAGCAGCAAAACATTTATTCTATGTATAACATGAATTTAAACATAGGTATGTTACCCGTTTATATGTATACATATATTTATTCATTCAGTGGATATAACTATATAGAGTAAAAAAAAAAAAAATAAGTTTTTCTTTCAAATCACGGCTAAGAATTTTTCTTTTAAATAACCATATCACGTATCGACGATAGTATAGATCAGTTTTTCGTACACATAACTATAATATAATCAACCGTGAAACAAATATTATGGTTAATATAAGAAAGAAATATAGGTAATTGCAGTTATTCCAACGATTGACGATACAAGACTGTATGTACATACTTTAAGCTAGTTAAGCCCATTACACACTGAATAGAACGAATATTCAATTCGATTTGAAACAACAGTGCGATTTGTTTCTCATCAAGCGTTTCTGTCATTGTTCGCGAGACGCTAAAGAATATTCTTGTACTTACAAGTGCGCTGTTTGTCTAGCTTAGTTTTATTCAAATCTACGGAACTCAATTTCTCCCGAATATCAACAATATTCTTAATTTTTTATTTTTTTTCTTCTCGTTTTTGGTTCATTAGATTGAATCTCGTGAAGTTTGTACATCGAAGAATCGCAAAGTTAAACAGTCCATGTTACATATAGGACATCCAAGCGGGTTCAATTAGGACAGCTTGCTTATCCGTCTATTTGTAAATAGCTGGATGAAATAAACGTAAACACATTTGGTAACTATAATCAGATAATCTTATTTTTTACAGCTAAAAGCAGCTTCTCATCGTGTGGGTAAAGAAATGAATCTAAATATGAAACGACGGATCTTTGTCAAAGATTTCAGTTTAACGTCGTCATAAAATCCTCATTTTCATTATCGTTTTATTCTTGATTTCAATCTTTACCAACGTCTAGTAAACACTTACGTAATTCTATACAACATTTGTGCTCGGATCTTTTATACGTAACATGGTTTAAATATCTATTCTCTTTAAGGTAATCATAGATCGTTCAATACTCCTGCGAGTCTGAAGATCGGATGGGATTAACATCATTAGATTTACGCGCTACTTGACTATGAGATATTGGAGTAACAGGAAATTCTAGCTTGGCAACAACCTTTGGTTTTTCTTGCTCAGTCGATTGGCTCGGTGTCGACAATCTTTCAGAGCCAATTCTCGCTTTACCCCGTCGTGCTTTTTTAGACCCAAAACTCGAGTCTGACGAATCTGTCCGATTTGCAGACCCGCGATTGTATCCTCGCCCAACACCGCCGCTCGAAAGTACCTCGTTGTGACCGCCTGATCGTGTTTCCGATAAAATTTCAGGACTGGAGCTCGATTCTTTGGATTGAGATCGCTTGTCTCTGTTTGGTGAGTTTTCTGTAATATCCATCTTCATAACTGCCACCACAGCTGCGAATGGATCATGAACGTTACTTGTATTTGGTTTCGAAGTTTCAAGTTCCGATTTTTCCTTCGTGCTGACTTGATTCAAGTTTCTTGGATTCACGTTCACATTCTTCTGTGCTTGAATCACGAGATTTCTCTGCTTGTTGGAGTACGACGGCTGCCTCTGTACATGTAATTGAAATACAATCAGATTTGGTACAAACAAAACGAATCGGAAAAGATCAATCGATTCGAAGTTACCTGTATCGTTGATTGAGTTCTAACGGGCGGACTATCATCGTTGAATATGTCGATTAATTCGTTCTTTAATCTAATGGTAGAGATCTTAGTTTCTTCTTTCTTCTTTTCTCTTTCATAGTCGTTTTTCTCTCTCTGGGAGTTGATTTTGACCACATATGACGATTCTTGGTCGCCTGATCTATTCGTCAATTTTTTGGCAAGTATCTTAGTTTGCAGCTGACGGACTTGTCTTTCTAAAGCGGCAACTTCACGGTCCGAAGCTGTCAGCTTTGGGATCATATCGTCCAAGTGATGTTCCGCTGCCTTTTGAATACAAGTAACTAATTCCGTTCCAGGAGTCTTCGACAGATCTAAACTACAAAAAGAGTTTTCTGGTTATTGCAAAGCCTCGATATTCGATAACAGGTAAACAAAAGATAAATAATTCGTCACGTTTTACATACTTTAACGATTTTATGATTTTTGTAAAAGCTTCGTGTTCAGATAAAGATTTATGCAGCGGTGTCGGTTTGTAATCAGATCCATCCGGCCGCGAGGAATCGTCACCTAAATTGTTTATTCTCAATGGAATCGGCTCGAAGACACTGAGAGAATGAATAAATGGAAATAACGGACACAATGTATGGAAAAAAGTGTGGATTTGGTATAAATGGTCTTTTAAATCTCACCCATTTTTGTAACGTAGGAAAACGTGTCTGAATTTATGGGTCCCGCCCCGATTTGACACCGATGTGTTTAGAAGGCACATTGTAAAGAATTGGTGATTTTGAGAACTGTTATTGAAAAGTGAAGAGCTCAGTTCTTTGTGGAGAATTTTATCCTGCAACGTGGGCGTCAGAGATTCATTTTTTCTGAAACGAAACCATCCCACGATGTGTTTGCTCTTGTCACGAATGAATTCTTTAAGTCTTTCTTTGTCCACCTGGCCGACGCCGTTGCAAAGCCAATTTGTCGTGGGGCAGGTGATGATCGTACTGATATCTGAAAAGGGATAGTCCTATTTTTACTTTGATTTGTTTTACTCGGAAAACAATTACCATTGAAAAGTGAAAATAAACGAATTTAGTTTCAGGTATAAATACGCAGTGACTTACCGACGTGCGTTTGTATGTGTTCTACCTGTCTGTCAGAATCCGTGACATTTTTAGTTACGAATACAACGACTTCGCCGACCAGAAAACCGATCTAGAATAAAATAAATATGCTGTAATATTTGTGTAGTCAATTTGTCACGAAGAGAATGAAAATAACGTTTTCACTTTGACGAAACGTCATTTCCGAAAAGGTTATGTTACAGGGTTTAGTATTATCCGCGATTTTGGAAACCTTCGAATTCGGTTATGCAACGCGCATCGGTCGGAATTTTTCTAATTAATAATTTACGAATGTTGGACATTACCTGATCACCGAGACTTCGGACATTTTCGTATAAAAGCAAGGAGAGGGCTGCCCCTGACACCGTAACAAGCGAACCGTTCTCTGCCATGTTTGAAGGACGCTGACTGCTGCATATTTTTTCCGCTCAACGTGGCTTCTTGCGCACACGCGTTTTTTCTTCTTTTGCGTGTATTTCAAAACTTTAGAATCTGAGAAAATTGGAGAAAATTTTCTAACTCTTTAAACTACTGGAGCAATAATAATCGATGAGTTTGCCCGGAAAAACGAATTCGGAATTGCCTTCCGTCAGATACGAAGAATGACTATTGAAAAAAAAGAAATACTGCCCCGGCGGGGATTTGAACCCCGGTCATCCAGAATTGTGTAGTTGGACGTAATTACCGCTATACTACCAAGGGCTTGCGTTAACAATAGCGAAAAATACTTTATGACTGACAGTCAATTATTATCTATAATAGCTTATCACTAAGTATATGATCAGATGAATAAAGGTTTTAACAAAAAATAAAATAAATAAAGTCTTGCCTCGGCAGGGATTTCAGTTTTACAGTCTGGTAATAGTACGTAATTATCGCTATACTACCCAAGACTTGTAAAATATTTGCACAAATTTAACTGATGAAGTAAACAAAGGATTAAAAAAAAAATTTAGACTGCCCCGGCGGGGATTTGAACCCCGGTTTCCCAGATCAAGTAGTTGGGCGCAATTACCGCTATACTACCAAGGGCTTGTGAAACACATGGACAAATTTACTTGATGAATCAAAGGATTTGAAAACAAACAAATAAGTAGGCTACCCAGGCGTGGACTTAAACCCCGGTTTTCCACAAATCACAGCATCGAGCACCGTATAGTTGAGCGTAATACCGCTATGCTAACAAGAACTTTCGAAACTTCGCTAATAAATAAAGTTTATGGTCATAGTTTATTGACGTTTTAAGATCCTTCTTGACCAACTGAATAGAAAACTTGAATATTATTATTTTGGAGCTAAAAGCGATAATGCACTTTGTGAACCTGTAACTACAATACTCAATTCTACGAATGTACTAACGTTGAATAAAAAAAATTCTCCCCGGCGGGGAATCGAACCCCGGTCTCCCGCGTGACAGGCGGGGATACTTACCACTATACTACCGAGGACTTGGAATTCTATTGAAATTTATCATTTAGGAATTTAATAGGATGCGATACCGTAAAATTAAAAAAAACTTGCATCGGCCGGGAATCGAACCCGGGCCGCCCGCGTGGCAGGCGAGCATTCTACCACTGAACCACCGATGCTTGTATTTGAAGTGATAAATTATAACAATCTGAAATCTAAAATTTGGGGGGAAAAAAAAAGTACTCTTCGACTACTTCATTGTACTGGTGTACCAGATGTTTCTGATGCCTTAGCTTCAGAGTTTGCCAACCTAATCATTCCAGGTATGAGGAAAATTATCTGCTATGAAAATATTTAGGTTGTACAGGATTTGAGTTACAGTTGTTATTTGTTTCAGGAGGTCCAAAGAGTGAATTGTTCCCGGATTCATCAGAGGCACGAGCAGCTGCTTCTCGAAGGAATTATTAACCTGACATTTTGGCCGCAGAAGTCCTAGCCAAGCATCAAACAGCTGGTGAGTTTACGGAAGTGCTTTTAGGAATGGAAACGTCGCTCTGCTTCAAGAAACTCAAGGATATGACTGATGCCAAAGTCAAGACTTTGTCTCCTGAGCTCTTGGGCTATTACATACAATGAAAATGTAGTGGTCTCTACTCAACAGAGTGTCATGCTGGCCTCCAATACTGCCAACTAGTGTAAACAAGAATGGGACGCAGCTCGGAAAGTCTGGATGACAGGAAGCAGAGTGTACCCGCTTTCTACCTACACCAGAAACAAGAACCCCAATTGGATGGAAAAAATGGAGGTCTTTGATTCTTCATTCAAAGGCACTCCAGACACAACGCATGGCTTGGAACATGAACCAATCACAAGAAAAGCCTTCTAAATCATTCTAAAAAGTGTGACGTCAAAGTGGTTGAAAATTGAGTTCTAGTGCACCTTGATTTACCCTGGCTAGGCACCAGTGTTGATGGCGTTATTGTTGACAATCTGGGAAGGGCTGAGCGTATCATCGAAATAAAATGTCTTGTCGCTGATGAGATTGAAACGGCAGCCGAGTTACCTAAATCTGCAGAGCGATGTGATAAATCGAACAAACTGGAGAAAAAACACAAGTATCATGGTCAAATTCAGCATGCCATGCTCTTGTTAGGCCTTAAAGAATGTGATATTGTAGTTTTAAATCAAAGTCTTTCCATTGAAAGAATGAGAGCATTGATATTGACTAATGCACAAATTTGGCAGACTCAGGGTGAACTGTAGACACACACTCAACAATGTTATTAAAAATTTCTAAGGAGTTCAGCCCTGAGTGAAAACTTATTGGACTGGATGCCCTTCTCTTTGGTGGGTGGAGGGATTGGGTCACTTTGCACTGGGTTATGTTCATGTTCTGTGCCTTCAACCATTAGATCATTGGTTAATTCTGCATCGCTTTCAGGATTAGGAGAAAGGGACCTAAATACGTAAAACAGCACAACACTTGTTATTAAAAAATAAATGTTTATTGATATTCTTTTTCCTCCCCCAAAAAGAGGAGTGAGAATACAATTTGCAAATAAAAAGTGTGACCATCAATAGATGCATGGTTTTAAAACAACACCAAAAACACATAATTGGGTGTGCGAATGAATTTTTTTTTTCCATTTTTAGGGGTGCATAATGCAGTGCAGGCCAAAATAATGAGGACGTATTTTTTGTTTTTCGTTAAAAATGATGATTGTTCATGTTATAGGTGATTGAATTTCACTGATTTCAATATATATAGATATATCTTAACATGGGTGACGGCACAATGTTATAGTTTTCAATCTGTTATATGGCAATTTTGATTCAATCGAAAAAATAAAAAATACGTCCTAAATATTTTTTTCCAATCTACAAGAATATGAAATATAATACAATAAAAAAATTTCATTGGCATACCTAATTCGACATGATTTAGTTGATATAAAAATAACTGATAATAGTCTTGAGCTTTCAGGTAATAAAAATATACACCTAAACAAAATAAAACTGACAATGAGGGACAAGACATGAACTGATGATCTTATACAAATCCGATTGACATTTAAAACTACCAAGTTGATGATTATGAGCAAAGCTTATAAAAATTGCAATCTATGCATATTACTGAACAATGATTTAAAGTATGTTTTATAAATTAGTAAGTAATTAATCAATTCATGTAATGATTGTAGTCTAACAGTAATTTTTTACAATGAAACCGCCTTTCAATGCTTCATCTTGCTGCTCAAGATTCAGCATGATTCTTTTTGTCAATCTTCGGACTTTTCTGGGGAGAACTGTCCACCCTGTCATGCTGTCATACTGGAAGTTTCAGGAGGCATGGGAGTCAAGTCACTGAACCTCCCGAACCGCCGACTGAAGTAGACGTACACCTCCACTCGTCCCGAATAATAAATAAATGACCATTTACATATACCTCGGCTCCGAGCACAGTGTGAAAAGAGGGAAAATATGCGCGCGGAACCCTTGCCAAACTTGTATCGACAAGTGAGGGAAGTGCGTGGGTGCTGGATAAGAGCACATTGGAATAACGTATAGTACAGTTTTGGAGTGTCAGAGTGACCGTTGGAATATGGCGAATAGATGGAAACAGGAGGAGCTGGTTATTGCGGAGAGGAGGCTGTGAAGACGGATACAGAACTGACGAGAGTGACACGTGGGAAGCAAGAAATTGCAGCCTTCACGGACGACATCAAGACGCACGCTCCATCCCGGAAAGCAGTTGAGCTGGTAATGAAGGTCCTGTGAGAGGCGTCGGAGGGGGTGGGGCTGTCGCTGAACCAGAGGAAGTGCGCCACGTACAATAGAGAAGAGGACGAGGATGTAGAGGATCAGCAGCGACTACCTGTTATGCCTTCAGAGAAGGCGGACGCGTTTTTCGTCCCGGCCAGTAAGGCAAAATTCAAATCGTTTTTTACCGAGTTGGGAGGGCGTGAAAAGTGCAGAGGGTGGATTTGAACGGGCATAAGGCACCCGCGAACATACTGAAAGCGGCTGCCAAAGTGTCTGGGTGCACTAAGAAGCACATTTTCGAAGACTGAAGTGGATAACACTGACGGGGCGATGTCTATTTGGAAGCCGGACGAGTTGGCTGTCTTACAGGAGTACCTCCAACAACACCAGGGGGTACTCACCTCTAGACACCATGAGGAGGCTGCGGAGAGAATTCGACAAAGTACAGGCAAGATAAGAACGGCCTTGGCGGTCAATAGTGGCGATTTAAAGCAGCTGACTGTCAAATGCAGCATTGAGGCAGCGAAAGCGACAGCCAAGATTATCATCCGAAGGCTCAACATCGGGGTGGAGCCCTAGAAGATTGTAATCCGGTGAAGATTTTTTTTGAAAGGGTGAAGACTTCTAAATGCCAAAGAGCCATTGTTATTGTACATTTGTTATAGTTTTTTACAGAGTCTAATATAATTAATATAAGCCGGACAGTTACCGACCGATTGCGGTGCTAAGCTCTGACTACAAAATGACAACTTCGGTCCTTGCGGAAATGATTTTGGAGAACTTAGCGGAGTGGATGATTCCCAAAGAATAGCTGGCTAGGAGAGGAGTTTGGGGCACTGTCCAAGGCCTCCTCTGGGACAAGGCGTGTAGTCAAGCAGCTAGACTTTCCAGGAGGAAAGATTATTCAGCGTGGTATGATTTTTCCAAGGCGTATGACTCTATTAGCCACACGCAATTGCTAAGGATTGTAAATGCCCTTTTACCTTTGTTCAATTTTTTGCAGAGCCTAATATAATTTTTGCAGTTATACAGGGACTTTCTGTGGTGGCGGCACAGCTAGTTCCATCAAACACACGCACGCTTCGTCCGTGTGCCAGGGATACCAACCGAAAAAAAGAATGATGCAGCTTGAACAGAGCAAAGAGTATAGCAACCATAAGCGTGAAGTCTTCGGTTGTCACATGGACGAAGCGAGCTTGTGTGTAGTGGCGGTGACTAATGGAACTAACTGTGCCGCCACCACAGAAAGTCCCTGTATTGTATAGATATGTAAAATTTTAAATTGTGCAATAAAAATCAATATATACTACCGAGGACTTGAATTTTGTTGAAATTTATCATTCAGGAATTCGATAGGATGCGATACGATAAAATTAAAAAAAAAAACTTGCATCGGCCGGGAATCGAACCCGGGCCGCACGCGTGGCAGGCGAGCATTCTACCACTGAACCTCGTGCTCGAAGTTGCCGTCTCGAACCTGCAGAATGTAAAGCTCCAAGAGAGCATCAAGAGAGTGAGGTATACGCACAATTCAACTGTGCAGATCAACAGGGACAATGTGGACACGGTGGAAAGGAGCCACAACCTCACGGACGCTCTGGGCCGGTTATACAGATGCCCGGTGTCGTTCGCCGTCCTGGTGGTGGGGACCCTTGGGGAGGTGTGTAAGACACCTGAGCATCAGAAGGCCTTGGATATGCTGGCGAGAGTGGGGGTGACGCAGAAACGGGTGGAGAGGATGCTGCAGCGGGTAGCGGGCGACGTCGTGAAGGCATCGGCAAGCATAATTATGCGCCGCATAAATCAGCCGCAGTGAGTGAATTAGGGGTGTAGGGAAAAAAAAAAAAAAAAAAAAAAAAAAACTGGAGATAAACAAAATAAATACAAAAAAAGTAAAAACTAATAAAACTTAAATACAAAAAAGTAAAAATATGGAAAAGTTGTGTCTATTACTGTACCGTGACTTGTCCTCGTTAGCGATGTTTGTAATTTAGGATAGATTTTAAGACCGTTTCCAATGTGCTCTTAGTTTTAAGTACAACACGCATGTTATTCGTTATGTCTGCTGAGTTTTGTAAATAGGCAAATGTAACAGAAGGATAATAAATGAATTTGAACCTTTCCAAAGCAAAATATGGAAAAGCAAAATATGGAAAAGTTGTGTCTATTACTGTACCGTGACTTGTCCTCGTTAGCGAAGTTGGTAATTTAGTATAGATTTTAAGACCGTTTTCAATGTGCTCTTAGTTTTAAGTACAACACGGATGTTATTCGTTATGTCTGCTGAGTTTTGTAAATAGGCAAATGTAACAAATGGATAATAAATGAATTTGAACCTTTCCAGGAGGAGCAGGTCCAGGGACTAGGGGCCCACCCGGAGGTGAGGAGAAGATGCCGGAGGGGGTGCAACGCAGATGAGACCCCGTACCATGTAATAGCCACGTGCTTAGCGCCTGAGATCACGGCAAGACACGACGGAGTCGTGTTTCGGATTCTATTGACCATTCTAGAGGCCACGAACGCGCCGGCCGAGGCTCGCGCCAAACTGAAATTCGGGACTGCATCGCTCTTCGCGGAGTATGTCTGGGGCGGCAGAACAATAAAGATCCGAGCTGGAGGGAAATGGGTGACTGATCCGCAGCTGTATCACAACCGACCGGACATTGTAATCCGTCTGTCCAACCCGGATACGGTCCTCATCCTGGAAGTTGCCGTGTCCAATCTGCAGAACGTTAAATTGCAGGAGAAGATAAAAAGAGTGAGGTACACCCACAACTCAACGGTCCAGATCAACCAGGACAACGTGGATACGGTAGGGAGGAGCTATAACCTGACAGATGCCATAGGCAGACTCAGAGCAGAGTGCCCTGTGGCGTTTGCGGTATTGGTAGTGGGTACCCTGGGCGAAGTATGCAAGACCAAAGACCATGCTAAATGTCTTGAACTGTTGGCGAGGGTGGGGGTGACGCAGGGCCGCGCAAAGCGAATGCTACAGCGGGTAGCTACGACGTCGTCAAGGCATCGGCGAGCATCATCATGCGCCGAATTAATCAGCCGCGCTAGTTGGAGTAGGTAGGGAAAAAAAAAAAAAAAAATGTATGTACCTTGTACCTTGACGGGTGAAAACCTGACCTGACGAACTGCAACTTTATCTATTGTATTGACTCTATGTATTGTATTGTACCATGTTAGAATTAAGACCAAACCAATGTCCATTGCATTATATTCCACACAACATGTGATATTCGAGTACGCTAGCTGAGCTTTCTGTAAATAGGCAGTTGTACTTAATGAATAAACAAATTTGAACCTTTCCTGAGATTTTAAGACCGTCCAGTGTGCTCTTAGTTCTAAGTACAACACGAAAATTATTCGTTATATCTGCTGAGTTTTCTGTGTAAATAGGCAAATGTAACAAATGGATAAATAAACAAATTTGAACCTTTCGAACCGCCGAATGTGGCGGACGTACTCTGAGCTCGGAGCCGAGGTTTAATCGATTTATTGATTATTCGGGACGAGCAAGGCAGTAAAAAGAGGGTAACTACGCGCGCGGAACCCTTGCCAAACTTTTACCAACACGAGGGGGAAGCGCGTGGGTGCTAGTTAAGAGCACGTTGTGATAAAAGAACATTTTGTTTTCTGGAGTGTCAGTTGCAGTAGTAGTATGGCAAGTAGGTGGAGACAGGAGGAGTTGGCAGTTGTTGAGAGGTACCTCGACGAACATCCCGGGGTGTTGAAAGAGGCTGACTTCACGGATGTTAAGGCCCTGCTCCCGCAAAGGAGCGTCGCAGCAGTAAAGAAGATGATGGAAGACTTCGCGGATGTAAAGAAGAAATTTCGGGCCGTGTGGGCTAGCTCGGCTAAGAAGAAACCAAAGAGGTGTAAAAAGAGGAAAAAATACGCGCGCGGAACCCTTACCAAACTTTTATCGACAAGTGAGGGAAGTGCGTGGGTGCTGGATAAGAGCACATTGGAATAACGTATAGTACAGTTTTGGAGTGTCAGAGTGACCGTTGGAATATGGCGAATAGATGGAAACAGGAAGAGCTGGTTATTGCGGAGAGGAGGCTGTGAAGACGGATACAGAACTGACGAGAGCGACACGTGGGAAGCAAGAAATTGCAGCCTTCACGGACGACATCAAGACACACGCTCCTTCCCGGAAAGCAGCTGAGCTGGTAATGAAAATCCTGCGAGAGGCGTCGGAGGAGGTGGGGCTGTCGCTGAACCCGAAGAAGTGCGCCACTTACAATAGGGAAGAAGACGAGGACGAGCGCAGTGGCGAAATCCCATAACAGATGCTGAAGCAGTGCTTGCGAAATACGGGGCTAGGATGCCTGATATGATGCAGCAGGAGACTATAACCACGTATGCCCGAAGAACAACTCTGTTAGTGGCCGCTGAGCAAGAGAAGCTGTTGAAGTTTGACTGGCAGGCAGCTTCGAGGTATGCCAGGATAGCGACAGATCCGGGCATAATGACCGGCTTTCCGGCAGCAACAGCACTGGTAGCGACGAGATGGATCCTGGCAATAGCGAGAGCAGCGGCTGAGGGTCCATCGCGAAGCGAGGAGAAGCTGCAGGCGGAGGTGCGACACAGATGAGACCCCGTATCACGTCATAGCCACGTGCATCGCGCCGGAGATTACGGCGAGGCACAATGGTAAGCACTACAAACGAGACAAATCTTATCACATATCAATCTTTTTTAGAACTAATTCTAAGACCTTAATTATATATGCAACTATCATTAAAAAAATGACTTTTTTTTTAAGTTATACTTGTTTAAATAATAATCTTAGACTCATTTAATCAGTCTTTAGCAAGAAAATAAGTCTCAATTTTATAAATGTAGCAGCAATTAGACATACATGACTATTAAATAGTCAAATTTCAATGAAGTACATATACTCTAAGCATATTAGCGCATACTCTGAGAGCGACCCGTTTAAATAACGAAATTCATATGCACACTTTAATTCTGGCCACCCTATCACGGCAAAGGTATTTAAAAAAGAATTTTTCCAATGCTCCCATGGTCGTGTGATTTTATTTATTTTCAGAAAACTTTGAAACCAGTCAAGGGCCCGTCCCTCTAAAAAAAATCTCAACGTCTCTGCGTAATTTTCCTTCTTTACATTTTAAACGAGTGCACTCACTCACAAAAAGATCCATAAAAATCGCCGCGTTCTGGTTTTTCCCCGAATATTTATCAAGAATCATGTTTTTCACTCGCGACGTTATCTTTTCATGCGGAAAGGTTTCAATGTTATGGGTGGGAGCGGGATTGGGATCAACATACGCCTGACACTCGACCAAGTAAATACCGTTGTAACATACGTTGCCCTCCTCATCCAAGTATTGACCATCAAGTTCATCCACTAGCGAAATCCACACCTTCCGTAACTTTCCACGTGTTTTCAAACTCTTGACTATATTTTTCACTATCTTCGTTTCGAAGAGATTTGGATGATTCTCTTTCGTTGAAAGGTGATCCGGGAATTCATAGATCGTGTCCTCTCCTTCTAATTGAATAGTGCGGACTCTCACATTGGTGGTTTTCGAGTCCGAAGCCTCTGAGACAAAGCAGAATCTTGCTCGAACTACAGCCATTTTGCAGTTGTTGATTTATAAGACAATTCTCTTGTCTTGATAGGGAAGGTAATGAAGGTTACAAATCAGTGTACCGTGGTTGATGCTAGTAATCTCTGAAAAATATATTTACAATATATTATACAGGGCGATTTCCACATTTATAATGCCAGATTCTGCCCAGGTTTATTTTTACCTGTATCAACAACTAGTACAGCATTATAACTCTTGCGCCTAGCGCCTTCAATCTCTCACGAGTATATCGTGTTTACTGCCTATCTCTCGCAGTACGACTGACCAGCGCGACGGCCGTGCGCCTCGAGCCAGGTGTCGGTGTCAAGCGGACGACCTCTGACAAAAACAAAAAAAAAAAACGCCGGTACTTTCATCGTGTCCTAAAGTTAGATAATATTGGAATAATATGATATTGTTAACTATATGATAAATGTACTAGTTTTCGACTAATCAGAAGTTACATACTTTTTAGTTTTTTTTAACAAATTCAGCAATTTATTTATATTGCGCCCTGCAGTCACACCATATCACAACTCAGGTGCCCGATCGGAAGTGATTGTAACTCTGTGGTGTCGGGCAAAGAGGCACTCGCGTTCCATCCGGGAATATACGAGCGCTTACCCGCTGTAGGCTACCCTCCCCTACTCTTTGACTACTTCACTGTACCTGACTTATTTGACTGTATGTAATACTTTAGTAGAACGACCAATGTTACTTTAATTGAAGTACAAACATAATTGTTTAATCTACATTCGTTTGGTTTTTGTAAATATACAGATGTAAATGAAAGACTAAACTTTTTCGAAGCACCGATGCTTGTAGATGAATATTTAAATTATACAACGATCTGGCAAAAAGTTTATAATAGTTTATGACAGTATATATGCTAAACCTTCTGCTTCTCATATACACACACCTTTTCACAGTTTTCAGTCTTATAAGACAATATTCTAACCACTGAGGAGGTTTCAAAGTATGGAGCATATTCAAAGCATTAAAATTGACGACGCGAGCGCCCCTCAAAGTTCGAATCAAAAACACTATAGAATAAAATTTCAGATGTAGCCCCGACAATATCTTATCTCATCGTGAGATCTCGAGAAGTAGAGAAGAGTAGAACGGGTCTGTGGGCGTAAGGGGGTCACTTCTAGTCTAGGCGATATGAGACACGGATTCGGCTTATTGTATTTTGATTAATGTACCTGCAATATTATACCCTGAAATTTTTTTTACGAAACATCATTAGCGCTACAATCTGCCTTGACTCCTTGAGTCGACTCTTGAATTATCTTCAGGACCAAAAAAAAAACATTGTCAGAAGTGGGATTCGAACCCACGCCCACAGAAGTGGACTGCGACCTGAACGCAGCGCCTTAGACCGCTCGGCCATCCTGACATGGAATGTAATCTCATACAGACAATATTTAGGAAATTGTTAAATTGTCTACATTCAAAGGCACAGCCTGCTGCAAATACCGGAAATCTGTGTGTCTATTTAAGTACGTTGACTCGATTTTCGTTAATCAAATTCCATTTTCATTCAAGCAGAAATACATCGTGATTACAATTTACAGAATAAATCATAGCTCTAAAATGATAGAATAAACAAATGGGTAAAGAAGCAATCGAAAAGGTAGGAATCGGAGTTAGCAACTAAGAAGATAAACATCTGAGGGTGCAGCAGATCGGAGGAAAATGATTCGTCCGTAATCTGCACGATGGCCAAATCTAATCTCTACCAAATCAAACATCAGTTGATAAGTTGCAGTACGTAGTTATATTTAAAATACGTATGACAGACTACCCAACGAACGAACTGATGTGCAGAAGCAGTGTCCAAAAATACCTCCTATACGTTAAAATGGTATATTTCTGGCCTCGTAGCATGATATAGAGAAGCTAGTACGTGCGTGGTGACGTAAGTTTGGATACAAGGTAACTCTGGTGCGCGTGGTGTCTCGAAGAAGTCGCATCCTCGTAGTCAGATTGAATTCTTGGCAGGTGAGAGAGAGTCGAACTTTGAAGCTTTACCTGCGTTCTTCGATCTTGATTCATTAATCAATTATCACGCGAGATCGTCGCCGTCCCAGGCGTATAGAGGGCCAATAATCAGTCATATCATAAAATCAAGCTTAGCCTCGTTTTTTTTTTTTTTTTTATCTAACCGCGCAGGGTGTTTCATCGGTTATGGAAGACGAGAAGTGGGATTATCTAAATGAAAAATGGGAGCATATCGATGTAACGGTGAGTTTTTCTCGTCCAGAATGCGTTCGTGTCTATTTTTTTTTTTTGTTATTTTATTTTATTTTTTTTTTTATCATAACTCTTACAATTGTCTATCTGAATGTTGTTTCAACGCATACCTTCGCATAGATTTCATCAATGAATACACAGACCTAGCTTTCCTTAAAGTTTCTTACTAAAGTCCATACTATTAGACAGATTTTCAGTTTCTGTATAACATAACGCTGCAGCATTATATCTATGTGACGCTGATCTACTGAACTGAATACCTTAGCGGAGAGCCATTGAGGGCGATTATGTCACCTTGATACTTGATGCAGAATATAAATCCGATAATTATAATATTATTTCTACGGTATCTTTAGATTCAGGAGATATTTTACCCCTCGGATCACCTTATTAAGAAATCTATCCCTGCGTTGGCCAAAGATCTTATAAACTCAACGCTGCTATTACACTGCGGTATACAGACTTATTCATGCCGCCTGACGCCGCGCCGCGTCCCTCCTATCTCGTAGCGATTAATCTAGTGAATGAAATCGTGTGTATGTATGACGCAATGAATCCGTAAAATGTTTTACGTGCACACATATAGATTTCACGGAGTATATTATATGTACGTGAAATACAACGTTCCCAAAGATGCAGTATGCGTTTTAATATTGCAATAGCTTATTTATCGATAGTTTGGTACTTATTTATAATACGAGAACGATGTAAGTATACGTTTGTACCTAGTCGTAAAGCATTTGAGTCTTCACACGGCGGATGGATCGGCGCGGGCTAATAATATACGGCAAAAGAATGAAAGACTTAACCGTGCCGATGAGAAATTGTCGTTGGCGAGGTTCTGCGAAGTGATTTTTCTTTTTCTTTTTTTCTTTTTTTTTCTATTTAAAAATGAACTAGCTGCCTTTGTCGCGCTCGTAGAATTTCTATTTTTATTAGTCGCCCCGTTGCGTATACTATACTTAAGTGTAGAGCACGTGAGACGCGCTGAACTCGTCTTGCCATTTCTAACTATACCTAAATACCTACACGTGATACGCGTTCATATAATACCTATTTCAGCATTCCACGTACCTATGTTATACAAATTACGATGTAGGTAGTACATATAGGTAGATATACGGTTGAAATCCGCTGACGTTACTATTATTCAAAAGTTGCATGATGTAATAATTGCTCTAGCCGCGAGCGCAGATTATCAGTTGGGAGAATTTGAACTTGAAGCGGAGGGTCAAGGTTCTGTTCATTTTAACATCAATATTTCCTTATTTTCTCTTACGAATGAATGAATTTCTCTGAAGTTACCGAAACAAAAATCTATTTGTTTTTCCACTCACTTGCGATTGAAAATCGTCCAATTTTCCGTTCAAGACTCTCTTCCTGGTATACTAAAGTCGTAAACTATACTAACAAATAACAATAAACGTTCAAGTACAGCAATCCTTCATAATCTCTAACAGTTGTATAGATACGTATATTATATCTTGCAATCAAATTCGCAAATCCTTAGCACCATATAACCGCATGATCGCGGACAATATACTTGGATAGCCAAAGATGTTTGCGATACAATATCGCCAATTTGCCAAGGCGCAGTATAATAATTTCGCGGTAATAAACTAGTGTTTTCATTTTGCTTGTTTTTTTGCGCTTTTTTTTTTTTCTTCCGTGTAAGTATACGCGTGCTGCGTTGTCGTGTTTTATTTACCTATAATTATCGCTTGTTAATCCTCTCTGCAACAACCCGACGATTATAAAAACTAATTCACTGCAGACTTGGGAAACAAGATAGAAATTGAATTGCGCAATTGTAATCGACAGTCAATTTTCTCAAATCCTCATCGGAATTATTTCTTTATACCTTTTTATTTGTCGATTAATTTTATACAATTTCTTTTTAATATTTCTTCACTTTTATATTACAGAATTTATCGTTGAAAATTATTTCATCAATCATTGTTACCCTATCGATTTATATTACAGCAAATTCCAGTGTTTTTTTCTAATCCCTCGCAATATTATAAACTGATCACGACATATAGCTGTGATATATCGCGTCTCTGTTCGGAATTTTTCGAAGTGTATCCTTTGTTTAAATCGAATTACAGCAAAATGAAAAATTATATTAAATTTTGAGACGAAAATCTCCGCTGATGAAAGTCTCTGTACCTACGATATTACTTTCAGCATTAATGAATGTTAAGTCCTATTGATATTTCCACATATACCATATAGTTATGTTTTATAATATTGAATGTGTCGATCTCGGACCTCCGGGATTCATATTGATATAATTCATTTGTAGATGTGTTTATTCAATTGCTATGTCTAGCTCTTAATTTTCTCACACGATTCATGGAACACCGATAAGCCGGGAAATCCCAAGAACATTGGTTTCTTCATTCTCCTTTTCTTATCTTCTATTTATCGCTCGTTCTACATATACTCGCTATATATTATATTTCCCCCAGAAAACCCAACAGCGTTGAAATTTTCACCGAATTCATCGAAAGAACGCGCAATTACGATAACTATACCGAGAAATTTTCCCACCAATAAATAATAAACTGATGGGCAATAAATACTTCAAAATTTTTCGCGAGCGGCTCTTCTCGATCATACGGATTAGACAAGTGGGTTTAAACCTGTGGACAGAGTCAGCTGGGCACTGTGATAACGCACTACATACTTTTATAATTATTATTTATATGAGGCTCCGAAACGTCTTGCCATTGGCCCTTGGCGGAGCGTCGAGATACGAGCAGGTCAGGTCCTTCCACCACCACTTCTTTCCGCCCCTATATAGATCCAGTCAGCGTGTAGTGGATGCTGCACTCCGTTAGGAAACCCCTGCTAGTACGTGGCACTCGCTCGATCCCGCGTTCCGTTTACGCGTGTTCCGTTAAAGTGTACGAAATTTTGGAACTCCGAACTCGGTTATAGAATTTTATGTATTTTATTACATAAATATTATCTTATTCAATTACTATTATTCTAGTTACTTACTATTCCCGCAAGCAATAATCACCTTATATTACGAATAAAATAAAACAAGTTTGAAACTTTGAATAATAAAAACCATTAAGTATAATATATTAGATAAAAGTTTCTAAACTACAGTTATTATCGTTGCTTAATAATGAAGACGAAGAATAGTTCTTCGCTGCTGAGCAAAATCTGCACGTGTTATACCAATAATGATGAGACTGCAAGGATCCAGGCCGATGGGAGCAACTCGTATTGTCCTGAACCGATACCCGAGGTACATAATATCAACCGTTGTTTTATATTCTTTTCTTGTTTATTTTACAACCAGTTGAAATAGGTTATAATTATATGAATGATTATTCTTCAAATTTCAACTACGACTATGAAATAGCCCCGATCTGCAGGGTCTCGAAATTCCCACATCCCACATTCTCCTCATTAACTAATGGAGCACGGACACTCTCCTGGAGAGAACTTGGTAAATTTATCTCTTCGTCTTTGTAATTGTGTGATTTTATTTTGGTTAGAATTCAAGGGATGAAAATAAAAAAAACTTTATTCATATGCACATACACGTATGCTCATTGCACGTATGTGGGTTTATAGACGAAGTTTGCAAATAAATAGCTAAAAACTGTACGGTGCAAAGCTTTATCTAGATATATTGCAGGATTAGAGCAATAAATTTCTTGACATAAAATGAAACTGTATAATTCAACGGATTATTTTATGATAATAAGAGTTTGATCATTATCACTGTGAATGCCGTCCGCGTATGAGCATATTGACCGAAATCAAAGAAACGGGATTGAGAGAAATTTAATCGCGATTTAGAATCCGAATAAGAAAATAAATCGAGTCCCGATATTAACGGGTGACGATCTTCTCTCCGAAAATCTCTCGTGTTTCGTTATTATGGTGAAAGATTGCGTCGACTCCTGGTGACCTTGAGAGGCAGGCTGACCTTGCGCCTTGAAATTTCAGCCGGTGACTGTTGTCGTCAGGAAGCCATGCTGCAAAGAACAGAGAAAGGCAGAGATGTGTGCGCCCCCCGTTTCCCCCAAGGCAAATCAAGTTTTTTCACCTGAATATATATTTATTCGTTATCCTTATTTTTATACATTTTATATGCATCCTGCAAGATGAATAGACATCGGTACCTACGAGGCGGAATAAGCCTTTTAACGTGAAAGTATGAAGCGGTAATAACATCGCAGGATAAGAATGAGCAAATTTCATTTATAATTAATCGGGACCGGGTTGGAGTTCCGGATGGATGAAATTCCAAATTCGTTCAGAACGATTTAAAATTGTCAGAAACGTCGAAGTTTAGAACATTAGAATTCCGAAACTTCGGAACGCAGACAGTCTAAAGCAAGATTTCGAAACTTTTTTTTTTCAAAAATTAAATCTCAAGTCGATTAATTCTACCACTTATTCGCTTCGATACGATCAATACAGACCGAGTTATCAGAATACTGGCGCGAGTTTTAAGTTTCAGAGGTTCGGCCCTTCGCCTCTTGAACTTTCGGTATTCTTCGTTTGAAAGTTTCTGAAATCCACTATGTAGACTTTCGGGGCAATACCCTTTTTGAAAATTACGAATTTGCATAATATTAGAATTCGGAATTTCTACCGTTTGCGAGTTTGAAAATTCAGAACTTCGAAACCGCCCCGTAATTACCTTGTATAATTTTTTGGAAAATTAATTCAACAACGTATAAGATAATTCATGAATCTTTGATAAAAATCATAATCTAAAACAGGATATTGCTTGTATTCGATAAGACAACGCGATATAATCACGGAATAGAATATATCCTTGTCAACGTGCATGCGAGGCAAACCCAAACTAAATACTTATATAGCGGAAAAAAAGACCGCCCTCGATCTTTCGTATTCTTTCTTTCTAATACATTACAAGCCCACGTAGGTGTATACATGGATCATGCATGCATATATGCATATATGCAGAAATATGTGACACATTAATACACATGCGGTCGAGGCAAGAAACTCCTTTCACTTTCGCCGAAGGTTGGGATATCATGCGATCGGTGATCGACATTGGCACATTGTCTATATGTCAAAACTATACATACGTCATATGAACTTCTGTATAGTAGATACACTTGTTACCAATCCAAGTTCAGTTATACTGCTGCATACATATTCTTCGATTTTTTTCAACTCCATTGTAATTTATTTGCACGCGACCCTCGATCCCTCTCTAATCACGAGTATGGAATTGACCTTCGCACTTCTCCGAATTTCCGTCACGAAAAGTGACGTCTAAGTACCTACCTACCGGGAGTATTAAGCCTGACGAGGAATCGAAGCAATTCTTATTGCTAAACGATTGGGGGATGGAGATCAGACACGAATAGCGGTCATTATAATGCCCTAGTGACGTCACGGCTGGTCACATCGACCCGTCTTCCCACGCGCGATTCCCGTAAATATCGAACCTTCGACTGAGCGCCTGCGCGGATTCCTATTTTCACGGCTAATTGTGCGAGTAGCGCTGTGACGAAACGCTACGTCATTATTGAGGCAGAGGTATAAAATACATAGGTATACATATATACACAAGATTTTCTCGAGGTCACGGAGACCTTGATATGTACCTGAGATATATCTACACGTTATATAAATACATTGAGGAAACTCGATTATTTTAACACATTTTACGCGTTCTATTTTTTTCAAATTGTTTATCCGTTTATTTTCCTGATATATATTATATAGTTACTCCGCTAACAGTTTTCACGTGAGTTTATTGACACCTGTCTCGTCCCCGCCTCATCCCTGCAAGCTATAAGCGACCCATCGTGACTCCGAGCGTCGCGAGGGCCGGTCGTCGTTTAAGGTCACCTTGAAAAGGAGGCGCGTCGCGTCTGCCTCCGAAACCTCTCTGCCTTTACAGTTGCTGATGCATTTTTCATGCCCAAATCAATCGCAATATTAAAACGAGAAAATATATGATTTTTTAACGGTCATTCCGATTTATTTGACGATAATTATTGCTACCTTTTACCCATATCTCCAAGATGAATCTCCTGTTAGACAGCTACGTAACACGGCTGCTATTAGCCACTCGTATTTTTCCTAAATTCATATCGTGATCTAAAACGTATTACAGTCCGGTATGAAATCAATTAATTACCGAATACTATATACAGGCAAAATCTACGATTACGCATTATTAAGTCAGCAGTAAAGAAAAAAAATCTAACAAAAGTAAAACAAGCACTATAAAATCGGTCGGTCATCTCGTATTGCACAACTCATTATCGAACGTTAATTAGAATCGTTCTAATCAACAGATACGATTAAACGTTCAAAAATATAGGTACTATATAAATATATATATACACTTATATATATATATACGCGAAGATATATATACTGGCACGAGCGATAAATGTTTATCGTTCCCGCTCTGCACCCACTATACTTTTTATACGCGTCACAGAGCGTTTACATACGAAAGTTGTATCGAAGTGTTGAAAGAAAACGAAAAGTATGGGGTGGGGATTTTTACGGAATCGAATTCGACGAGGAGTGGGGGAAAGTAGAAACCTACCGCGTGTAGGTATATGTAGGTACGCATTAACAGTCGCTCCAATAGTTGCTCGGCTTCAGTTTACCGTAGCGATCGCTCACCTTAACCTTAGCATCCGTTCACCGAAGACTGTGTACTTCCCCCGCATCGTAACTTGTTATCGAAGTGTTGACTTAACGACTCCGATAAATTTGTAAACATAGTCATAGTCTACGTGTATCAAGTGCGTCGGGTATCGCAACTACGGCATCTGCTCACCTAGCCTTACCTTATCCACAAGTTTTTCGTTGCCCGAGAATAGTAGCGTTCGGTCTAACATCTTTCGCGGATATTTTAACGTTAGGCAACGGCCGCCTCTCGCGCGTATTGTGCTCGCAATCGGCTTGTTAGTTTCCGGCGTGAAACGTGTCCTACGCATCGTCGATACAAGAGCTATAACATCTACAAGGAATTTTAAAGAACTTTATATATATTTGAGAATCATGAAGAATACTACGCCTGAACAACTCGTAAGTTCGTTTATGTTTTTCAAACTTTCTTCGTTCGTCGCGGATCGTATTATACTTTTCGTATTGTGTGCATATGTACTGTATATGTGATAAGGTAATTCCTCAGAAGGCATTCATCGTCGTTACGTATTCGGCTAATCTTATCTATGAAATTACGACGATGTTGTGTGTCTGCATTCTCGAGACGTCTGGTACCGGTCTCTGCTGAACTCTACGTAGATTAAATGTGTGTTTATATAATTTTACCGCGGGGTTAATTCAAGGCTTCAAACGTTGAATGATTTGAACCATACACAGTACGATCATGCGCAAATCTTACCACGGGATTTCCAATGGATTAAGTCCGTTAATTTAAATTTTTAATATGCATAAACATAGACATAAAAGTCATCGCTCGTTTTTGACGTCAAACTGGACAAATATACATGAAGTTAGTCTGTCGCGACGGGCACACGCTACCACATGTCTAAACGTCTAGCATCTGCAGCACCTCGCTTCAACCCGTCCTCGTTCGGCATCATCGATTTCCATAAATATATTTCACACGCCCGTACTCGCGGGCGAGCTATAAATGCTGATCAAATTCTCGCGTGAAAATACGTCCTAGTTTTTATCGTATGTTCTAATTATTTTTTTTTATCGACCATATATTATCTCATTTCCTCTATATTCGCTGCATATGTTAGATATACAGTTTTAAAAAGTCGTTCAACTTCGTCAGTATAAGAAATAATTTGTCGTATTTTTTTTTTTCTATATCTGAAGATATGCCGATAGCTATTTTTACTTTCCAATTCTTTCGTACACACTTATATACTCTCTCGCTCTTTTGACGGAATTATACATGGCTTTGCGGTCATAGATGACGTTTCATGCAGTTGATTGTTTGTCGCAGGGTTGGAATAGGACAGGTTTTTATAAAAGCGGTTAACAGGCATTCTTGAACCTTTCTATATCTATAGTTATACTACGTATACGGATTATACCTTCAATATAGATCGTTAACGTTATAGTTGATTAGCATTAGCGCGTATATGCGTAGTAAATATTATGTTATACAAATATCCACAAACATAACACACATGGATGACCTTATATACGGCCGGTATATATACCAGACATGTAGATATTTACGTGTGTTTACGTAAAATTTTATTACAATATCGTAAAAATATCGAAACATTAATAAATCGAATTCCTGGTATCAATTCTGACCGATGCAATTCTATAAAAAAAATCTTTCGTCGATATTATTCAAAGATATCTCCTCCTATACCCACCTACCTTCATATAATTATTCCAATAACGCTTTTATTATCATTATTCTTTGCGGAAAGTTCACGAGGTAAATTATCCACGCAATTAATTCATTTATCGACTAAATCTAGGCATAAGAATATAATCATAATTATGACTATGTATGTCCGCGTTAGTCTCACCGCGAAAAAAAAATTGCGAATAAAAGAAAATGAAGGAATAATTTCCGGGAAGTCTGACATGGGCAGTTTTTCTACTTCTACCCGCTTGCATAACGACTAATATTATACAATTTATCATAGATAGCCATAATAAATTATACCCACCTATTATGTCTACATGCTAATCTCTGTTTTATGCAAGGTACATTTCGTTCGACTGATATTGTGGTATACCGCGGCGTATATGTTGATTGAAGATTTATATTTATTTAGAGGAAAACGGCTAGATTATCTCGAATTAGGAAAAAGTATAGCCTATATATTTCTGTGTCATAGGCATGCGGGGCAGACGGCGTACGGTAATCTATTTGCACAAGTGTTCGTGCAGATCAGTTGTGTAAAATTGAAATACCGCACGAGGCGCGATGATGTCGAATGTAAATTATTTCGTTCTGAACATTACACGTGGATAGTTGTCGGTACATTACGTATTATATACGTATTTCTATAATATCTATACAGAGTATAAAGAACGCATATTATCCACCTCAAACCAGTTCGATGTCACGCAACAAGGTATATCTAGTTGCGTCATACGTCGTTTGGTATATTAAGGAGCCATTCGCTCTTTTTCCTTATACCACAACGTTTTTTTCTTCCTCTGACTTATACCGCCACTTTTTCACTCCTCGCATCATGCCGCACGCTTTATATACCCATACTAATTCCATATTTATCGTTCTTTCATTATCCGGATACAATTTGACATTCAATCCTCAGAGATTGAGAAACGAAAAGAAACTAAAAGAGACGAAATAACTCACCTACCGTATTGACGTGGTCCATAGAATTCGGTTAACATTCAAAACGTGAATAGCGTACGATTATATAACGAGGGATAGTAAATTCACAATTTGTTTATATCTAGTTGCAAATTGGAGATACACGTAAATATTAACGGGCAATTATAATTATCATTGCAATGAGTATATTTACCGATTTCTACTAATCGCCATATCGATTGTATAATACGTTGATTCTTCTGCGAATCGTTCAATTCAATTCTCCGTTTGCTTTAGACGGAGAAACGCTTCTGGGAACGATCAACGTTATTTGCAAGCCCATGTAAAAACGTTCGAAATTTCTCCGTATCGTGATATTTTATGATTGAAATTGGGGACGAAATTTTTTTCTCAACTTGTATGGATAATGCGATATGAACAGGTCGACGCGTAGTTTCTGCAGTATGTATAGTGGCGCAGGTATAGTCTATGCAAATATACGTGTACATGAAGTACGGTATAGTAGATGAATATCGCGCGTGAGATATTTGCATTATGTTAACTAGACAGATGCTAAGTGACAAGGAAGCACGTCAGTTATTTGCATTTCGGTAATCGCTGCAAATTCAATTATAAACTCGTTGAACTATCCGATGCAAATTGACACCGATCCCGATACTATAGACACGTGATCGATGCAGGTATTATAAAAACATTTTATTCACGATCCGAACGCACGATTTCTATCATGAACTTGCTGAAGACTTGCAATCTCTTCAACTTCATTCGTTATTCTGTATAGAAGTGTTTTTTACGTTCTATATACAAAAAATAAAAATAAATAAATAAGAATAATTTTTAATTTACACAAAAGATGGAGATAAAAATTTTGTAAAAATATTATTTCTCGTACAGAAAAAGGCATGATAAGTATACCTTTACGTGTATGCGTTTCAGACTATATTTTTGAGAAAACAAATTAGAACAAGTCTACTGTCTGCAGACTATTTATTACCACGCAAATGTGTGAAACATCTCGTGAGACTTGTGGTCTGTCTTGCTTCTGCATACGCGCAAAATCCATTTCGGTTCACTACGGACATACGCATATAACATTAAGTTGCAAAACTGTTTGGGATATGAATTATCGTATCTCATACTCGCGGGGAAAATGTGCGGTCATATAATACATGATTTTTCTTCGCATGGTCATTAGGCATATTCAAGCATGTACGTATGTCTATTTTACATTGTTATATATTTCCATCTTGTGATTATAAACTGCAGAAAGTCAGGGAGATCGACAGCTTTAATAATTATATACCTGTCTATACGATATTCGAAACTCTCTCTCCATACCGACGCGACGTCGTTCTGACGCGGCGTACCGCACGTAGCGACTGTAAAGTTGCTAATTGAAAGCGAACCTGAACCGCCGTACGAGTAAGGTACGTGCGAATACGCACGTGGTTTAAATGTACGTTTTAATCACGTTTTATAGTTAGACAGAAAAATCATACGCAACAATTATATTATAACATAAGCTATACATAGACGCGTTTGTATACCGGGTATTCCATCTCGTATGTCAATCGTTTTTGAAATTTACAGAATTTCTTCAGAATATTGCATGATTATAACAGTGAAACCTAGTAACACCTGCGATGCAGGAGAATAAATTTCAACGTATTCACTTTTCCGTTAGGACTCACAGATTTCAAGTTATATGCCTTCGAAGATTTTTCGTTTACGAAAACTTCGAAATTTTTATTCGATATCACAGTCATGAGTTGCATCTTTCCGTACTACGTTTACACATAAATTTAGCGATATTGGATCCAGTAAGGCATGGCGAGTAGCGGTACGTTGAGTTGAGTTGGAATACCCCATATCTATATAGCAATACATTCACTAGAAAAATCTCCATTCGCTGTAATCGACCGCAACGGATATAGAGTGCGGTGATACAATTCCTGAAAGTACATCCTTTTATAATTAGAACAATAATTGATCTCATCGTTGAAGCGTGGAATGCGAATGAAAATATTTTACCAGTATATGGATTTATATCGATTTTAATTTAAGGTATAATATCAGCCTACATAAACCGCCAAGAATTGATCACGTGTATAAATTTAATGAATCAAAGGTTCGCACAATTCAGACACAGCACGATATTTATTCTTTTCTTTTCTCTTCGCCATCTCAGCATTCTATACAATTTAAACCCCACGTCCCCGCGTTTATATTATTATATACACTTGTTATTAATCAAGGATCAAAGTTTGCGAGACTTATCGTATAGTAATTACAGTAATAATTCGATAACAAATTGTATAAAGAAGTGAATCGGCATCGAGCAACGCGGCTATGATGATTATACACATTCTTAACGGTACAAAGTCTGGGACGAGCCCCCGCACATCTTATTGCGTCAGATAAAATTTTGACAAATTTACAGAGACCGACGCCGTGCACGTCATCGGCAGAATTAATCAAACATGAGGCTTGGTTTTTCTTCTTCTTTCTTTTTTCTTATTTCTTTTATCAGCAGTCTTTATCTTGTTTATTTTTCATTCGAAGGCTTATACCTCAGCTCTACGAGCCCCTAGGTCATGCGTTCTTTCAACCCCCACCCTTCTTCATTTTCATATTTGTTCTATTTTTCGATCAGTAGATATTCTTTGCTATCACAATGATGATAATAACGCTGCTGTGTATGCGATGCGATAAACCCATGCATTATAATGCGGAAGATTGATAATATATTATAATATATCGTAATATGCATTACTGGGTGGTAACAATTATCTACTATGCAAAATGCACAAGCATATCTCTTGGAAATGAATGATTAATTTGTTTAATAAGAACAACAATTTCATGTACTGTTATACCCAGTCACGGTAGTGAAATGAAACTCTTCAATGTCAGCTAAAAATTATCGAATAACATTCATTCACAGGTTAATTTGATTCTTTGATCATTGTTATATCACCGTTTATCATCAATAATTATTCTGATAAAGTCTCCGAATTTTCACAGTCCCATTCGATAATTGATGAACATAATTCTAAATATACATACATCATTCTCGACGGTTAAACTCTGACATTCGATCGCAGCCGAGATCGCAGCAGTTCTTTGTGCTAAATAATATCTTTAGTTTGATTTTCATCTCTCCTGTCACAATTATTGTTTGCTAGATATTAACTTATGTCCCAGTTACTAGCAACAGTAATAGCAATACCCTCGTTAATGTACATTATAAGTATACCTAAACCGCGGTGACCGAGTGTATATATTATTTAGTCAATTTATCTGCCACCTACACTAATAGCTCACTGCAGTTCACCTTGTACTTGTAATTACATTGCTAACTAGACACGGTGATTAACAAAGCCGACGACGCGGCCTAGATCAACTAATTCCATGAACGGAGCGGTCAGTCACGAGGTGACCCTATAGTGTCGAGGCTTTACGTATATCCATTATCCGTGAGGAACGAAAAACCGTTACACGTGCAGCGATACACCGCAGGTCAGCAGCTCTTGCGTCGCTATATTCGTTGAATTATAAACTGCAAGATGATACATACTGCATTGTTTTTTTTTCCCCCATTTTGTTTTGCTATCGTCATGTATAATATAGGTATATATATTAGTGCATCCTTGATCCAATGACTGAATGTAACATAATCTTATGCCATACGCGATTCAACTATAAATTTATGTACTACTTTAGATAGTTGATCGCGGGTCAAACGATTGTAAAGTTTCTTTTTATTTTTCAATAATATCTTGTATATTATCTAGTACGAAATACCGGAGTCTATTGTCGATGCAATATAATACATCTTTTCCAGCTCTGTTAACCAGGAACCATAACTTGAGTTATAGGAATTATAGGATTCGAGAAGATGTATAGTTTTCCGCGTGGTTTTACTCGAAAACTCTCTCCGCGTCTCGGAGCTCACGCAATAATCTACATAATATACAGAATGCTACAAGAGTTTCGAAGTACGTAGCGTGTTTATCCCCGCGTATATAATTATAATTATGCGTATCTCAGTATCTGTATCATTCATGCGAATAATTACGAGAGGAAATGGGAAGAAGAAAAAATGGACATTCCGTCGACGGTGAGGATGTGGACGGGGCCAGACAAAACCGAGGCTTTATAATGCCGCGAGGCATGCCGGGGAGTTGATATTACGTCAGCAAAGGGATCGACCGTTCGAGCCCCCGTTCAACTAGCCAATGATATTGCGGCACGGCCAACGCCGTCGACCTGCGCGTCAGGGATGCAGGGCCGTATGGCGCGGCGGGTACTACTCGTTGCGTCAGATTTCAAATCTTCCCAATGATCGTGTAACTCATGTCAATTCGATTGCGATTGCATGTTATTGCGCAACGCAATATTTCCTACTCCGTACTCCATCCGTATTACTTGACGGAGGGGATAGAGTGCTGCAATTATTCATTAGAAACTATATCGTATTCGCACTTCTATACGTACAACTTATGATGTAGATCCAATGTTGCATCAGATGAATAAGGATATACCGCAGCAGCGCTGACAAATGATCGTTTGAATCATTTTTAAACAGTATAATTGTTCGTTATTCGACTGATATGTAATAATATACAGGCTTTAGTCCCGCCTCGTGACGTATCTTGCAAATAAACGTGTGATCGTAGCGCGTGGTTTGCGATGACGAAGCAATAATATATGCCTAGGAGTCTGCGTGCGAATTTTGCCAATGGGTAAATATTGGACAGTATAGCATAGTACACTCGTTTCTGGGAATTCTCCTGTTCCACGTAATCGACGAGGATGGGATTTTAGCAAGGAAGATATCAAGGTGCCCCTTCAGGCCCGAGACTTTCGCGACCTATTTGCCCTTGACAAGAAACTCCCCCACCCTTCCAGGCGCCCCACGCGACGCTCCCCCCCCCCCCCCCTGCCCCCTCCAGCGCGTACTCATTCATGGCGCGCGCACACACCGGTTCTCCTCTCTCTTTCTCTCTTCTTTAATCGAACGAGAGCGACGAAGAGAGACACGGGGGTCAGTGTGCGTCTCATTTTTACGCACACATAAGGTATGCACGTGTTTGTGTGCCTGTGCGGTTAGAGACGGCGCTCGTGCCCCCCAGGATCCGAGACTCGACGTACACTACTGGATCGTCGCATTCACCTCGCAGTAAGCAAACGAGGAACGCGGAGAGTAGAACGAACACGTTTCATATTATCCGGGATATCGAAGATAGGACGGATAATAAATTGTTCCGCGAAAGTTTGATAATAATCCAGAGTTTGAGTTTCTTCATATCTCGCAACTTTTTCTATAATCATACGCGTTATCGCGATATACGATAGTCGTCGGCACCGTCTGGGCTAACAATTGTGGCAAAAATAAATAACGGGTAGAACTATAGCTGCGACGACAAGTTTCACGGATCCATATCATCGGTTTAGCAGATATTGCATTTTTGAAAAGGAGTCGATAATGGGAATGAGAAGTCCGATATCGCCGGAGGTGAGTCGACACGAGGTCGTACCTATGTAATACTTCGACATTTTGGTACCGTCCATCGCCGTTTAAATGTCTGTATACCTATATGATGCACATTAGTTACGCAATTTAAATAATTATCATAAGTGACGACAAATTGCTGTAAATATTACTCACTATTAGAATAACACTCTGTTGTCTATAGTTAGTGGCAGAATAGTAATTATCCGCATGTTTACTTTATAACAATTCTCTATGAAGTTTTTTTCTGTCAAACTCATTAATCAAGTTACTGTATATATTTACATCATACACGCGATAATATCGATAAAGAAATATAGACGAAGAAAAGTTCTTATTCTTTTCTCTTCTTTAGTTCGAGTCCGAACGAAATGGCCGTCGCGGTTTTCCTTCTAGGTGAAAGAAAAAGAAAAAAAATTAAACCAGCTCTCAGAAACAATCCAACTTTCTCTCATCAGATGATATCTTCGTCTTGATGATCCTGCAGCAACTTATCGTATTTCAATTCGTCTATAATACGTATAAAACTATACGTCGTACATAATGTCAGTTCTTCGACGAAGAAACTATATGTTACCTATACAACGTCGAATAATACAAATGTGAATCTGCTGCACCGCGGAGCAAATTGATTTGTTTATTGTATCATCTGCAGACCGTGTATACGGTGTAATCGATCAACTAGGCCAAGCCTTGCTAGTCGAGTGACGTTCTGTCTCGTGACCTTGATAAAGGACGATATTAGATATATTGTAGCCTTCCACTCCTCGGACAGGATACGTTGACCACTTTTTCCTGTAGTGACGGTGCGCCAAAAGTCAAGCCAAAATTAATACGTACATATACCCTATTCTTCGTGAGAATCGGAAAAGTATTAATGCGTGGGTTTCGATTCTCTTCCTACCACGTGTCTAGCTGATAGCGTCCGTTCGTCGCTCTTAATCATCGGGAATACGCGCTTTGTGTCATATATCGTTCGACTCATCGTCAGCTGGGTTACAAGCTCTTCCCGTCAATATACGTGCGACAAAAAAAAATGTATAGAACGATTTTTGCTGTATTGCGTGCGCTCTTCTGAACGACACGTATAACTATATGTTTGCATTATAATTGTCTATGCTCGCATACGGCGATCGGGGATAAGGAAAATACGCGGAAATTTTTAGTAACTGAAAATAATGAAGATTCTTGTTCGAAATAACGCGTAGGTAGTCAGGTAGGTAGGTAAGTATATAATAATATGACGAATGATGATCGATCGCTTTTTCCGCTCATATATAGGCGCGTTTCTGTAAAGCATAGCTCTAATTGATATCGTCGTTTCGTATCAGCGTTACACACAGCGACTCATTATTTTTCCTATGATGAAATTATAACGTTATATATATATATACATATATTTCTTGCCGGTATACTATACAAAGAAGATGTAAAAAAGATCGACCGATCCGTATTAATACACATACCTATATACTTGTTGTATAGGCGTATATCGAATTTACCGAGTAGACGTGCGATCGATTAGAAATTAATCATTACTCACGTTATACGTATAGATATCTGGAGATATAAAAAATATGTCTAAGTACAGATTGGAGTGATGTAACATGATTCGTAACGGTACTTCAGTAGCTGGACGAGCATGACATTGCTTATATCGCGTTGATCACTGAGCAAATCTGATTTTCAGAAAACAAATCCAATTAGTGACAAGACGTGGCAATGGGTAGCAACGGTTGTCTATTATTGCGTATAGTTATATAGACATATGATGTGCGACATAAAAAAAATAAAAAAAATAAAAAAAAAAGGAAAGAAGGGATCTTATCAAATGTCGCGCGAGTACTAAATATTGCAGGTATATACGTATGAGCATATATTACATTCGAAACGATAAGAAACAGTTAAGCAACTCGGATTCGTTTCGCGGTAAAAACGGTGCTTATACTCGCACATGTTTCTATATGTAGATATATAAGGCGTAGCTATACATATGTACATAAAGATAGATATATATCATATACCGATATATTTCTACTTAAATACGTGCGGTGATTGTCACGACAATGTGGGGGAGTGGGAAAGATAACCAGGTAGCATATAATCTAGGTACTGGTCATGGGTGTACTCGTGTGTATTTAAGCGTCTATTTCTACGTCGGGATCGCCTGACGAGTTTCACATACGGTACTACAGTCAGTGGATCGATCGCTACTGTATTTCTCTGTACATATTCGACAGGGAATACGAATTTCTATAGGAATATATAGATTATTAGATTCGACTTTGCCATTTCCCTGTCATAGTTAAGAACCTGCTATAACCATGGCTCAGACCTTCGAAGATATAAACGTGAGTAAAGCAGGAAAAGTGATATTTAATTGAAAGGGAACATAAACTAAAAATTGTTTAGTTATGAATACAATAATGAATTTAGTCTTGAATTTCAACTTGAATTTCTATTTTATTCGTCTATATTAATTCCAACTTAACTCTTATCATCAGTCAATTCATTATGAAATTATTTCAATTCTCTTCTGATTCGTTTCTTTCTTTCTTTATTTTATTTTTATTCTTTACTTTATTTATTATAATCACCCACGCATTAATGAGACGAGGGAACGATACAGATTCCTTTTCTTTTATATGTGCGTAATCAAAGGTCAACAGATGATATATATATATACACATAACTTCGATAGACAGCTGACCTGACTGCTATACGATTTCACTGTAAGAAACAACGACGTTTTATCTGTATAGCAATTAAACTATATGTAGATAAAGAATCGTATTCCATATTCTAATGAGTAATCGCGTGTAGTAAAAACTGATGAGCAAATCAAATAAAAATAAAAGAATAACATAAGTTAATTATTTCTAATCTACGAGAACCAGTTGTACGCTGAAGATTAAAAAGGTTCTTGTCTATTGCACGTGGTTTGGGGATGAGTTTATTCAGTTGATACAAACATAATTAAGGAATGACACTGCACGTGTGCGAGCAATGGCTAGGATTGGTTCGACGAGGCGGGTGTGTCGCGATGTTGGAATGAGAATAAGAATGAGAAAGAGTGAGAGAGAGAGATAGAGTGTCAGTGACTGGAGTTGCCTCCGATCGATGGCTTCGTTCCGCCACTGTAGTAGAAGCTACGTCTAATAAATACCTACAGAGTTTTCGTTTTTTCCATCGTTTGTCTGGATACACGTATAGGAAATTTTTTCTTCTATATCACGCTCGCTTATCGGTTTATAATGAAACTGCATAGATTTTTGCTATTTATACTAAATTATTAATTTTATATTCGAATAAATTCTTCCATTGTGTTTACTGTTTACGCGCAGGCATTGAGCAGACAATTTTTATGTATTGGCGAATAAATTTTTTTTTTTTTTTTTCTTTTTTCTTTTTATCGTTAAATGTCTAGAGGACATTTTCGACTACATGTAACGATACACTACGTCGCGGGTGATAATATCAGTAGATTTGCTATCGTATATTAAATTTTACGAACGATATGAATTATCGTATTGGTTTTATGATGCAATTTTTTTTTTTTATATAAGTAGGTATCGAAACTTTCCACATGTAATTTAATCATATTTAACGTACGGAATGTTCCTTCGTTTCAAGGATCATAGCGCAATTCAAATCACTCAATTTAACAATTGATTGTAAATTACTACAATTATCATACGACTATTTGTTCGAACATTATTCACAACCACCCAAATCCTAGGATCGACAATTACGCGGTTATCGGACGATATAGATGATATTTAATGCCTGGCAAGATCTGAGAATTCGATATAATCGCGGCTAGTATAATCCTCGACTTAATTTTATTGTGAGAGAGCGCTGGACGGTCGCGAATCAATCTGTACCCACCCGTAATAATTAACAAGACGAACTACTTTCACACACAGGGTTGAAGAAAGTATCTCTTTAGAGACTTCAATAATTTTATCAGATTTCGAAACGATGAAATAGAAATAAGTATCCTTAGAAAAATTGCAAAAAAAAAAAAAAAATAATGAAATCGAAGAATTAACTTCGAAGCGACAATTTCCTCTCTTTTGATTTCACAAAGAGTTGAATCTCGTATATTTTATTAGATGAACTACCTACTGTATGTACGCAAATCACTTTTGAGGTATAGATAAAACCGTGGTATTGCGTGTATTTTGGGACGTCATCGGAATAGCTCGTAAATTTTCTAATGCGATATACATGTACATTTATATTCTTATCTTTCGTATTTACGCATATACTGGGATAACCGAGGTTGATCTCTCATTGCGTGAATCTAGGCAATACCTGCACATCTCCTACAATTATTATTAATCATATAACTGTATACATTTACTATTCCAAAAAAAATTCTCTTTTATTTTAAGTGTTAAAATCTTTTTCATGCGATATAAAATCTTGTGGGCATATCCGAAATTTTTTCTTTTTTTTTTCTCGTCGCTTACGCCCGTATAGTATTAGTCCATCGATATTCGTCCAGCCGCCTTAATTCTTCCAATTGAATCTAAACGCCATTAGGTTTCATAAATTGAACTTATCACTTGCAGACACTTGAAAGAAAAAAAAAAAAAAAAAAACTTTCCCTCACCCTTGTGATCATCGGCGATATATTCGTCTCAGCTAGCCAGCTCCTCCTTCTTCTCCTTATTCGTCGACTTTTATCTACATGCTGTCCTTTAATAGACCGTGTTTATATATACGAGTCGACGTATAAATTTGTATACTGTGTATGTATACGCGTAATTGGTTAATTAAATATAAAGCCGCATGCGTCACACAGCTGTTCGACAAACAGCTAGGTAAATGAGACGTATTCTTTTGACTTTGTGAACACTTATCACTGATCACTATAGACTCAGGAGGCATGCTGCAGATGGTTTGATTGTTACACAATAATTGAATAATAATTGATGAAGTGATCATGCGATCAGTTTGATCAGTGATCACAAAGTCGAAAGAATACGCCTCTGGTTATAGTTTCGTGCTGGATATATACCTATATGATTCAATTTTTTTCATGGAAATTTTCTCAAACTGCAGTAGCTCTTCGCGTCTTACGAAATTAGTTCGGCTGTTCTTTCCTTTATTTTTCTACCATTCTTTTGCTGCATTTCAACATCTTTGTTTTCTGGTGGAATATTTTTTTTCTTTTTGTTTTTTTTTTTTTCTTTTAAGAAATATCGAAACCACGGCTTTAAAAAAAGGGCCTAACAACTTCGAGGATTTTACATGGATCTTTAACTTTTGAATTTTGCCCTGCAGCAGTCTCGCGATTTACACAAAAATTGAAAAATTTCACCGCCGTACACAAATCTGAAAATTTATTTCATCCCATCTCTGAATGTGCCAGTCACGTAACTAATTGTACAGTGAGGTGCTCTCTGGATCTAACAATTCTTGCTATTCATGATGACAGATTTATATATGACAAGAGTTGGATTTTTCCGAAAACGAAAACTGAGAATGACGACGATGATAATATGTAATGTAATAATAACAATAATAATAATGGTCATAGTCAAGGCCAGAGTTCGAATTTTACATTTTCTTTACATATATTATTCATTCCTGAGTCGTTTTTTTTATTTTTTGTTTTTTCTTGTCTCTTGTACATTGTTTCGCTAATGTTCGTCTCGGGATTGAGTTAGGTAATGCGCAAGGGAAATTGTCTATAAGATATTATAATTGCAAACAGTCATTGTTAATATTTGCAAATCATCATAAGATGATCGATCAAACTATAATTCTTGTATATGGTAATATATCAAACATTGAGAAGCGCATGTCGCTGTTCAAAACTGAAACTCTCATTTTATGTACAGGGTATAAACTTTTCCAATTAAATATCCGTACCTTGATTGTTATTAAATTATCAATCAACGCTACACAATGAGGACTAGCGGAACCCACAAAATTCAATCATGTCTGATGACTCCCCAATTATTCGTGTGTTGTCTGGAAACGAGAATTGCACGAATTAATTCTACGTACCTATACATACGCATTGAATGTTATTTATAGGTATACGGTCGCATCGAATAATATCGCGTTTTACCCATTCTTTAAAAATAATAATACATAATTATAACGAAAAATTATTTTCGTTTCAGATCAGGGAGGCCTGCAAGGACCTGGTGCTTTCCGATGACCAGCTAAAGCTGGTAATGCAGAGACTTACGGAAGAAATAACCAAAGGATTATCAAAGGCTACACACGACGAAGCGGTTGTTAAATGTTTCACAACTTACGTTCAAGATCTACCGAATGGCTCGGGTAATTATATAATAATATAATTTCATATATTATACCCGCGATAATCTCATTTCTGAAATTTATCCAAATTACTTATCGAGTTTACGAGATGCTGTAATCTTGTACAATTTTTCATTTTATATAAAAATCTTGTAATCCGATGACTTAATACTTCTCTCGTGTTTCAGAAAGGGGCAAATTTTTGGCGCTTGATTTGGGCGGTACAAATTTCCGTGTACTTTTGATAACCTTGGACGGCAACAGCTTCGATATGAAGAGTAAAATCTACGCGATACCACAGAGTCTTATGTTGGGCAGTGGGAGACAGCTTTTTGATCACATCGCACAGTGTCTCGCACTATTCATCACGGATCTTGGACTCAGTGACGTTATTCTACCGCTCGGTTTCACCTTCAGTTTTCCCCTCACTCAGCTCGGACTTACCCAAGGAAAGCTGGTCAGGTGGACGAAGGGATTTAACTGCAGTGGCGTCGTCGACGAGGATGTTGTAGCCCTACTCGAAGAAGCCATTGCTAGGAGAAAGGTGAGAGGAAACCTTCTTTAATTATCCTGAAATACGATTAATCATATTCATTCGTTAATTTCTTGGCCAATTCATGTTTCAGGATGTAAAAATCGACGTCTGTGCTATTCTAAACGACACAACCGGCACCCTGATGTCTTGCGCATGGAAGAACCAGAATTGTCGGATCGGCCTTATAGTCGGTGAGTTGAATGATTAAAAATTTTCAATTTCTTCATGGTATAATAAATGTGGAAGAAAAATGAAATTAATTTACCACTCCTTGTCGTTTTTTTACAAAGGAACTGGATCCAACGCGTGCTACGTGGAAAAGACTAGCAACGTGCAATGCATGAATCCGGAAAACGGGGACTACGACAAACCGAACATGTTGATAAACACGGAATGGGGTGCGTTCGGCGAAGGTGGCGTAATCGACTTCGTTCTTACCGAATACGATCACGATATCGACGCCAATTCCATCAACCCTAAGAAACAGATATTCGAGAAAATGATATCCGGTATGTACATGGGAGAGCTGACGCGTCTGGTTCTCGAGAAACTTGCCACCACGGGACTTCTATTCGGCGGTAAATGTCCCAGCGGTCTAAAGAAGAGGGGGAAATTCTTTACGAAATACGTATCCGAAATTGAGAGGTGAGGCGTCGTCTCTTCAATCCCTATGATATTTTATCAATTTATTTACGGGGGAGGGGGGGCAAAACGGGGTACTTAAGAAAGTATTCTGCAGTTTTTGGGGGGTTTAAATTATGCTGAGTTATTTTTTTTTCCTTTTTTTTTCATTGTATTTAAAGAAAATAGAACGAATTTTATCAGATGCCGTTGAAAAAAAGTCTTTTTTTTTAACTTTAAAAATTTTTTAATTTAATCTGAAATTTTTTATATATATGGATTTATCTTGTAAAATTAGCTATTACTGGATAAAATAAGTACATTCTGTACTTGAGTGACTCGTGAAAAAAAGGAAAAGAACAAAAAAGTATATACATATATTTACGAAAAAAAAATATATATATTTTCGAAATTTATTTTATCAAATGAAATAACGTAAAATGATGTTAGAAACTATCTTCGACCATTTGAGAGACATTAGACGGAAAAAACAAATTTGGGTACCCCATTTTACCCCCTCCTGCCCCCCCTTCCCTTATATACCGGACATTGTTAATTAAGATAAAAAAAATCTTTTCTCGTCTCGTTTCCAGCGATCCTAAGGGCAAGTATACAAATTGTCGACAAGTATTGGCAGAATTGGGAATCCGGAATGCCGTTGATCAGGACTGCGAAAACGTGAGGTACGTTTGTTCCGTAGTATCGCGGCGAGCAGCGCATCTTTCGAGTGCCGGGATAGCAACGCTTTTGAATAAAATGGGTGAAGATAACGTGACGGTTGGAATCGACGGTTCTGTATACAGGTTCCATCCCCACTTCCACGATCTTATGACAGAGAAAATTGGACAGCTACAGAGCCACAAGGTAAAAGATGTTTTTGTTGTTGGTTGAAAAATAGAGACAAGAAATTTTTTTTCTTTTCTGAATTTAATTATTCGATTTTTATTCTCTCGTTTCTTTCAGTTCGACCTGATGTTATCCGAGGATGGTAGCGGGCGTGGTGCAGCCTTGGTTGCAGCAGTTGCGTCGCGAGACCGGTGAAGAAGCGTTTGATCGTATTATATATAAACAAATAACGCGATAATAAATTAAAATTTTTTTACTTAATTCAATTAAAAGAAATAAGATAAAAAAAAAAAAGAAAAGAAGATAAAAAAAGATAAACATAAATAACAAAATTGAAGAAATCAGCACAGAGATTTATGTAAATATATAGAGCACAAGCAAAGAGAATAGCTTAAAACTAGATCGACGCCCAATAAAGCTTATGGGAACCGCGCCTCTTATAAGCTGGATTATATATTATATATATACTTATATATATATATATATATATTGATTCGGTTCCTGAAAAAAAAAACACATGATTTTTATGGTTTTTTTTTCTTTCGTTATTTTTTCTTCACCAAGGCGTTGATTGATTCTAATTTCTAATACATCCTTTATTTATTCACATAGTTGATGGATTGTAGCGGTTCGGTTTTCATATTAATATTGTTACCGTATTAAATGACGCCTACGGATATTTCGATGATATAATACATTAATTAGCTAATTATATCATATAATATAATTGTCCAATTATATGTACTGTTTATTTTTTAATATTCTCTTATTATTCGCTTATTTTTTTTGTACGGCAAATCTGCGATAAATTGCAGCTACTTGAAATTTTCACCGTTTTAGAAGCCGTAAGAAATTTTTTTTTTTTTTTTTTAATTTATTTATTGATTCTTTTTTTCAAATCGTACCGATTAAATAAACGAAGTGAATATCATTATTAATCATCATTATTGTATAATAATGAGATGAAATTACTTTAGGAATCGTATTTAGTATAGGTATATATAAATGGAGCAACAGAAAAAGACCGAGGAAGAAATTTTGTTTTAAATTGAAGGAAAGGTATATAGAGCCGGTATTAAATAATTTATTATGTACATGTATATTATACCTAATTATGTATTTTTGATTTGTTTGTTTTAATCATCAGGATTTTTATTTGTTTTGTTTTTTCGTTTTTGTCTTAATTTACTTTATCTCATGAAACGGCACGATGTACGATGGAGTGAAATATTGTTACTTAAGATAGAGGAATGTTATAAGAATTTGTTGTTATCCTAGGGCGAGTGCTACTTAATGTGGAATATTGTTTACTTAATAATTTTTTTTAATAAGAAACTGAGATATAGAGAGAAAAAAGAAAAGAAGAATTTGCCGTGTCGTTTTGTTTTATATTAGAAAATTTTCAAGCAATCAATCATACGAGGTACCTTATATATTCCGAACTACCGGTAGTCGCCTTAAGAACAATTACATAGTCAAAAAAAAAAAAAAAAAAATCGAAGGAATTTAATAATTGGTTATATAGTACCTTGTTGAGAAATTGATTGATAAATTGTTACTATTATATTACTACTATTAATATTATTATTTTATCTTGTTAGTATATAATGAGCGAACGAGTGAGAGACTGAACGATTTAACGAACGAGTGATTCAACGTGAGAATGTGTTTCGATGTGACATTAAAAATGATTATTATGAAAATATTTTTTTAGTAAAAAGAATTTGAGATTCAATACAACAGTAAAATTTTGTTTCCTTTATTTTTCGCTAAATTGTCTCTGTCTTATTTTATTATATTTTAATTAATAATAAACTTATAGGAACTATGCCTATACAAACTTACTCCGGATTCGAAAAACAACGTTATTATTTATATTTCTGATCGCATATGATTATATGTTATAATGGAAACGGCCGATAAACGCGTACGTGTCTTTATAAATGTCTTATGAACTCATTTATTATATAATTATAATGCGGTCTTAATTCGCGTGTGTACAATGAAATAATTGAATACCTATACGTATATAAATGCACACATTATACATATATTATATATATACACGGTCGTGAAATTCTTAGAACAATTTCCGGTAAGAAGTTAATAATTATTAGGTGGAAATATCTCAACCGCCATGATTGTAGTAACATACAATTTTTTTTTTTTTTATCTCTTATCTCACCGATTCAGCGATAAGGAGTAACCTGCAGCGTGATAGATAATAATTGGCCCACAACTGTATAAATATACCGTATAGAGCACAGTGGTAGCCGCGGGCCCGCGGTGCCAGAAAATGTTCGGGATATACAGCTGGGTTTATTATTAATGGTTCTTACTTGTACTATATACCGCGTCGTCGAGTTTTTCGCTTTCAATTTAACAGTTTTATAATCATATACCTGTCTGATCGATCGCACCAGCTTCGAGTGTATAACTATAGAATATGTTTCGTCGACTTCGAAAATTAAAAATGGTGAGTAGATCCAGTATATGTCTAATATTGTACATATAAATATATTACTACCGATAGAGTAAATCGCGAATATACAATTTTAGCTAAATATAGTGATATACAATATACAAACTGCCGTAATAGCGCGTATACATATATACAAATGGCAATTTTAATTCAAACTGTAAATTTAGGTATACATGGTACACCGTATTCGTATTAACGAACATTTTCGAAATAGATTGTTATACACACTCAAATACTTCGTACAAATTTTATTATAATTATTATTGTTATTATTATTATTATTATTATATTGCGAAGAGAGAAAGTGAAAGGTTATAATTACTTGTAAGAAATACATACACACGATTTATACATACGTATAAATTCTTGCTATAGGTATACAAAAACGATTAGAAATACAGTCACCTTATACTATACTATACTATATGATACTATACTATAGTTCGATGAATTCAATGTTGTAAATTCTTTATTTTTACTATACATACCTACGTCTCTTATTATACGTATGTGTATTTAAACACGTTTTCCCTAATCTCCGCGATCGTTTACCAGGATAATGTTTTATCTCCATTAATTTCTATTATTTTCGTTCATTTTCATATATGAATATAAAAACATACATGCTGTGGTTGGGATGTAAATGTTGAATTCCTAAATAAATATGGTCAAAGGATCTATAACTTAATGACTCTCATGAATAATCCACACGCATAATATAATAGTCACACATCGGGCTATGGCAATCCGCAATCCACATATCACGTGATCCCATTCCTATAAAGGCCAAACGCACACCATTGCCACCCAGCGTCGCACGGAATAATGCAGTTAGGCGCAAAATATTTAACGTGGTCCATTGCACTTGAAATCTTAAAAGTATGGGATTGAATTTGTTTTACAATTGCTATTTTTAGCTAATATTCTCCATATAAACTAACTACAAAGTACAAACTATACGGTTGTATATCGCGTTCAACGAGATGTTTCTTCAAAATATCCCGCCTTGGACTCTCAGTCACACTGGCGCCACGCTTACGATCAGTGATCGATCACGCGAACTATCGGTTGTCAAAGTCAGGTGTTTCCGCGTCGTCTGCACACGCGTCCTTCAATCCATGTATAGTTATCGCAAAAACCTTATCATGTAAAGTTTTCGCGATTGGTATAACGAATATGCCAGCGACAAATTCGCGACAAGCTTGAACTGCATAGTCACCGAACAACACCGTACGACCGTATTTTAAATATTGTTGTGTAAAAATGATCAGCAGTTTTCAAGCTGCCTTAAAAAATGCCGTTGATGTGGTGAGTGCTCGACTATTTTCCTTTCAAACTCCACCGACTTACCTATAATACCATAATCGAAACCCCCACGTATTATTGCATTCAAATCCTTAGCCACGTATTCAACAACTTTTCCTTAATCCCCCCTCAAACTTCCCGCAAAATTCAAAAGACGACGTTAATTATTCTTAGGTTATGTAACCCAACATTGATGCGTAGATATTGCGAAGATTTCCCCCAGTTTTTTTAGTATTGTTGAAAATTGATTGAATGTTAGATTTTTTATTTTAGATTTTTTATTTTATTTATTTTTTGTTCTGTTTCAGGTCGCCCCGCCAGCCACAGCTTTGGACGATTTCACATACCACTGGAAACAGTTGATGAATTTTTACGTTAATCATTTGACCAATTGCAAGGTACCGATAGAGACAACAAACATTCCACACCATCTTGACAAACTGCTTGAGATTTTGTTGACTGAGGAAAATGAGTTGGGTACAGAAAACCCTGGGCCCTGTTTGGAGTATTTGCTGCAGCACCGTCTCCTGGACTTACTAGCGACTTTAGCGAGCGCAGAAACACCGCCGGGAATGAGATTTGTCTGTTTATCATTCCTTAGAAGATTGCTGACGAGGTTACAGCACCCGCTTTTACCTCATGTTTCAGTTTACAGCCCTGTTCAAAGGCTCATTGCATTATGCAATGGGAATACAGCTTCTCCGACAGAAAACGAAGAGATTCAGTTCTTGGTTGCTCTGTGTTTCCTCATTTGCAAACATCCGAATCTTACCTACATCATGAACAATGTTAAAATTCCTCCTCAGAAACAGAACGCCTTGGCTGGCTCTGCCTCGAGTAAATTAGAAACGCAACAAATCACTTACGTTCCTACCAGGACTAGGAATAACTCTAATCCTCTTTTCGAACCTCTCAATACCCAAGCTGTGACTCTGATCAATCCGAATTTACATAATTCTGAAAGCAGGAGGAAACTTTCGAGACAATCTAGTCAACAGTCTTTAAAAACTAAGAATTCGGAGGCAGATTCGTTTCACCAGATGTTGGACAGAGACCAGATCATAACGTCGGAACATAGGAGGAAGATATCAAATTTGTCCAACGTTTCTTCATGGTCAGACGAAATGGAGTCTGGCTCTCAGTTGTCGAGTCTTAATTTTCACAAGACTCGCAGCGGTTCCCCTTCGTCTGGTAACGAAATACGACAGAGTGAAACTGAGGATAAATTTTTCCGCAAGACTTCAAACGGGTCTAAAAATTCAGTGGAAGAAATTGAAGCAAAACTTCAAAACCTCAGGGAATTGCAGATCGAAATTAAAACGGATTCTCCATTCACCGCTGCCTCTTCAGACTTGGACAAGGCTCTGGCAAACTACAAAGTCTTTCAAGATATTGCAGAAACTGATAGAACAGACTTAGACGCGGCTAGCGAGGCATCAACGAGGAGCAAATGCCTGCAAAGTTCTCTGGATCTTTCATCGCCGACTAAAAGCACCAAATGCCTTTTGCTAGACGCTTTAATAAGCTATCTGAATAGCGCAGTAGGTATCTAATTGGATTGGTGATTAAAACAGTTCCGTTTACCTCGGTTTTTCATCATTTCCGAAATACTCTAGTATTGTCAATAGTTACTCATAATTTTGTAATTGTTTCAGGATAACATGGTCAGAGTCAAAGCATGCGAGGGAATAATGGTCTTAGCGTCGTTACAAGACTCTCTGTTTGCCCGAAACGTCGCGAACAGCGAACTGCCATTCGCTTTGTCAAATAGATTGGAGAATTTGTTTAACTTAATCCCAGCTCACGTCGATCCGAACGAAATTGACGAGGTCAATGTAACCTGGGGACTGGATTCCCCGCTTTGGACGAGTGAGAATAAATTCCCCGGGTGTAGACAAGTGGCTGCATTCTTCATGTGGCTTGACTACTGCGACCAGTTGACCAGAGAGGCTTATCCAATAGTGGGAGAAATTCTTGCAGAAAATATCCGAGTTATGTTTTTTCAAAAAACATTAACTCCAGCTCTATCCGATCATCACGTAGTGCTGATCACAGCGCTTATAACAAAATGTCTGAAGGAAATCACATCTGCGTTTCTAAACAGTGGTAAATCTGACAAGTAAATCATAAACATAAACATCTCCCAAGTTTACCCAGAGATAACATAATAATCGGCTTTCATTAAACCTTTCAGAGATTGACTATTGGCTTGTGGGTCATCACCGGGATCCTGAATTACCCGGGATCTTGCCTTCCCCCGTTGTCCATCAGCTAATTAAAAATTGCTACACTGACAGCGACGATCTGACCCTAGAAACTTTGAGACTGTTTGAGGAGATGATTGAAAGGCGCCACGAGCACGTCTTGCATTGTCTAGTCCTAACTTATCTGACTTCTAGAGGATATTACGACAACAGTGCAGCTGACAGCGCGATCGCGTCTTGGAGTGATGAGGAAGATGAGAGGGAGAAGAACAGAGGGACACTGGATTTGTCTAGCAAACAGAGTCACAGCAGGACTTTGGCGCCTTCTAATATTCATAGAATCATAAATTGGTTAGATTTCATAAACTTGTTAAGAAGTTTGACGATTAGATTCAAGATTCCTAACGTGTGTCGCTTGTTTCGCAGTTTTTTATCCCTGCTACCACGAGGCCTGCAGTCCGATTTGGAGGCGAATAATTACGAGCAATATATGGCTGACTGGGAGAAGCAATACACTTCTGTACTGGCTGAATGCGCGCTTCTATCTTGGCCCTTGGAAGCAGTGACGATAGACGATTCTGCGAGTTCAGATTCGAGACCAGAAGCCGACCATTGTACGCCGAGATTTTACCCCGGGGCATTTTTGACCATGCTTTTTGACAAGGTTGCCAACATCCCGTGTCAAAAATATGACATCAACTTGCAACTGACTGTGCTAGTATCCAGATTGGCTCTGTTACCGCATCCATATGTTCATGAATTCTTGTTGAATCCCTTGCTGCCCTTGACCCCCGGCACAAAGAGTTTGTTCGGGTGTTTGCAGCAAGTTGTAAAACACCTCGGGGTCGAGGTAACAAGAGTACAGGATTATAAACAAATATTGAAAGATACGAGGCAGAAATTGCTCGACGATTCTGTACAGAGTCCGTAAGTATTATTGATTCAGGGAAGAAAGGAGGAGCAGTTATCAGCAACAACATTGCTTATATTTATTTTTCTGCGTTGCAGATCGAAGGAGAATACTTTGTTCGAAAGTGTCGTAATAACGGAAGAATTTTGCAAAGAATTAGCGGCGATTGCTTACGTCAAATATCACCGCTCGATGTAATGGAAAGTTTATTATTAAACTAGTTTGTAATAAGTTGATGAATGCAGCGTTCAGTAGAAGAACAGAAGTTGAACGTTACGCGAAAGAGGGCCTTAGTAGTTAAAAGTCACGAAAAGAACTACTTAGATAATAGATTTACAAATGATTAGATAATTATGTATAACTTAGCATTGCGAAGATACATAGTGGGGGAAGGGAGAGTTCTGAAATCCATGTGAAGCACGCGACGATGTGAGGGTTGGAAAAATTCCCGACTACGCTGTAAGATACCAATGTATGTACCATTACCGTACCGTTTCGTATTACAGGTATAATAAATCGTAGAATTAGTGTCTATATATCGTAAAGCTCCGAGTACCTTATTATTTTCGCTTACAATTGAATTATATTATACACTTTGTAATAATTATTCGAGTGGTTATAATGTATATCAAACGCTACGTACAAAGTTCAACTATAAGTATATAATATTTATATTTTATTCACGCGAGTTAGTTTTTTTTTTTTTTGCGCAAAGCACACGTATGCGTATTAGGGTGGTCCTTATTTGGGGCTCGGACGAATATTTTATCAGCCCCCCCCCAAATCGACTCCAAATAATTCAAAAACTATACCCTAATTTTTTCAGATTTTTATCTAGACTCTAACCCCTCCCACCGGGGGGGTGGATTTCCCCATTTGAAATACACGTGTTTCGGCTATATTCTCAAGATATATTTTATTCTAAGAGTAATAATTATTGAAAAATTCTGTAACTGCGAGATTTTAGTGTTCATTGGTCGACTATTTGAAAAAAAAATTACATTATTATACGGGCCAATCTAGACAAATTGCATACCTGACCATATTCTGTTGAATTAAAAAAAAAAGTCAGATTAAAGGGTATGCAATTTGTCTAGATTGGCCCATATAATAATGTAATTTTTTTCTCAAATAGTCGGACCAATAAACACTAACATCTCGCAGTTACAGATTTTTTCAATAATTATTACTCTTAGAATAAAATAAATCCTGAGAACATGGCCGAAACACGTGTATTTCAAATGGGGAAATCCACCCCCCCGGTGGGAGGGGTTAGAGTCTAGATAAAAATCTGAAAAAATTAGGGTATAGTTTTTGAATTATTTGGAGTCGATTTGGGGGGGGGCTGATAAAATATTCGTCCGACCCCAAATAAGGACCACCCTAATGCGTATAGTAGGTATACCTTGATATGAATTTTCAATATTTTCTAATTAATTCGAATTAATTTACAGTACATAATATAATAATAAAAATACTTCAAAATCATAATTCCGCCTGCAGTGCGCATAAACGTCCCAAAGATGATGCTGTGCATTATATTATATTGTCTTATATTATATTATATTATATTATAATTAATGTATCAATTTCTTGTTACGTTGACTTGTTTTGAATAAAAACAATTTCTTGATAAACGGTATTAGCACATAATATCATTTTGAAGAATTGAATATTTGAATTAAGGCGGTTTAAAAATTTCTTACGCTATACCACGTGCGAAAAATCATCTGTGTGTCATCGTCAGCTGTGAATGCGTTCTTCTGCTTCTGTCAATTTCAAACGTCAAACATATTGCCGAAGCGAATAGATAACGCAAGTATAGGTGAAATGGAAAGTTGCTCTGATCTTAGGATAAAGAAATTAGTGAAAAATATACACCGATTATTGCTGGGTGTGGAAAGAGGGTCCAACGAGAACAGCTCAATCGTAAAAGTAAACAGCGATAACCTGTCGAAGTATGGTGACATGTGTTTTCTCACGAAACTCGAAACTTGGAGAAAAGTATTCCCGGACAATTTCGAGTCTATCTCAAGCTTGGTAAATATACTCGAACATTACCTGACCAGAAATGGAATCGAATTCGAATACGATGAAGTTGCGGAAGAGGTGAGAGACGCGACATAACCTAGAGACTCGGATATTTCTAACCTCAAAGCTATACAGCAGTAACCAAATTTTCAATAATTATTCTAGGCGTTTCGGAATATAATAGAAGCTAGTAGGAATTGGCGTTTAAGAATCGAGAAATGTAACCTTCGAAACGAAAGAGTTTGCCTTTTTTTAGACAGAAGATATACCCTCGCTAATACAGTGTCAAGTATCGTGGCTAAAGACGTTAGCTACGGAGAATTTGAGGCAAAGAGCGAATCGTTCGCTTTTAATATCGTATACGACAGAGATTCTGAATTGACAAACCTTAGATTACGTTTGATTAAAGGTGTGGCTGAGAATATAGTCAAGGCTCACGGATACAAGGTATCGGAGAATCTCACTGCCTCCAGATACGATATAACTACAAAGTCTAAAACCAGCTCGAACGATGAGTCCAAAGTCATTTTATGCGGAGTCGCTAAGAATCCTACTACCAAAACCAAAGAAATTACTATCACCGAAATTCAATACTGCGATGAAAAGCTCGAGGAATTATTCGACACAACTGAACACAAGCTGATTTCTACCAATGGACAAACAAACGACCAGAGTTCAGATCTCAAACGGATCGCAGAGGCAGCGATTGCGATGGAATTTTTGGCCGTGAAACCCAGTCGCGCAATAACAATCGCCTCAGGTCTGGACACTGTGAATGCAAAAGGTAAATTTTGGTTCGACTAGTCACGTTGTGTGATGTAGGCCTTGTTGAGTTGTGTTATTTTATAATTCAGAAATAAGCGTGGTAAATCTTTAGATATCGTGTATTGTTTCAGGCTCGTCTTTTGTCTTGTATAACACGGCGAGAATATCTGCAATATTGGATAGATTTGAAGAAGAATGTTCGAAAGGGAATTATCCGAATTTATCAGAGATTGGAGAGGTGGATTTTTCGCTTCTCAATCAAGAGGTAAGTCTTGTAACAAAGGAGAGAAGTTATCGTCTCAATTTTTCGTCTAGTTTATCCAGAATATTAATTTTTGTTCTTCTTTTTTCCCTCTGATTACAGGAGGAGTGGGAATTGACGTATAATTTCTTACTCGGTTATCCAGAGATGATAGAAACTTGCATGAGGCTTGAAAGAGGCCTGGAAATTTCTCCGCAATATATATGTTCGTTTTTGTCACGTTTTTGCAACAAATTCAGCGCCTATTATCGGCGTGTTCGTATATTGACCGTAAGAGAAGTTGAATTTTGATTCTTTATTCGCACAGACAATAGCATTCGATAGGATCGAGATAAAAATCTCTCTAACAATATGGATTTGTCATTGTTTCAGGAAGGGCGAGATCATCTGTTACCAACAATGATGGCGAGATTGTACCTACTGAAAGCGGTACAGATAGTAATATGCAATGCTTTGAGGCTATTGAATATTGATCCAGTTTCACGAATGTAATATAGTAAACAATGCATAAAATTCGTTTAAATCTCGTCAATTATGTAAAAATAATGATAATAATAATAATAATAATAACGATGATAATTTGTTATACGTGAATAATAATAATTTTAGTTTATTTTAGCAGAACCTTTGGCCATGGCTTATCTTCTTCATATTGATAACAGTGATAAAGTTGAACCTGAAAGATGATGTGGTTACATACGATAACAATAAAATAAGATAAGACAGAGAAAGAGAGAGAGAGAGAGAGAGTGTATGTTTATTGTCTTTTACTAATATATTATAACTTTAGTCTCTCGTAATAATTCATGCGGTTCAAAATATATACCATACATATATACACATGTGTATAATCATCCTACGATAAACGAGACTTTTTATTATCATTATTTATTTTTTCTATACTCGTATGTATACTGATTTATCTCAGTTTTATCTCATTTTTTTTCCCCTCATTTGACGGTTCTCGACATAACAACAGTTCTTTTTTCTTTCTTTCTTTCTTTCTTTCTTTCTTTCTTTTCAATCTGTTTTTAACAACAATATCAGTTGACTTCCCCCCCCCCTCCCCCCCTGCTCGCCTCATTCTACAACGCAACTTATCGGAGTTATTAGTAAATTTCTCAATGGGCTATTAATTGGTAACGAAGTTGATATTTCACAAATAATTTACCGTTCACGTGAGTTGGATTTGTTTTCAAATTTGTTTATCTATTTCTAGTTTTGTATTTTCTCTCTATATACTCTTCTATCTTTCCGCAGTGCTATGTTCTCTCTACCCTACTTCCTGTCCTTTGAACGTTTGTTATTTTAATTACCGTTTTTAATTTATTCCGATTCATTAACGGTTACAAGAATCAACACAATCAACGGAAGTGTATTGATCGTATCTATACCAGTTGTCAATAAAGCGTATTTTCATAAAACCGATTCGAACTTCAGGGTGAATAGAAGAAAAAAAAAATTATCTTGTCAAAGATAGAATTTCGCATCGCGGTCGGTGCAGTAAGATACGTCGCGGTTCATACAATAATTGAAAAGAGAAAGAGAATTCAAATAATAACGCGGAGAACTGTATCTATGTAGGTACATACATACAACCATGAGATTTATCGCGCTTTAAATATAGCCTGCTGCACCATCACCGCGAACCATGGTTGATATTTCTTTGTTTTCGTAAATCGGGGTCAAGTTTGACCGGGGCAACAGAGTCCGCCTAGTCGATGATTCAAAAATCGAAGAAAAACTGAAAGAGATATCATGTACGGGAGATTGAGTCCCGCTGGGGTATCATCTGATCTTTATATTTATAATATACGTCAAGTTTCGGATAGGGAAGAAGGAAAGCGGAATAAAAAATAAAAAATAAAAAAAATTATAATTATAAGAAAAAACTAATACTAATAGAAACGCACGAAAGCATTACGACCAGCTGTTTGTTTTGTTTTCGGGCATGAAATTCACGTGACATCGTCAGGTAGTGGCGGCCTGCACGGCGGCCTCTCTATCGGCGGTTTTGATTGGCCGTATCTATGCACTCGCGCAATGCTCGGCCAATGAGATAGCGCGTTAGTGTCGGACGGCTGGTGCCTCGGTGGAAAGACGTTTGACATCGATAAATGCGTGAGAGTGCTCGCGAGGTGCGGAGCCAGGCCGTCGTGCGTTCCTTGTGTCCGTTCGTTCGTTTGTTCGTTCGTTCGTTAAATAGTTCGTTGGTTGTTTCTTGTTTTTTTATTATTATTTTATTTAATTAATTAATTTAAAAACACACGCGTTCAAAACGTACTAGGTTTTATCTATTTAATAATAAGTGTTTGTTGGTTGCGATCGTCGTTTTAATTCCCCGCATATAACGTTAGTTAGTAATACTACCGTCTCGCGTTTCCCCTCTGTGCGTGCGAGCGTGTTTTGTTTTTTTTTTCTTTTCTTTAGTGTGAATCGGGAAAGTGATCACGAGCGTTGCGACAACGGAAAACAAAAGAAAAAAATAAAGAAGAAACAAAAGAAAAAGAAAAAGAAAAAGAGTATATAAATGAATAAATAAAAAACAACAACAACAATAAGAACAAGTAAAATTAAATATAAATATAAGTATATAACGAATCGAGAAACGGAGAGATAAAAAAAGATATTTAAAGAATATAAAAGTTATAAGATTATGATATATAAGTAAATGACTAAATAAATGACGTAAAGGAAGAAAAAAAAACGCTACTCTGTCGATGTGTGGTTAAAGAAATCAACTGAGGAATCTCGCAAATCGTTAAGCTGATTCCCCGTAAGAAAACTAGGAAACCACACCGAACAACGGAAGCAAGTGCGCGAGTAAGACAAAAGACTATAAAAGAGTAGCGGAAGGATTGTAAAAATAACAAAAGAACGAAAAAATAAAATAAATTGTTAACGTGATAAAAGAGGGATAAAGAAAGGAGAGAAAGAGACTGCAGGACGCTTTGACAAGGATCTCTGCTAAATCACGAAGCTAAATCACGGGAAATATGAGCATTGCTGCCCTTCTCGAGGCTGCCGAATATATTGAACGAAGAGAAAGGGGTACGTCTTTTCTCATCTTCCGTCGGGTGTCCCTCTCTATAAACTCGTAATACCTAGTTTTTCCAAGGTTCGTCTATAGTTCGTTCGTTGATTCGTTGGTTGTAGCCGACCTAGAAACATGGAGTTTCCGTCCACCCATCGGTTCTTCGGCATAGAGTAAAGTAGAGTTAAAGTGAAGTACAGGCGTTAGAGTCAAGTTTTCTAAACACAGTCTGACGTGTGCCAGAATGACAGCCGACTGCCATGCATGCCGAGCCCCGATCTCGTGTCACACTATGCACGCGTATACGTTTCATGACCATATGAGATACGAGCACATAATACATACGCGAAGATAGATATAATATACCTATGTATGCGCGTGCATCGACGCATTAATTCTCCGACATGTATATGCATCGTCGTATACACCGCATCGCGCGTATTAAAGCCGAGGCGTCATTAAATGTGTGAGTGGAGAGCGGTGCGTGCGTTGAGCGTTAGGACCGCGACGCGTTGCTTTCCTACAATCCAGCCTACCTCCCTCGCTCGCTCAAAGTGCGTGTGTGTTCCTGTTCGTTCCCTCGCCCGTTTATATCGCTACGCGCGGGGTCCCTGCCGCAGCCGTAAGCATGTGAGGCGTTGAGGAGTAAAGAATCTCACCACCCCAACAACAACGACCACACGACTAGTGAAACCTGATGTTACGTGTAGATACACGCGCGCATACATACAGCGTACATATTTATACGAGCTGCACCGCGAGAAGCCGTCGCTCCGCGTTATAATCGAATCCACGTTATACACGAGTGTTGCGTTCTCTCGTTTATACCTACACCTACGCTCTCGCAAGATTCATGTTCGATCGGAAGGGTACATTTTCTTTTGTAGTTCCCTCTTTGATCGAGTCTACAATATTAAGCTCTTTATTTTATTTCATATAATATTGTCCCAGGTTTGATCTTGGAGTTTTCTTTTCCTCGACGAATCCAATACTACGCGAGATATGTATCATCGGTGTTATTGAATAATGTGATAATTTACCGGGAAGAACGTGCGATCCATAGAATTCTGGCACCTGGCCGCGAACGCTCTTACATAAGAAAGTAATTCAAGTCTCTATCTCTGTATCTCACGTATCCGCTACTCTCCAATGAACGTGAGAATTCTGAAGAAAAATATAAATACAATAAAAAGAATGAAACGAAGGAAAAAAGAACTCTGCGCAGTTTTACACGTTTATTTATCTATTTTCTTAGCCTATACGGCAAACACGCTGCAGCCTGCAGGTGGCTGCACTTATCGCGTTCGCAGATCCTCATATAATCATCGTTATTCCTATTAACCTCGCGGTTTTTTCTTCACACCTATTTCATTCCTATTTTCTTATTACTTTCCATCTATTCTATAATAATGAACAATATGTGCCATTCGTACGTGATCACTAGCACGTATAACAGAAGACCGCGGTGGTATACTGTAACGTGTAATCCCCGCACTTGCGACGACGTACACAGTACACACATGCAAAGCTAAATATACTTGCATACGTATATGTACGTATGAACAATGTATGCCTCGACACATCGACTTTCCCCCTCCGTTTCGCTCCCCATCCCGAAGCCCCCTAGCCTACCCTACTCCCCAGCCTCCCCTTTCCCGCCTTTTTCCTCGCCTCGCGTGCGCTCGACGCCCTCCGTTCCTCCCGCCCCCTTCTTTTCCCTCTCGGTGAGCCCGAGCAGCTGACTCTATCCGAGCGAATTCAACCTTGGATATTTATTATTTTTATCATTCCTCGACGAAGTTTAGATCTGGTGCAACGGGGCGACGGAGGAGGGAGGAGGGGGTCGTTCGTTCGTTAATTCGTTAGTTGGTTGGTTGATTAATTCCGTTATAACGTTGCTATATCTATAGTATGTGTGTACAGGACGGCAAGCACGCGTGTATGCAGCAGCGGTGCTGCGCTTTTTTCAATATCCAATACCTATAACTCATGCGATAATATTCTTTGTCATATTTTCTCATTTAGTATATTAATGTACAACGACGATGTTGATGATGATGATGATGATGATGATTATGATTATGATTATGCATAGGAGAGCACTGGTCGCGACTACTACGACGTTGATGATATATTAGTAATACAGAGAACTCAGCAAGTTACAGATGGAAATATGAGAAATTACGTTAATCGCTTTTCAGAATTTTCCCTAAGCTTGTAGATAATTGGGTTTTTTTCATTAAATAATAAGTCATTCGTATGACGTTATATTGCGTTCTGCTTTTTTCTAACCTAATGAAGAGTGGATATATATAGAAGGACTTCTTTTCTTAATATTCTGTTCGAGAGTGTTCTTATATATGAAGAAAAAACAATCGTATATATATACATAAATGATGAAAATAATGGAAAAGAACTAGGTGAACGTCTATAACGATATACATATATGTATAAGTTTATTTCGCGCGCGGGAAAGAAAATAAATAGAGAGCGTAACACTTTTGAGTATAATTATAACGATAAGAAAGTTTGAAGAAGAAGAAGAAAAAAACAGAAGTAATAATAAAAACAAGAATATGCTTTGTTACATGCCGGAAATGACCGTCGTCAAATTACTGCGATGGATTTATAGGAATAAAATTCGTTAGCGTAGATTCGCGTGTTAGTGTTGTGTTTGACGTGACATTAGACATTACATGTTTATTATTTAGCAGGCTCGTCTGAATCATCGTACATCGAATGTCAACTTTTTCTCTTACTACTCCTTCTCCGCCTTCTTCTGTTCCTCCTCCCCGACGCGCCCCGCCTTATGCCAACCTCCGGTCTTTGCCAGCTCACAAATATAACGGGACTAGCGTAAAAGCATTGGGTCACATGGCGTAGCAGCGTCTTACCGTCACGGACTGATGCCCGCTGCGCGAACTCGCGTGCGTCTGTTTTCTCGTATAATACGCTGTACTAAACATCCAACGAGCGTTATGCCCGTTCGACGGTACCTATACGTCCCGATCTGCTTCTTACCTTTTCCCTTCACCCTTTTTCTCTTCTATTCTTATCGTCGTTTCATCCATTGCTTCTTTCGAAGGCTCATTATACCCGTGCTTATAACTCTTATACTATTATCTTTTCGTCATATTATTGTACTTTAAGCTTAAAGGTGGACGTCGATTTCCAACTATTATTATTTCATTAGTTTATTTTTGTCTTTATTAGTCACACTCGATTCACGTTACATATATTTACGTACATATCTATATAGAATAAATAAACGTTGCAGATATAATAATGATTATTATATATATATTCCCTGTCGAAAAATTGTGACAATAAAAACTGATCGGTTCATTGAACTTATGTATATATAAATAGTATAAATTGTAAAATGATTGCAAAATACTATTATTACGGTATTGTACGACATATACCTACATATATACGGAGGTAAAAATGATTACATAATTTACGATGCTTATCGGGTTCTTCGAATAGAAATTCATCGCTGCATATTATATAATGCAGGTTCAGTTTCTTTTTCAGAAAAATGCAGCGATGAAATAACGTGAAATAAAAAGAAAATTTATATACGGAAATGATCGTGAGATTTTGGGATTCCTTTGAATTTTTTTTGTTTTTTTTCTTCGTCTTTTTTTCCTTCGGAAATTAGTACCAGATATTCAGCCGAGTTCAGTCACCGCGGGGATAAGTATAAGCGCGCGTCTCGACCGAATATCATCATCTTTATATACGCATGGTAGATACGTAGTATATGGTATATGGTATATGGTATATGGTATAATACAAGTGGTAGATACTGAATATGGAATATATAGAGATGTTCGTCTTTGTACTGTTCCAGAGGCTGAACATGGCTACGCATCGACAATGCCGATACCAGACGACATTCGGACCGTTGTCAAGAGGACCAAGACAAAAAAATCCCAGGGCAGCAGGTTAGTTCGTCAATTCGTCAATTCGTCAATTCGTTGACTAAATTCTTTGCGCCTTCTTTGTCATACCTGTAATCCGTTCTTTCCATTATTCACATTGATTATTCATTTATTTTCTTTTGCTCATATTATACCTACATACATATTATATATATATACAAATACATATATACCTTTATTAAAGAGGTTCACGCGTCTTATTTGTCCCCGCAGCCGCACGTGTTTCAATACTTTTATTATTTATTTAGTCGTCTATCCCGTTTCTTTTCGTTTACTTTTTTTTTTCTTTTTTTTTTCTTTTTTCTTTTTTTAATTTATTTTCAATTTGCTTCTTCTATCGGTCTCGGACATAACATATTATGCAGCGAATAAAGAGCCCGCGAAATGACTTGTACGTGGTGATGAAAAGAAATAAGGAAAAAAGAAAATAAATAAATAAATGAAGGATTATAATTATATTAAAGATTATGTAAAAACCTACAGGGTATTAGAATTTGACTATTTTTTTTATCCTTATGATTGACAAATTTTTGTCATTCACTCGCGTAATTTGTAATTTATCAAAAATCCGGCTAATCCGATTAGTCGTCAAGAGTAACAGGTCGAAAAATGGTCGAAAATAAAAAATTGAGAAATACATTTTTTTTTGTTTCTATCGAAACTGAGTTAAATACTGACGAAATCGAGAGTGAAGCTAGAGTTTATTTCTCTCGTTATCGTTGCAAAATAAATTGGCCCGTTTTTATAGCGAGGCTTATAAAAAAAAGAAAAAGAAAAATAAATTCTCAGCCGCGTGTCGTGTCTCCCAGCTGACGTATCGACTGTCACTTTAACGAGCGACGCGCGTTTCTGCAGCAGCAGCAGCAGCAGCAGCACATACGACAGATGTTTCCTCCGTTTGGTTTCTACTCCTTATTTTACTTCGTTTTTTTTTTTTTCAACCTCGAGTGCAGACTCATGAATTTTATAATTAATTATCACGATTATTCTTTTTATATAATCATTTCTTCTATTTCATTTCAGAACGACTCATAACGAGCTGGAAAAAAATAGGTGAGTTATATTTGTGCCACATATATGCGTGATTATAATTATTATAGCTATGATATTTGTGTCGAATTACAGAACTTTTCCGTGTCATTTATATTTCATATATTATGTGGATTATACCACTTCTATCTATCTATCTATCTATTTATCTATCTATCACAACGAGAACAAAATGTGTGATCAACCGTTGGATATTTAATTATTATTTTTTTCCACGATTAGTCGGAGTCGATTTTTTAAAGTTGAGGTTTAAAAAGTGGTTGAAATAAGAAGAAAGTACATGTATAGGTATATATATAGATATATAGGTACAAGCTCACGCGGGGAGTTAAAGTATATGCGATAAATTTCAACGCGTTTCGTATAAACATCGCCGTTATATTTTTATACAAGGCGAGACCGTGCGCTAGTATAAAGAAAGAATATATACACGATATATGAATACAACGGAGGACAGCCAGTACCGTGCAAGTTACGCGCTTTAACTTTCGCATCTCTTACGTATATATCCACTGCGTTTAACCGCAAGGACCATTGGCATTTGCTTCTTGGCATTTAACATTCGCATTCAGCATTCAACATTCAACATTCAAGATTGAACATTCAACATTCAGAATTCGGTATAATTGGCATTGATTAACCTCTTCGTAGGATTTGTGGGACAAAATTTGACCTCGTATACTCACGATCGTTGTATATTATATATACCTACACTTCTATGTACGCCAGGAATGAAAACATTGCTATAATAATTATCCCGATATATATAATACATGTTATACTTTTAATTACCGTTTTTCAAATCAATATCTTTTTTTGTTTTCTCTTTTTATTGCCTCGACGCAAAAATATTCTATATTATTTCTATTATTTCTTTTCTTTTATTTCTTTCAATTTTCTTATTAAACTAAATAGAGTTTAAAGTTGAAATTGTACACCCTGTATATCGGTACGTATGTAATAGAGAATAGAGGTAGGTATATGGCGCAAAGCGAGGGATTGCGTAAGAACAAAGCCAAGGCAAACCTCGCGGTGGGTTTTCGGTGTTATTCGCTCGTCATCGGGGCCGTTCGGCTTCGACTATTTTAGTATATTTTCAACGCTGCGAAGCTGGAGGAGGCGCGAATATAACAGGCGAAAGAACTTTCATGTCCTCTCGCGCGCTCGAACCCCGCGGCCCACCGCCTAACCTTCGCCTCCTACAGCCTCCTCCTTGAGCCACCGATAGTTTGCGCGGGCCGATTTATTCGTGCGGGAAATTCAGCGTCAAGCGTACCTCGGATCTTCGTCGGTTATGTCAAACCTAGAGGTGAACGATCGTTTAATCGATTTATTTATTTATTTTTTATTTTCATTATGGAACGGCGACTTTATATCGTGAAAGAGAGATTTCGAGACACGTGTTTCACGCTGGGGTAGAATGACGCATATATAACTGATCCCGCGGTTCGACTCCATGATAAGTTTGCTCACGAATAAAGAGCGGGATATGTAGCGAGAGAGAGAGAGATAGAAAGTTTTTAATTTCAAATAATTGGGTAAACCTAACGATGCTAATAAATATTTCGACCGTACGGTTTACGACGCGTTCATTCTTACTTCGCGAGTAGCGTTTATAACGAAATTTAAGATTATTATACTTTCGCCCACGCTATATGTCGTACCTATATCTCTCGCCTCGCAACGCACGCTCGGGGAAATTTCATTCTTGCAGCATCAGCTGTATACCTCTACCTAACTACCAACTCTATAATATCTACCTCTATACCTTCACCCTGCGTCTCTCGAGGATTATACTCGCGGAGCATTTGTTATTAGGGTCGGAGGTAACGCGCACTTTGTCAAAACATTCGAGTACAACTTTTCTCACAATTATTATTACGTTTTTTGATTTTTGAGTTTTTGATTTTGATTTTTATTTTTATTTCGTCTATTTACGAGATTTGATTTTTGAAAAATTGCAAACCTCCTCTGTTTACTTATTCGAATTATTTTTATTTCTTCGTTAATTGTTCGTCAAAATTCAAGTCGCAACGCGGTTCCATGCATCTCCGTTAGTTATTATTCCCTTTTTCTACGCAACTTATATTCTGCTGCGTGGCGCGTAAAACATAGCGAGAGAGAAGCGGCAGCAATAACAGCAGTGTAGAATCACCAAGCAGTAGCAGCAACGCAGCATCCAACCGCGGGGATAATAATAGGCAGAGTCAATCTCCTCTCGTTACCCCAATCTAGTACGTAATTTTATATTACCATCACGTATAATACACTTCTTTAACTATACATATTCCACCTACAGGGTGTTCAGTTCGAATGATACTCAACGCCGATAATTGTTTGACGAATTATTATTATTATTTTTTTTTTTTTTCACGAGGCATCTTGGAAATTTTGTTCCTCATGCTGAAACGTGCGAAATGCGTCGAAAAAAAATCGCAGCTCTTAATATTCAATATTTAGAGATCGCTCATCGCCATTTTTCATTTTTCATTCGTGAAATTTATCCTGAAAGATGAAATGAAAAGTAATTCAAAAAGTTCGAGATAATAGACGATACGAACAGATAGATTCAAAGAAGAAGAAAAAAAGAATTTACACAGACGCGTCTAATAGAAAGCTGCGTATAAGTAGGTACGTCGATTTTACAGAGTCGTACGATTCGGTATATGCGCTTGTGTGTCTGTCGAATCCAGACGGGGGTTCCACTACTTGGACAGTATTAAAAAAAAAGAAAGAAACGCGTTAAAAATAAACGCTCCGTACTCATAAACGTATGTTGGTACTGGCCTCTGCATACGATCACACACACGTACCTACATGTGTCTAATGTAAGAATTATAAGTGTGAATCCAAGTCGGAGGGGGATGTGGGGTTGTTGTTATGGGCAGGGAGTAGAAAACGTGGCTTGGCAGCAACTAGTCTGCCGTCTAGTATCGCTGGCGTTGCTTATGCTACCTATACCCATACAGTTACGTAACGCTACAAAATCGCGTCAATTTTCATCGCACAGCGTTCTTATCCTACGAATCCTAGGCAGGTTTCTTCTGTCTGTCCGCGTCTATGCTTTATCCGTATAATTCTTACCTTCTTATTATAATTACTCTCCAAAATCTTCGCAGGATTTTTTGTAGTTTTCCAACACGCGTGGTTCGAATTGCTGGCTGCAGGTTAAATGCTAGATACAGGCATGTACGAGGGCTCTCGTAAACTCTGAACTTATAACGTCTTGTTTTTTCTACTCCCGGACGGTTTTTTGGAGAAGAAAAATGACCGCGGTTAATAGAAGTACAGGCTTTATGGCGTTCGGGTATACATTTCCAAAATCTGCATATATACTTGAGAATTTCTCCCGCAACGTCGTTCGACGTATACTTATACTTTTCTGCCTCTGAGGTGGTGGTATATTCGTAAAACCAACAAACTCCGCCCATTTATCTTATGAATTTATTTTTATTATAGACTCACGTTTTATCTTTTTTTTTTTATTTTGGCTACGTTATTCAAGCTGACAATTGTTCCCTCTTATCTTTAGCTTCCTGTTTATCAGTCATTCCTTACTTCCGTTCTACGTGTGCACGTACGAAAGTACGTTGACGCTATACTAGAGGAAAAACAACGGAAAATGAGAAAATGAAAGAAAAAAAAAAACACTTCTTCCTATTCTTTATTGTAAGTTAAATAATACAAGTATATATAATATACCTACATAGGTATATATCTGTACTTGTACATATGTGCAGCTGCGTATCTATTGTACGATCCGCAACGCGTCGCGCCCGTATTTCTACTTACATATATATATAATATATATATACCTGGCTGTATATATAGGCTTAATCTATATCATCTCCGCTTATCGCGGTCCAGATTTTAGTTACTACCGGCGCGGCGCGAGGTTGGGTGTACAGCGCGATACAACGCTTAGTTGGAGAGAGTCGCGCGCTGTGCCGTAGTCCCAAAGTCCCAAGAAACTCTGATGCTGCTACTATACCTAGAGCATGGTAGGTATAGGGATCGTAGTCACGTAAATGCGGAAAGTCAGACCGTAAAGATGCAAGCGCGATAACCCCCTTAGCTCGTAGCTTCTCTCTTCCCGCAAAGAACGAGAAACAAATAAAACAAAAAAAAAAAAACAAACAAACAAAGAACGCAGAGAATCGAAACTCGAGAAATTCTTATACCAGCATTTTCTTTATTCTCGCATTTCTATCCTTTATCGACGATTCTGGTCTGGTATATATTTTACGACTATGTTTGTTTGCGCTTGCTTATATGCGTTTCAATCTGCAGGTATGATATGCGTGTATTTATACATCATATCATAATACATTATTATTAGTTGAGAACCTGTATTCCGTCCGGTTTACGGCCAAACGAATGACGCAGGCTTATATAGCTACCGCGTTACGCCTCCGAAATATTATTATACCCACCTCAAACCTATCTAAGTCTATCTAACGTAAGTATCTACCTATCGATCTATCTATCTATCTATCTATCTATCTATCTATCTATATCTATCTACTATACTATACCTTTCGCGAATACCAATTTATTGACCAGCCGAAAGTTTCACGCTGATTTATTAACGCTGCGGCAAAGACGGCAAGGCTTGCTCCGATCTCTGCCTCCGCTGTTTCTCTCTTTCTTTCTCTGATATCTACTCTATTCTCTCTTTTCTTCTATTTCTCCTTCTCTAGCGTGAATCGGTTAGAATATTAGAGCCGCGTGGAATATTTTAAAGCGACTTTTGTTCAAGGTTTCAGATACGATACATTGATCATGTCTTCTAGTCTTTTAGGCTTTGTATATATATATATATAACGCGGATTGCATTTTCATTTATTTATGCAGATATCCAGTATTATATGTTTATACTCGTATATTTATAGTTTTTTAAATCAAATTTCTCCAACAGATATTGGATATTGAGATTTGAGGTTTTAAACCCGCGGAGATTAGTATGCATATGAGATATTTCATGCCAACTGGACCAATGATTTTCCCTCACTATTTTTTTATGATTTGATTGATGATTTTTTTTTTTTTTTTTGTACGGTTATACGAACTTTAACATCCACGCGTAATTTTTTTTTTTTTTTTCAGATTCTTTCCTCCGTATATACCGTTATTTGTTTATGAATTCTTGAAACGTCATACAGAACGATATTTTTAATATATATTTTTTTTTTTTTTGAAAAAAATCACAAAAATTCTATGTCCGATGACAATATCATTCATTTTCAGCCCTACTTATATAAACGAAAGTGGAAGCTAGTTTTCTTGTAATATTTATCTTGCTGATTTGAAAAAATGTTATTACCTATAAACGTGGTGGATATACAATGACTCCCAGAATTTTTATTAATGCAGATAAATTGTATTTTTATGAGAATTTTATAAAAAAATAAATAAATAAATAAAAAATTTCATTCGTAGAAAGAAAAAAACTGAAAAACTGAAAAAAATTATGAATCAAACCAAAAATGGTGAGGGATAATCATCGGTCGAGTTGGCAATACAAAATACCTCATAAACATGTAAAATATAGATATAAATATACATGTATGTGTGCACTTTATACTTATTGCCAACGTCACGCGTCTGATCAGCGATACCGAGTGCGTTTATACCGTTCCTATATTTAATCTCTATCTATAGAATATAGATTATACTTTTTGTTTGTTTACTTTCTCTTTGGTACATCTGTAGTGTATAACTTATCCAAATATAAAACCACGGATTACATATAAACGTTATTATTATTATTATTATTATTATTATTATTATTATTATTATTATTATTATTCATACATAACAAGTTCGATAATATTCAGCCTAGAACTTGCTCGAACGATGTATTATTATTATTATTATTATTATCATCGTGCCTAGGCCTTTAAAAAGTATAGAAATAAAAGAAATCGCTTATCTCATATACACTGACGTCTGACTATGTATATATATATATATAATATATATTATTTCATTTAATTTACCACTTGGGAGAAATCTTTGCTCGCCAGTTCAGTTCCCTGTCATCATCATTATCATCATAATGATATCACTTATCTTATACTATATATATATATATGAATGTGTATATATATAAAAAGAAAAAATAAACACTCGAATCGCTGATGCTGCAAGTCCCGTACATTTCGCTTCCGTTGCGTCAACGACGATCAAGGGAACGTTAACCTCCGTTCGCGCAACCATATAGTCGCACATATGCTCTGCGTATACCTCCATATATACCTACTTACTTGATTATGATATTTAACAGTTCTTTTTTTTTTGTTTTTTTTTTTTTTTTTTCTCTGTGAAAAATTCGGGGATACAAAATTTTCTCGCTATTATAATTTCACCGTATTTTAACACATATATACCGTAAAGTAACGTATTTTCTTTTCTTCTGTTTCCTAAATAAGAAATTTCGGTATATAGACACGCAAAGAACTACTGGCTTAATCGCATGGTGTCAGAACGTTGGTTATAACGATTTAACCGACCTACTCATGCACGCGCGGAGTTGATTCCTCGCTTTGTTTCCCCCTTCCCTTCCACCTCGGCCAGAAGTTTCGGTGCGATGGTGGGTGACCTTGCGGCTAATTTCAAAGTGAAAGTAGCTATACCTGAAATAATAATAGATGTATGTGATATGTAGGTATACTCCGTACCCGCCTCCCTGTTGCCGCTGATCGTTGCATTCGGATGAATTCGGTGGATTTCGGTAAAAATAAAATATTACTCGACCTCCGCGGTTCTTCTTCAATATATTACAGTCGATCTTCGACCTTTATTTCCCATTCATGATTCAATGTATCTAACTCCGAATTTATACAAGTTTGAATTAATTTTTTGTTTGTTGTTATTTCTTGTTTTTTTTTTATACATTCGAAATTTAAAGAAATAAGAAAATATGAAAATAAAAAACAAAGGTTGTCACGCGATAACGATAATAATAATTAATCATTAGTTGATAGAAATACCTGCAGGTAACTTGGCTGCATTATTTTACTTTTCTTCTCTTTTTCTTTCGCGCGGAATACCTATGTACAGTTTTATATATCTTATCGTCTATTATTTTCCTGACACATCATTGATGAGTAGGTCGACATCGAAGGAGGGCCAGGGCGCCACGTAGTGTCGCGTATAAAATAAAATAAACATTCTTGGGTAAATAGGTAGACAAGTTTACCTATCATCGCGGTATGTGAGAGGCTTAAAATTTTACTTTCGTCAAAATTATTCAACAAATTTTTCAACGTCGCGTCGTGTAAAGAGAGAATATCATTCGTTTTTCGGAGTCACCGTGTATGAGGCTTATTTCTACTAGAGAGGGAGGGTGAGAGTTGAGAGTAGAGTTCTCTGCTCCATACATACTCCGTATAATCTGTCCTTGGCCAGTTGAACCCGCGACCACCCCGAGCGCGTATATTTAGAACCCGTTGCTCGCAGCAGGGAGACGAAGAACCCAACCCGACCCTTCAAGGTCCCTCAAGGCTATTCAAGGCCCTGTTTTCCGCTGCAACGCCTGGGCATCAACCTTCTTCTTTTTTTTTTATTCATCTTTTCTAGACATGTAGCCGTTATAGCTGATCATTCCCATGCTGCTGTTGCTCTTTTCTTCTATTTACTATATTATATACATCGTGATTTTGATCCTCGTCTTTTGGCTTATTCTTGAATCCGTTAAAAAAAAAAATAAATAAAATAAAAGGAACGACGTTATTTCGGATATTTGTACATATATTATAAATCCGTATAAGCGAATTGAAATTAGCTGCAGATTACGACACGCTATACCCCATGCTGTATGATATCGTATATTGTAGTTAGTTTTTTAGTTTTTTTTTTTTTTTTTCTTTTTTTAATTTTACTTTGTCACCGCGAAATACCTGCGGATCGTATATCACCTTTCCGCGACACGTATATAACCGAAATTAACATAATCGTAGGCTCTGGGGCGCCACCGCGACGGTGAAAGGGTAGGCGTCAACGTTTCATACAGCGTGGATATACGTGACCCACTCAAATATCTCTTTTTACCGTTCAAATTGAAACTCGCGGTTGTAAACAACAAGTTTCTTTTTTTTTCTTTTCTTTTTACATTTTTCTTTAGCTTCTCTCTTCTAAAGTTGCAATACAGCATATTATACATTATATATACACGCGTCGGGATTCATCGTTTTATATTTATTTACATTATTTATCATCACGTACCTACATACACTCGCTCGCCGAACTTTTCATTTGACACCATTTAATTATATTATTATAGCCATATGGATATACACTAACACCGACTTATCGATAATGTTCAATAAAATTATCACGTTCATTTCCACACACGTATCTATATATAGATATGTATTCTCGCTTCGGTCGGGTTGAGAACCACGGATCCGCGTGGCTTGGTGCAGCCAGCATGGCGGCTTCGGAGAGTAAGTCCTGCGTCTCTTATACTACATGGGGTGTCTCGGAAATAATGATATCAAAATATGTATGTGCGACTTCGTATTCGAGAAATTATGTGTAATTATTTACTTGGATATATTTTAAGAAGAAAAAAAAAAAAAACAAAACGTAAAGAAAAAATGCTTCAATCATTTTTATACGTATTAATATTCTATTTATTTAATGCATATTTTTCTTCTCATATCTCTAACGTATGAGAAGATTTAAATACTTGTATAGTATAATGATACTTCGTAAATGAATATTCCTCGTCGCCGTACTTTGTGCTCTCTGAAATTGAATTGCGGTAATTCACGATTACCCCGGGTTCTAATATCCACTTTATCCAATTCCACGTATCTCGTATCATAGTTTTAGCAGACGTTCAATGAGAGAGCTGCCTTTATCTACATTCAGACATATCTACAGGTATGGACGTTGAATAATATGTGTATATTGACGCAGAGTTGTCGTCGTCGTGGTATACATCCTCCGTTTACGGAGCGAACTCAGCCACGCGTGACTCGCTCCTTCGTTCGTTCGTTCGTTCGTTCGGTCGGTCGGCAAAGAGCGCATAGTCGCATACATACCTATAGACCATGAGGGTCTTACGCAGAGTAAATAGAACGCGAGAGTAGCTATATAAGTAATGTAGGTATTGAAGTTACAGTGTACGGGGTAAATTCATGTATCTAGATACCCTCTATCTATCTATGTACGTATTTACGTATAGATATACATGTATACATATGAATGGAGAACGAACCGCGCCGCGTCTGTCTGTCTGTCGTTTCGCCTCTCTGTTCGTGACACCTGTTTGCTGTCAGGGCAAACGCGTAATTCCTTAGACGATTTCCTCGAAGTGCGTTATACTGACGAGGCAGAGGAGAGGTGAGGCGGATAAGGGGGGCGGGGAGTTCGATGACATTTATATTTGCAAAAAGGCTGCCACGTACCGGATATCTCTAACCCTTTCCCTGCTACCTATTCTATTCCATCTTTTTCCACATACCTACACATATCATTATTTCATTATTTATTTATTTATTCCCTACATATTCGTTTACTTTATGATATATACGCGCTTATACATACGTTTATGGATAATACTATATTTGTGATAACAATCCGTATAATGGACAAGCGATCTGTATATAGTCAGAGTGCGAAGCGCAGTGAGGAATATTTTCTAATTATACATATATACACACGATTCGCAGATGGAATTTTAATTGATTGCAATAATAACAGCGTGATCGCGTTTTACCTACCTAACGTTTCGAAACGCATTTCCATTTATTTCCTATGTGTGTGAGACTGTTTCTTAATTAATCGTCCATATACCTTCATACCTATATCTATATACTCGCGTTGCTGCAGTCCTACTTTTACGAGGAACGCGCATATATGCGAGATTGAATACAGTTGACTGTATTTTATATTTTATACTTATATGAATGTAATATATATGAATATAATTACGACACGATGATGTTCCTTGAATATTGTTTTCTTATTTTTCTTTTTATTCATATTTTATTTAGTTTTTCATATATAAATTTCATCGTTTAATTCTTTAAACGCCCGCGTGTGCGAAATTAACAGGCATGCAGTTTTAAATGGCTCTGAGCCAGGAGCTGAGTTGACGTTTTAAAAAGAACATAATAAGAGAAAAACAAAGAAAAGAAAAAGAAGAAAAAAAAAAAAGAAAAAAACTACATCCAAAATCTATATTCGTGAAATAATAACAAATATAGCGAGGTTGATAAACTCTTATCTTATGTTATAACCGCGCTGGGTCTCCGTATTATATTTGTACAGCGTGCGCGCGGCTTATCAATGAATTAAATCCAGCTGCAAAAAGAATGATAATATACGCGCGCGCGGGCGCGGGCGCGCGAGCCGCGCTTTTCGGCGGCTAACTTATATTCGGGCTGACTCCCGTTCCGTGCCAAAAACCCACCGTCTATCTACGTAATCCGTTAATTACGATTACGTAACTCGCTATATCGCTCTGCTCCGAACCGCACAACATCGCGCTGGCTCGCCCCGCACCTCCCTCTGCGCTCTTGCGTAAGCCCGCGTAATTTTAAACCAAATGTTTCCCGATCAACAGACAGGCTTGCGTACCTATGTACATCGCACAATTTTCGTCAGTTTTGTTTTCTTCTAATTTTTTTTTTTAAATTCATTTCTATTATATATATTTATTTTCTTCAAATTTTTCACGAGGATCTTGATCGATAGATGATTGACGATTTGGAATCAGTTTATTTCTGAAAATTTTCGATGAAAAAATGTAACTATAAATCATTGTTACTTCGATCTGATCTAGATACGTGAATATAGACGCGTCATTGATATAGGGAGATGAAAAAAAAGAATTGGGAAAAAAAAAGACAAGTAATTACCGATCGGACTTTAACCATTTATATGTAACAAATGCCGTTAAACTGAACTGGCGCCAGACCCAGGTGTGGCGTAATCTAATCGTCCAGCTGCTTCGTCCTTCGATGGCTTAAAATCGAGCTCAACGATTTCCATTTTCGACATCGGATTGCGGCTATATAAACACATGACTATAGCAGCCTTTCTCTGTATCCACGTAGAGTAATATACGTCATGATACCCACGTATAGTAAACAAAGTTCATATATTTTTTATGAAATTAGTTCAAGGTATAGATAGTGCAACTAGACGTATCATCCTTTCAACAATATTTCTTTCATTGTATAATTGATATAGGTACTGAAGAAAATGCATAAATCAAACGATTGATTCATATATGCGTGGTATATTTCAATCAAATTTATTCTTCGAACTGTATACATAGATATACAACGATTTAACGAATCAATACTATGTTATATCCGCGCGAGCACATATCCAGGCTTTCGGTATATAGGCCAGTAAAAATAGACGTTTTTTTTGGTCAACTTTGCACTAAATTGCCGATCCAATTTTTTTTTTATAAGGTTTAGGACCACTTACTGAGTATAAAATCACAAAATGCTGACAGATTCCGGTGGAGCTTCAGGCGCCATCTTGAAAAAAAGTTTTTGGGCGATATCTCGGAAACTATGCAGTTTTGGGCAAAAGTCATGCAGACCATTATTGTAGGAAATTGAATTTCGCGTCTTTTGTTTCCAATAAACTCTTTTGTAAAACTTACCGTTTACGATTTATGGCTCATTAAATGAACAGGTTTTTCTATCTCGGCCGATAACTCTTATAATATTGGATTAATCAATAAAACCTGTTCATTAAATGAGCCATAAATCGTAAACGGTAAGTTTTACAAAAAAGTTTATGAGAAACGAAAGATGCGAAATTCAATTTTCTACAATAATGGTCTCCATGACTTTTGCCTTAAAGTGCATAGTTTTTGAGATATCGGCCAAAAACTTTTTTTGAAGATGGCGCCTGAAGCTCCACCGGAATCTGTCAGCATTTTGTGATTTTATACTCAGTAAGTGGTCCTAAACCTTGTAAAAAAAAAAAAATTGGATCGGCAATTTAGTGCAAAGTTAAATTCCATTTTTACTGGCCTAATAGCAGTGTAGAAATTATAAAACAAAATGGAAATTTAGAAATGCTACTGCAAGCAAAGAATCAAAGAAGCAAAGAGGCAAAGGCAAGCAGGCGCAAGCGGCGCAGCGGTAAACCCATCGATGCATCGTCGCTCGTCATCTATTTGCAGCATCATACCTACTACGCTACCCTCTACTCGCTGGCTGCTCTTCACTAAACTTGAGAATCGGCATATATCTATACGTGCAGAATGGGGAGCGGAATCTATTCCTTGACTGACCGACCGCGTAAGCGGATTATCGAGGGATCGAGTACGTAGGTAGTCGATTCTAGCCAAATCTCGCCCCTGTCTGCCTGCATGACTCTTTCCTTTCTCGCGGCGCGCTGCTCGCTCGTCTAGCTCCTATCTGCGTAACCAGGAGAGCTTCGCGCGTGCGCCGATCAGGTAACGCGACGGGAGCTGTTATGCCATGCTATGGAAATTTGCTGCCGCACAGACAAAGGGGACAAAGCTTAGTTGCTATGGGTTTACGTGGGTGTATATAGGTACGTGTACAGGGTTATACCCGGCACCTGTCGTCTTTTTCGAACATTATTTCACCCTATTTCTCATCCTCTGTCCGGTCATTCTGAGAAGTCGTTTTTTCTACACTTTTGTAACATTTTTGTCGTCGCTTTTCTTCAGCTGTAGGATTCCACTTTTATACACTTCGGAATCTGCTGTTTTCTTATCCCCGTGCGGAGGTCTGCGCCTATCGCGGTGTTTCGCGATTTTCAAAACGCAACGGGCAGACCCACGCGCGGGGATGAAGAAAAGAGAGCCAAGAGGCCATTTCAAATGCATTGAATTTTTAAGCGCTTTCCTTTGTGTGCGTCGACCGCCGGAGAGCGGACCTCTCCTCTTCTCTTTTCTCTTTTCTCTTTTCTCTTCGCCTCATAGCTCTTATCCTCTCCTCTCTCGGGCCTTTGCCCTTAAGGCAAGTATGGCGTTCACCGTTTTGTTTCTCGCCTTTATTCTTTCGTTTTTTTCTTCACTCCTCCTCCCCCTTTTTTTCTTCCTCAACTTTTTGACACTCTTATTTTTTCTCTTCTCTTCTTCTTCTTCTTCTATTTTCACTCGTTTTTCAACCTCGCATTCGACACGCACTTGCGTATACGAATGCATTCCAAACGCGATAAATATTTCCTTATACATAAATCCAATTTTTCTAATCATCCAGAATACATAATTATTGATCGTCATAATTACGTCCCACCTCGTATAGAAATGAGGATAAACTTAACAACTCATTGTATACATCCGGTTTTAATTTCTAGTAGATTCTATACACTTAATTCTCGTTTCTATCGCGTTGCAGCTCGGCGGCTAAACCGAACTATATAATTCTAAATCCAACCGGTGAACAATATGCAAAAATATACAAGGAGCTGAGATATGAGACGTAGTCATATAGATAAAGAGATGCGTCCTTGCACAACGTGGATATATTCAACGAAAGTTCTTTCAATCCTAATCTAAAACCGGACAAACTGGATAGTCGTATGTATGTATATGTATATAGGTATAGTAACGGTCGCGTCTATTTTTGACACTTTTTTTTTTCTCTCTATTTTCTCTCCTATTTCTTCTCATTCGACATCAAGAAACTCGAATGATTATAGACCAACAATAACCGGCTTGCTATTCCGGCTTCTGCAGACCACGTGTTAAACACGTGCATAAAGCTGCGCAACGTCCGACCATCTTGGATCTCGCATCCTTTAGGTGAGGGGGGCGACCCCAGGTCTATGCTCTAATATTTTTCTACTTTTTGACCGAAAAATGGCGGTCTGTCTTTTTGTTTTTTCTTTCGAATTTTCAGAATTTCTTTTTGTTTTTTTGAAGAGTGCGAAATCAAAGGGTTTGATATAATTGTGAATGTTTAGCTTCGCCTATGGTGATTTCAACTCAACTCGAGCCTCGTACGAAGTTTGATTATCGCGCGTTAAATCTTATAGCCTATATTACCGCGAACCTCCATTTGTAACCGTGAGCTAACGCCATCTAGGTTATACCCAGCTGTGTATAGACCGCGTATAGCGGGTAGGTACGTACCTATATACGAAAGGGAACGAGCGGGGGAGCGTTCCTCTCCGCAGATCAATACCCGGGTGCCAGCACCTCGTGTCAGCTTGGATAACGTTGTTGGATAACCTGGATAACTCGGCACCCGGTTCTCTCTTTCGAAAGCAACCAGGAACTTCCTTCTCACCGCTCAGCCCTCGACCCCCCCCCCGAACCCCTTCCAAGGTCTCGGATATTCGTTTTCTTCTTTTTCTTTTTCTTCTTATTCCTCTCTGTATCTAGAAGTTTAGTGGAAATAGACTTTGTTTCATCTCACTTCCTCATTCTCTACTTTGTACGTCGCCAGCGAGAGAGAGAGAGAGAGAGAAGTAACTCGGTCTTCCTTTCTCTGGGAAATCGGTTAAACTTTGCAACGAAATTAGTGATTCGTTTTAGTTGGTCAAATTTTTCTACGCAAATATTGGCTCCGAGGATTGACAGGTATTATATATCTACGGAGGATATATATACCCACAGGTGTAACATGTATTCGTTAAGCGTGAAGAATTTCTTTCAAAAATGAAACATGGCTACCTTAATAAACGTATACACGCGATCGTAAAGGCGCGGTTGAGGTTTATAAAGATGAATGTTTGCGAATGGTTGCAGCGCAGCTTCGTAAAACCGTAATTTTAACGACCCCTCGCCTTATCCTCTTACCGGCTAACTTTCTTTCTTCGCTATCCCTTCGCTTCTTCATCCGCGTTACATAAACGCTGCAAAGAAGAGGAAGAAGAAGAAAAGGAAGAAAAAAAAATGAGTAAAGAGGAAAATACGGGAAGAAAGAATACCATTTATCGGTTCAGGTATTACAGCTTACGCGACTATGAGGAGAAGTGAAGCTAGGAAAGCGCCAGCCGACAACGACGGAGGAGATATCCACCAGCTGCGCGGTCCTCCTCCTCCTCCTCCCCGGCGCATCGAGTATCACGTAATATTCAGGGTTTTCGTATTAGCGGCATCTCGCCGTATCACTCCCCGCAGACCCATTGCGGGTAGAACGCGAATGCGTTGAGGCTGAGGCGGGCGAAGGAACCCGAGGTCGACCGCTATTTTTCTTTTTTACCAAGGCCCGTATTTTCCCTGCCTTTAGCCACAGTCTGACTCGCTCGTATAGGTCGTAGGCATTTCAGACAGATCTGTACAGGGTGATTCAGTCAGCATTTATACAATCTAATTCCCGCGAAATATGTTCCGGGTATCTGTCCGGGACTCTCGTCTTTAAACGCGTGTATTGCGATCGTTGTTAGTGCCAAATATAGAGTTGTTGTTGCGAAGGAGGTATATGGGTGTACGAGACGTGTATCGATTTATTTCGAGGCTTGAAAACAAGGAGATATATCCAGGTACAAATTTGCTGGAAATTACTCAGCTGTATATAATAAGGTATAGAAATATTGGGAATTAAACTGCCCGGCTAATGCAGATGTCGATTCTATTACGGCCTTGGTTATTTGATATGCATTATCACGCTGCTGAGACACGTGGGTCCATACGCTTATTCTGTATTATATTATTCCTAGAAAGAATTATACAACGCTTTTTACCGAGCGTCTAAGAACAAATGGATTATACTTTAACAGCCAATAACTTTTAATCCATTTAACTCACACGCTACATTGATCTTCGGCGACTTATATTCTGCACTTACCCCATCGTGTATACCATGCGAGCTGCGTTGCAGAATGATCGATATTTTCACTTCATTTTTTACTCCGGGGCGCTGAAAAGCGCATTTCACCTGTTCGGAGTATTCGCATAAACCAATTTCTTCGTCCTATATATATATATTTAGACACACAACGGGTCTCAATTTTCCGCTAATTAATATACACACTCGATATGCAATCGTCCTAGCGAGCCCTGCAGGATGCTGTTCAACGGAGGGGTTTGCCCTCGTCCTGTAGTAAGGATCCCTTCCTGTATATCCCTTCGCCTTTTTTTCTTTTTCACTCCCTAACTCGGTGAACCGCTAAAAGTGTTTGCCCACCGCTAAGCGAGACGAGATAGGTAAATAAACATTAGCGAAGTGTTCGCGTATATAGTCATATATATATATTGTAATCGAGGAAATTGACGACGCAGAGTTTTTTTTTTTTGTCAATACTTATTCGCCTTTTTCCATTAATCTGTGTAACTAATAGTATCTCAGTCGTCTAAGTCAGCGCGATGACTGAATAAAGACATAAAAAATGGAAGAAAATCGGTAACTATATAATTTTATTGCAGAAAGAATTTGCGTAAACGAATTTTTTGATCATTGTTATATATTATTGCGGAGATATAAAATCGTAGATTTTTTGGACAGGTATTATGTGGGATAGTATATAACGCGATATAGATGGATAAGGTTGAGAACCATAGGAGGCAACTTTGACCCCGATCACTTTCAATTATTATCTTCACATCGTGGATGTGTGTATATAGCTGCATCATACACGGGCATATAACGTATGCCAGAACCCGAACCCCTGGTAATTTTTATCAATTACTTCGCAACGACGCGACGCGATGCGAGACTACGGGGTCCGGGGGTCACTCGATGTTCTTCATGATTACCAAATTGTATCTCCCGCAGGCAAGTATACAGGGTGATTCAGGCTGACCTGGACACGTGTACCTACATATTGAGGCCATAGATTCCTCGTGAAATTCCAAGACTAAATTTCCTTTACCAAAAATTCGAGGGACAAATAGTTCCCGAGCTACGGAAGATCTTAGCTGACCAATCACAGAACTTATGGATGACGCAGCCAGGGCTGGCGATGAGCGGAAGCTGCGCGGTGCCCTGAGCTAAGACTAAGACCTTTCGTAGCTCGGAAACTATCGGTCCTACGAATTTTTGGTAAAGGAAATTTAGTCTTAGATTTTCACTGGGAATCTAACCTCGTGATATTGCCCGCTCGATATGAAATACTCTGTATATCCAGACATATAATAAACATACGTGTATACTATACCGTGAAAATCGCGTGTAGAACATCGTACATAATACGTTCGCGTTTGAGATAAAGCAGGACTGGCGAAAGAATTGTAAAAGTATATAACCTGCATGTGTGTATATGTAGGTAATATATATTCGTCTCTTCTTTCTTTCTTCATCTCGGATTGTTAACCCGTGGAATTATTATCGTTATCATTATTATAAGTTTCTTGTAAACAGTACACAGCTGGCGACGAGTAACACATCTGTTTTTTTTTTTTCTTCTTTTTTTCTTTTTTCTACACCGTTGGCCAAATTGCTCGAGCCCAGCAGCTCTCGGCGTTGCTGTTTTCTTTGGTCCGCGAGAACGCCGCGGCGTTTCGCATCGTCCGCTTGTTATCTCTGTCGCGAATTCCGTCAGACAATTCGATTCCTGTATCTTCTCTATTTTCATTCCTTCCCTTATTCTCATTTCTTTCAACCACTGCGAGCTGGGATATTCGAGCTTTTCTTTATCGGATATAAGAATTAGCGCAATTCCTTACTGCAGATGTTGGCATGCGCAGCTATACTACGTATAACGTTTACGCGGACTAAGTGATAAGAATTTCTCCTTGCCTCGCCCCGTTACATCATCTTCGTTCTGTTTCTGCCATTCTTAGAATAATTTGCCACTAAAACCGGCCTCCTCCTCTCTCTTCCTCTCTCTCTCTCTCCCTCGCCCTCTCTCTGTTTCTCTCTATTTCCTCCTCTCTTGCTTTCCCGACCCTCGGGCCCCCGTGCAGGGTAACGTAAATTGCATTTTCTACCCATTTCGCGTAAACGACGGTGAAGGATTGACGGCGGGCTTAACCGGGTGAAAACTGATGCATGGGCTACGCGCATACGGACATATATGGGGCATTTCATTCCCAGCTACTCAGCCTTTGACCCTAACCTAACCTAAATTAAAAAAAAAAAAAAAAAAAAAAAAAAACGGCAAACCTAAGAGTAGAAGTAATGTTACTTGAACACGTCTGTCATGAGCGTATTTGATTTTTTTCTTGTAAACATCTAGAAATAGAAGGTCGGATTATAGGTTTTTAAATTCTTAAGTTGGAATTATTGATGCGCGTTTTCATTATTTTTATAGCGAAATGCGGTATAACGTATAAAAAAGTATTATATGACCTTTATATCGACTCTTTAAGCCCCGAGCAATAAATACTTATTACAAGCTTAGAATTGTATCCTCGTGATGGAGTTTTCCCATTTCCTATATCTAGACCGCGATCGTCCGTCAGTCAGTTGGTCGTATCCCATCCTAACCGGAGGTACTAATGCGAACAGATTGATTTCCAGAAGCTTCCCAATCGCCTTTGCAGACCAACAGAAGTGGAAATTACGTTACGTCCTCGTTAAACTTTTTCTATTCGAGATCGGAAAAGAGAAAATAGAAAAGAGGAAGAAATGAATCGCGGACGGGGTTCGTCGGGGAGGAAGACTAACGAGAAGAAAAAAAAAATGGAAAAATAGGATATTAACACGAAAGAGAAAATAGAGAGGAATCGTTTCTCAATTTTTGTTCTCTTCATCTATAGCTGATATAGAATGAAAATGAAAATGAAAATGAAGAATGTAAAGATAAAGAAGAGGGAATAAGAAGCGCGGTATATGTAAGATAGGAAGGTAGGTGCGGGAGGCAGGCGTAGTGTGGGAGGTAAAAGTCAGGTATCAGTTTCAGACCGGTTGGAACTCGAGCCGCGAGCCCTGGGGTCCCTAGGCTCGTACTGGACGCGTGCTCGTTTTAATTACCATTTTCCATCCTCTCTGATTTCGTTGGTTTTATTTCCACCGTGGGAACAAGGAGTATCGCTTCCAGTTTGCCGCGGGGAATAAAACACCCCCTCCGTGCGTCTAATAAAACGAGATAACGACTACTCGTCGTTCGTCGTGCGTCTCTTACCTTCCATCACTGCAGAGTCGGCACCCTACAAGTATTTAGGCTTCGTCAACCGCCAGCCGGAAGCTCTCCTCTCTCCTCTCTCTTTCTCTCTTCTCCTTTTCTTTCCGGCTATCACGAAACTAGAATAAGGAAATTTCTGTATTAAATAATCCGACTAAATTTGAGCACCCCTGTAGATGGTGAAAAAAAAAGAAAAATAATAATAATGAAAGAAGAAAAAAAAAAAACACACACACAACCTCAAGGTAAACAAGGCTCGACGGTGGCACTGGACGCCTAGGAACTGCACCACGTCGCCCCTTCGCCCTTTCAAACAGACATAATACGTTTCCCTCCCTCCCCACGTTATACTCGCGTCCGTCCGCAGGACAAAACGACAAAGTCACTCACTCGAGCGTGTTATGCAGGAGGACGGAAGAAGGAAAAACGAATTTCATTCGATTTGGTGGAAAAAAAAAATAAATGAACAAAAAAGATTTACTCAATGTATTTTTTAACTGTTTTTCATCAAATTTCGTCTCTTAATATCTGATCTATTCTATTAATTACCATTCATGATTTTCGAGCCGGTAGATTTCCACGCGGAATTCACTGGCAAGGGGGAAATCCCCGGATTCTAGATCACCCCGTGTATCGGAGTCTTTGCCCTCTCATTTATTATTATTCCCACATCGGATCGGGGCGATAAATTAAATGAAAACGGTCCGCGGCTCGCTCGGAGGCAACGGACAAAGTTCTTGGTTCTATTTCGATGAATATTATCGAATCTTTCTATTTAAAACCTCTGCCTACGCGTTTCTACGTGGCTAGGTATACGTGGTAGTCTCAGTCGGTGTTTATTGCTGGCTGCTGCATATATCGCCGAGGACCGAGACGCGGGGCACGTACCGTTACCGTTACCCTAACTCCAACCCCAACCTCAACGCTCGTTTGTATGCAACAGAAATTATATCCTCGAATGATCGTGGGCGGTATTGTACCAACTCGGATCATAGAAATACCTTGAAACCTTAAGGCTTTAGCGCACTTGAAATAATGCTGAAGGTCTGGAAAATTTCGGAGTAGCAAGAATAATCCATCCGCAGTGAGTCTTAAATTTGGGATGTATAAATTGGAAATCTTTGTCGTAAAGATGATGCGGTAATAATCCCGGGACGAGGGAATTATATTTCAATTTATTATACCGATATAACAAGCGACTTATATATATATTTAAAGGGAACAAATTTTGACGTAATTTTAGTAACAGAAATTGATATTCTGAATGAGAAAACAGAACGGGGCCTCGGACGAAGGGTCTATATCTATAAGAATATAGGCCTCGAATCTCGACTTCATTTTACGGGGCAGAAATATGGTAGAAATTCGAGGAAAATGTGCAAGAAATGCTTCCCGGGTCCGGGAGGGAGGGTGACACCGTGCGGAAAGTAGCTGGGTATACCGTGCCAGCGGGGGACATGGCATAACTCTGACGGGCTTCTTGATTTCATTAGTCGCATCTCACCGACCAGAGTCTCTCAGTTCACAAGACCGTGGCTGAGGTACCAAACTTGTCTCTAGAGTTTGGATTCAAATTGGATTCCCTATCCCCGTTCTGATCCGACTTTCACTCTGTATATCCGTTATCATTTTATTGTCAATTCTTCATCGCTGATGCAATTAAAGAGTCGCGTAGAATTTTTTCCTCGCGTTTTCTAGGAGAAGACTCGTGTTTTCTTTTCCTTTTTCTTTTTCTTTTTCTTTTTCGCGATAAGTGTATCCGCTGAAACATAAAAAGGGAGAAAGAATACCGAAACGTAAAGTGGCGCGGCGGTGCTGCTGCCTAGGGCGGAAGAGAAGGCGTCAATTTATTATAACAAGGAGTGCGGGGAGACGGGAATTACCTTCTATATATATGCGTGTCGAAAATTCGGCAATTTTTCTATCCCACGAAAGCTCCGTTTTCCGATCGTATATCGAGCACACCTACCCTTCACTTTTAATGACCGTACCATCGGTACCTACGTGGCTAACTAGACAGGTAGGTATGTACGTAGATAATATTCTCCCGTATTCGAATGCCGGGAATATAACCATTGCGCTTTTGCTTCCGGTGTTCCGACTGCAGTCGGAAATTTACCGCGATTTAACGTAAACTTGTTATTTATCCAGGTGCGTATGATAATGAATTTTGACGAATGATAAAAGTATATATGCGCATAAATTACATCTTTGAATGATAAAATAAATTATTTGATACGTTAATTAATCCCTGAGTTTTTCCTGTCGTTATTTTTATTAAATGATAATCTTACTGCGGGATGAATAAACGAGGAATTTGAAATTTTAGTAAAAATGAGAAGAACTGTGACGCGTAGACGCGCAGTGCGGTGTAGGAGTATAACAACGACGTCGTGTTAATTAGGCGCTAACAGCCGCCAATTAGAGGTATCTTCGTCGTCGGCGTCGTTCTCGGTCGTCCTATGAACAACGCGCGCGTTTCTATCTATCGCATCTATGCCAGTTATACTTATTTCGTGTATATCTGTACTGGACGTTGTTCTCGCGCGGTTATGACTACTTGAGTTGTATTCAGCTCGTGTCATTACCGTTATAATCGCGAGAGAGTTGAAACAACAACAAGAAAAAAAAAAGAAAATTAACATATTCACCGTTTTACGTGGAAACACGGAAATTTGGATAACTTACGATGCTGTTATACCGAGAAAGAAAAAAAAAAGACTCGTCATACCCAACTGTCTTTATTCTCCATTTCTTTTTTTTTCGTTCATATCAATTTTTGGCTTTCTATAATAAACGTAATCGTTGCAGCGTGGAGGGAAATGAGATTTTCTTTTTTCTTTTTTTTTTTTTACTTTAATTCCTACTTTTCCTTCCTTTTCTCCACTTCTCCGTACAAAACGAGTTTGAATAAAAAACGCTTCTGTGCACCGCTCCCAGTCCCCAGGGAATCTGTCTCCTGACTCGGCACGTGCGACGCCTCGAGTTCTAAACGTGACTGGTTTGTAAGTTCCGTACCGTGTTCTTATTTTCCCAGCTATACGTACGCCTATACCTATATACCCGTGTATACCTTTTTCTCATACCTTTTACGTAATCGTCGAACCCCTTTGCTCGACCCTTTCCTTCTTTCCTTATTCCTTCTCTTTCTCGCTTCCTTTTCAAACATATCTGCATCCGCGTCGGACGCGTCAAATACACGTATACCTAGTTTTCTAGTTTCGGAATTACATACCTCGGGCTTTGGCCGCTTTGTGTCTCAACTTCTGTTTATTGGATTTGCTATTTTCTAGTTCCAATTAATAAGAGATCTCGCTATGCGGATATGGGGGGTTCAAAGAGGAACGTGCTGCAATCAAACGCGAGTAAAGAAAAGAAAAGAAAAGAAAAGAAGAAAAAAAAAAAGAAAATAGGGTGCAGGGTGTACGTACTATTCGAGTACAAAGGGGAGAATGAAGTTGCACAACTTTTCAAGGGGATCGACTGATCGCGCGGTTGTCAATTGAAGAAAGGAATCGGTACATGGTATATTATATTCATTGAGTAGATTACAACTCACCGCAAAGACGAAAATCCTTTATAGAAATTATTCGGCCATTGAAACTTTCGTTATAATTGGCGAATATTGATTTTGCGGTTCCCAGAATTCATTCATTTATTTATAGCGGCGTAAAGCAGGAGGAGATGGACCACCGAGGTTCAGCTAAATGCTTTTCTTGTCTTTCCTAGCTTCAGAATATGAAAAATATTACGTCAAAATTAAACAGTTTTTCGAATAAATCTTGAGATGACTCGTCGATTTTTGGGTGACTTTTATGCAAGATAGAAAAGATCCTTTAGCCCGGATCATATCTTTGAGGTGACACGATGAGCCGAGACAGACTCGAACCATTTTTTCCGAATACCTGAACGCGAAATTTTTTTATCATCGTTAGTCGAAATTTCTAAGCTTGTCAAAATCCATGAGGTTTCAAATCTTGGAACAAGATTGGATGTCTTTTCAGTTGTTGGGCGCTATACCAGATGTGGGGACTGTGAAATTTCAACATTTTACGTCAACCGCGTATATATACACTAGGGTGGGTCAAATGAACCGGCTATTTTTTTTTTCAAGGGGCACCTTCGACAATTTGTTATTTATGCTCGAATAACGAGCCTCGGAAAAAAATTAGCTCTGAATATTAACATTTAGAAGTCGCAGGTCGCCATTTTTCATTTTTCATCTGAATAACATGTGAAATATTCTTGTGGTGCCTTTCGATATTTATATCTCGAGAACTGATCTACTTAAAAGAATTCCGCAAGACTATTTCTGTTCGAAATTAAACGCTCTACAAAAAAGGTCTCTTGGTCTTTTTCGATGAGTCCAACCGTTTCGAAGTTTCTCTGGAGATTCCGGTCATTTAATGGCAAGGCTAACTTCGAAACGGTAAGGTTTATCGAAAAAGACCAAGAATCCTTTTTTGTAGAGCGTTTAATTTCCGACAAAAACAGCCTTGCGGAATTTTTCCAACTAGATCAGTTCTTGAGATACGAAAATCGAAAAGCACCACAAGAACATTTCCCATGTTATTCAAATGGAAAATGAAAAATGGCAATGAGCGATCTCTGAATGTTAATATTAGGAGCTAATTTTTTTGCGAGACTCGTTATTTGGGCATAAAGAACAAATCTCTGGAGGTACGTCTTTTTGAAAAAAAAAATTGTCTCTCTATTTGGCCCTCGCCCTAATTATACACGCTGGTGAATTTTTGGGAACTGGTCGATCCTCCTCGACGTCGCCATAATCAAATGGGGAAAAAAAAAAAATGGAAGGAATAAAAGTATCCGCGCAGTTCCTCTGCGGTAGAGAAATGCACCGATACGGACAGCCGGCGCCAGGCGTGTTTACTTAATCCGAAAGGTTCCGGTAGCGTTATATCGCGATGGGCATAGGTATACGGCGAAGAGTATATAACGAATTGCGCTTCGCATTTCATCAAACTCGAAGGATTTAGTAGGGTCAGGATCGAGGAGTTCTCTCGTAAAAGTGGGCTAAAATCCTTTAGAATCCTCCCGGAACCGCGTCCCTCTTCCACGGAATTTCTCTGAACCTTCGTCTTCCCGCTTCTGCCGAAGATCTTTTCGCCAGTGCGACGTAATCCTCCGTAATCTACGGCTTCCTTAGTCTTATTTTACTCGGCTGCAAGACTTTTTCCACGAATTGAAGCGTACAAGGTTTTGGTCAGGGACTGACAGGGCCGCGACGTCTCGAGTCGCATATCGCCTCGGTCTACACCGGAGATTAAGAAGTTTCTGATTCACGCCGGCCATTTCTAAAATTGGACCTTTCCTTCTCCTACGCGAAACTCGTTAAACGTTTTTTCCGCCTTTCCTTCCCTCCGAGAAAGCCTAGCGCTGAAACCCTCCGGGTGCGAGTTAAACGAGACTATTTCATGCGCGCCTACTATTAGGACGTTTTTGCGGATTAGCACCGTTTTTCTCACGTAATTACGCACGTCTCGTTTCTCCGCGGTCTTCATAGTTCCCAGATAGAAGATATATGCTCCTGCCGTTCGACACAAACAACGGAATTTTGAAAAGTCTAAAAATGTACCGGGTGATTCCTCGCTGACGCCGCAGTATGTCCGGTAGCGGACTGTCAGGTATAGTTTTTTACCCGTGATCGTAGCCGCAAAATTCTATAGTCCCGATCAATATGGCCGCCCAAACAAACAAGCCGATCGCCGGCGATCTTGAATTTTGACAGCTACAGCGAGATGAGTGTGACAAATTATTACCGAAAATAATTATTACACCCACAAAATGTTCTTTGTGCACCGGATGATCATTATCCAGGGGATTGCGAGTGATTGGCGTGTCGACGGATGGGTAAGTAAAACTGTTTTTCATAATTACGAGTGCATCTGTAAGAGCGTAACCTCAAAGCGATATTAACCCTCAATGTGCACGCTATATTTTTCGAGAAACTGCGTCTTTTATGGAACAGTCAGGGTTTCAGGGTTTTATTGGCTTCAGAAAGACCTTAAACAACTCACGGTTACTATTCTTATTAATCATACACTTATTAATTATTATTTCAGAGAGCGTGCAGCAGCTTCGGATTTTACTTGACCAGGCATCTTCATAGCTAGATCCTCGGCTAGACCCGTACTAGCATAGGGTGTGAAGGTGTTTAATGCTGCGAAATCATTGTGCGGATTGTGTGCAGAAATAACCGGAACACTATGCTTAACGAGAAGACCAACAGACTGAGACATGGATTGCACATTGCTGAAGAATAGGGACATAGGGGAATTTGATAATTTTTGATGATATTAATGCGAAAAATGATTGGATAATATCGAGGAGCGGATATTCGCATAACCTCAGAAAATAAAAAAAAAAACTCAATTTAGTGACAGAATTCCGAAAATACCAACAATCATGAAAAGTTGTAAAAACATTTTGCTCACGACGATGAAAATTGTTCATTTTTGATCCGATTTTGAAATTTCAGGGTTTGTTATACTCAGTGATATAATCTCTATGAATTACCTGAAAAAGTTTTGCAACAACACTCATATTTCAGTAAAAATTCAGTTAGTAGCAATCCGAATGAATTCTGAGATTCATATTATACATATACTGTTACATTTTGGCTCGAATATGAGTGTTTTATGCAAAACTTTTTCATGGAATTCGTAGAGATTTTATCACTGAGTATAACGAACCCTGAAATTTCGAAATCGGATCAAAAATGAACAATTTTCATCGTTGTGAGCAAAATGTTTTTACAACTTTTCATGATTGTTGGTATTTTCGAAATCCTGTCACTAAATTGAGAGTTTTTTCATTTTCTGAGGTTGTGGGAATATCCGCTCCTCGATATTATTCAATCATTTTTCGCATTAATATCATCCAATATTATCAAATTCGGTTTTTGTCTGTCTTATTGTTTTGATGCCGATTGTACCCTACAAATCATCCTTAAGCACAATCCTCTTTCCTAACCATACAGTGCAATAGAGCTAGCTTGGTTTAACAGAACAGGTCATAGTTTTAAGATTCTAAAATACATCATGTACAATCTTTGTATTAATGAAGCCTCGTGCAGTCTGCAATTAAATCACATTAAAGCAATCAACAGCTGTGTTCCAAATTCTTGTTGGTTCCCCAATATTTCCACGGAAAATCAATCGTTCCGTAGTCGCTCTAATCAGCCCTAACATACTAAACTTTCTATTCTTATTACCAAGTAATATAGGTATATTTGGTATATTTTTAGGTATAGTTAAGATATTTGTTTATTTTAATTTATTTATTCGGAATAAATACATAGACTTAACAGTGAACGTCCAATTACAGGTTTAGACAGTGGAATATTGCTACTAACTGAATTTTTACTGAAATATGAGTGTTTTATGCAAAACTTTTTCAGGTAATTCATAGAGATTATATCACTGAGTATAACGAACCCTGAAATTTCGAAATCGGATCAAAAATGAACAATTTTCATCGTCGTGAGCAAAATGTTTTTACAACTTTTCATGATTGTTGGTATTTTCGGAATTCTGTCACTAAATTGAGTTTTTTTTTTTATTTTCTGAGGTTATGCGAATATCCGCTCCTCGATATTATCCAATCATTTTTCGCATTAATATCATCAAAAATTATCAAATTCCCCTATGTCCCTATTCTTCAGCAATGTGCAATCCATGTCTCAGTCTGTTGGTCTTCTCGTTAAGCATAGTGTTCCGGTTATTTCTGCACACAATCCGCACAATGATTTCGCAGCATTAAACACCTTCACACCCTATGCTAGTACGGGTCTAGCCGAGGATCTAGCTATGAAGATGCCTGGTCAAGTAAAATCCGAAGCTGCTGCACGCTCTCTGAAATAATAATTAATAAGTGTATGATTAATAAGAATAGTAACCGTGAGTTGTTTAAGGTCTTTCTGAAGCCAATAAAACCCTGAAACCCTGACTGTTCCATAAAAGACGCAGTTTCTCGAAAAATATAGCGTGCACATTGAGGGTTAATATCGCTTTGAGGTTACGCTCTTACAGATGCACTCGTAATTATGAAAAACAGTTTTACTTACCCATCCGTCGACACGCCAATCACTCGCAATCCCCTGGATAATGATCATCCGGTGCACAAAGAACATTTTGTGGGTGTAATAATTATTTTCGGTAATAATTTGTCACACTCATCTCGCTGTAGCTGTCAAAATTCAAGATCGCCGGCGATCGGCTTGTTTGTTTGGGCGGCCATATTGATCGGGACTATAGAATTTTGCGGCTACGATCACGGGTAAAAAACTATACCTGACAGTCCGCTACCGGACATACTGCGGCGTCAGCGAGGAATCACCCGGTATGTCTCTCGTCGTGGAAGAAATTGGAGAAAAATAAAAAAGCGTCAATATATCTCTGTAGAATTTCTTAAGCCGATACTATAATCGAGGCTCTGATCTATTCCTTCAAAAACGGGCTGCGTGCCAGTGGCTAGAAATTTCGTTGCTGGATGGTTCGATAACGAGAACTAGTGGAACGAAGTGGGCTAAAGGCGGTTAACGCGGTTATCAGGGTCCCGCTAATTCCTCGGCTATTCTTATCGCCTTATCGCGCGTGGGTGGCTGAGAGTGAGTCCGTGCTAGACGGCGGAAGACGAGGTATCGGATGGGTTAGTCGTTAGAGAGAGATAGAGAGGAGAGGAGAGGAGATAGAAGAAAGATGTATCTCCAGACTCGGCAGTGCAGTGCAATCGATAATATAAGAGCCAGCCAAAGCGTTACCCGGCTACTTCAGGGCTCTGGATACCGATCATCGACGCTTTTTTTTTTTACATGTGTGTACATCGATCCTCACACCGATCCCGTGATACTCGAATGACGCGCGAGGTGGCCAGCGGCAGTTGGCCGGGGGATGAAAAGCGAAGCTGCGATGACGGGGACGTTGAATCAGCTGAACTGTACAGCTAAGGCCAAGGGCGTTAAAACTTAGAAGAAGAAAAAAGAGGATAAAAAGAATGAGGAGGAGAAGTGGCGAGAGAAAAAGGGTCTGCCTCGTGATTCCTGATTCCTGATTCCTGATTCCTTTTCTCTCCTTCTCACTTTGATCATTCTTTGGCCGGATGGTTCGAGTGGTAAAGATCAAAGAGATGGTCCCTCTGCTATTGGTTAAGCTCGAGTCTAACCTAGCTAGCTCGTCTCTCGTCTCTCGTCTCGCGTTTCTCGTTTCTCGTTCCTCTCACCGCAAGATATCGACGCAAGGAATCTCCCGATTGGCTCTAGAGCAGCAACCGTTTGACGTCTGACGTCTGACGTTTCGCGTTTGACGATCGGCGATCTACGATCTATACGATTCCCGCAGGCATTTCGATTCTAAAATCTTTCAGATTCCATTCGGTGCGATAGAGATTCTATCCGATCTATCCACGGGTCGGTTTATAGCAGACCCCGTCGAGTTGTCGGTATCCTTACTCATCCTACTCATCCTACTCATCCGATACGAGATTCTCTTTGCACAAAGGTTCTGCCCGCGCGATTAGCTACTCAATCGTGTTATTTGACCTTAAAGGGATGATCGGTTTCGCTTGCCTGCAAACCAGGGGAATGGAAGGACTCGGAATTTCTCTTTACATTTTTCAATTTGCATCTGACTTCGTCAATGTTTTTCATTATCAAGTTTGTCTGTGTTAATCAAGAGGAGGTTGGCTTTTGAAATTTTTCTTCTTTTCTCGAATCTATCTTTGATTTATCTACTTGGTTTTTATGAAAAGGAAAAAAAAAATATAAGAAAACATGAAATGAAATGAAAGAGAGGAGAGAGAAAAAGACAAAAAAATAAAATAAATTGGGGGGAAAAAAAAAAACTGATAATGGGTACCTTCTTCTTAACAAAAATCTCGCTTTTCTGAGCGATGGTAGGTTCGCCGACGGAAATTGAAGGAAATATATGGAAGAAGTTGCTTCGGAAGAGGAAAGAGGGAAGAGGAAAGAGGGAATAGGTGGAGTAAAGGGGATGGAATACCGGAGAAAAGATCGTCGTAACTTTGACTGATTTCCCCCTTGGCTCGACTCCGGGCTCGCGTGGTTGTCCGGTGCAATGTTGCGCGACGAACTCGATATCTCATCGAGATCTTCTTTCTTCCGATTTCTCTATAATATCTCTCTCCATCTCTATCTCCATCTTTCTTCCTATCTATTTTATATTTTTCTCGACGAAACCAGTAAAAAGTCATGCGGCACTCAGGTGTACCTATACTAACACACTGCAGCCAGACATTGAACGTATACAGGGTGATTTAGTCCGAGCGAGCTATACTCCGAACGCTGGATTCCCAGTGAAAATCTGAGACTAAATTTCCTTTACCAAAAATTCGTGGGACCGATAGTTTCCGAGCTACGAAAGGTCTTAGTCTTAGCTCAGGGCACCGCGCAGCTTCCGCTCATCGCCAGCCCTGGCTGCGTCATCCATAAGTTCTGTGATTGGTCAGCTAAGATCTTTCGTAGCTCGGGAACTATTTGTCCCTCGAATTTTTGGTAAAGGAAATTTAGTCTTGGAATTTCACGAGGAATCTACCCTTAAAATATGGCTCAATCTGGATGAGTTTGTATAAGTTATATCCAGGTATACTTAATTTGGTGAAAAACAAAAAGAAAGAATTTTTCGTGTAGAATTTAACATAAGTCCGACGCACGTCAGGTTGCCTTACGTTACGTTGCACGCTATATTCCACATCCTCCCTCAACCTCACGGTTATCATAATAATAATAAAAGTGTTAATATTGATAATGATGATAATAATATATAATAACCAGCAATAATAAGGTTGATAATATTTATTAATGAGAAAATAGCGTGATCCCAGTTAGTACTTTGGATGAGACACGTGTATGCGGTTAAAACGTATTACCTAAGTATAACAAGTAATCAGTAATAATATAGTGATAACCGGGGCTGGATAGGTGCGCGAGATATATGATACCTAAAACCACACGTATTATCGCTATTTTTTCTCCTTTCTTTTTTCTCTTTCTCTATAAATGCATTGCTATACCTTCATTCGTATACGGTATAGTCCGCGTCCGCGTGCAGTCGGATAGGGAAACGGAAGCTCGTAGCCTATTAGTCGTGTAAATATTCGACATTATCGTATACGTGCATTACGTGTTTAGTTTTTTTCCTCTTTTATTCCATTTCACTCTTTTCATATACTGGCCATTACCATACTTCCGGTGATTTAATTATTCGCATTTCTATTCGCTTCTTCTTTTTTTTGCTTTTTTTTTGTTTTTTTTTTCTCTTCTCTCTGACTCTTTAATCATATTTTTTGGCAAATTATATATTCACCTCAATTGCCGGGTTATTTCTAACCGTGAATAGATTCAAGACGGTCTCTGTTCTCGTCTCGTGGTCAAGGTCAGAATTTATTTTTAAGACAACTACTTTAGACTAGTTTTCGCGATAACTACCTACTCGACGACGAGCTCCATTGCTCATTGGTCATCAAATCAGTATACGACTATTTTCGTCACTTTTCGTACCGCGGCGCCTACGCTTAAAGCATATTTTTACCTATACCGTGGCTCGAACTACTGTTTCTTTTTCTTTTTTCTTTTTTGTTTCGTTTTGCCAATTTAGTTACTCCAATCTATTATACCTATCTAATACGCGTGGTTTAAAGAAATTTCGAGATTTCATACGCTGGATGAAATTGAAAGTCGTAAATTATTATTATTATTATTATTATTATCGTTATATACAATATGATGATCATTATTTTACTTCTAGCCTCTCAGATTTACGAAAAACAAAAAACAGCCAGCCACCTATCCATGACATTCCTTCTAAGATTTACGCGCTCCCTCGAGCGAAAAATAGCGCTTTACTTCGCTCGTATTTTTCAATACTAAAATAGATTTTGGCCCAGCCAATGACTCGGCTGAAGTTACCTTAGGTTAGGCGTTTTTAACCAACACTAATTCATTCAAAATAAATATAGTACATCTACATCTATAATCTATATATACACTTTTATTAATGAAACAAAAAAACAAAAAAAAAACACTGACATTAATAATTACGATGCATTTCACTTATTTTTCTGTTCTCTTTTTCTGTTACAGGTAAGTCCGCAGGCTGAGTGTATAGATGTAGATCGTATACGGTAATACAGACAATTATATGAATTATTCTATGCAATCTATAAACGTTAATTTTTTTTAATTTCTTCTTTTATTTTTCTCTCAATAATGAAGAACCGTTGTTTGTCTAGAAAAAAGAAAAAAAAAAAGAATCAAAAAAAAAAACAACGAAAATAATGAGTGAATTAATAAATATGAAAAACGTGGAAATTTTTTTTTGCACAACTTATCTGGCACCTAAAACAGCTTAAGAAGTGCGATAAAGAGGTATATATACGCGGGGACCGCCTAAGTGAATATTAAAAACCGTGAGATAAAAGCTGAGGGAAAATGAGTGCAGAGTATATTATATTATACATAGGTAATCTCCTGAACGTTTATTAAAATATTTTCTCAAAATCCGCGACCTTATTATTATATAGGTATACCATAATAGGGGAGTGCGTTATGTCGCTGCGAATAATTAGTTCATACCCATAATACCTATCATGGTTCCGTTCGTTGGGGCATTACCGCTGCAGATAATATCTATAGACATAGGTTATAGATATCGTTAGACCCGGCTTATAGATATAACGATCAGGTTCGACATTTCACATCAAATCTCTCCCCGGATTAAGTTATTAAGAAGTATTTAACGATCTCATTGATCCCCCTTTTTATAACCGACTAAACTTTCCTCAAAACTTTCTCCTCCCTACTGAGATCTTTCAACTATACAGAGTGATTCAGGTTCAACGGGTCATATTTTCAGGGTAGAGATTCCTTGCGAAATTTTGAGACTAAATTTCCTTTACCAAAAATTCGAGGGACAAATAGTTTCCGAGCTACGAAAGATCTTAGCTGACCAATCGCAGAACTTATGGGTGACGCAGCCAGGGCTGGCGATGAGCGGAAGCTGCGCGGTGCCCTGAGCTAAGACTAAGACCTTTCGTAGCTCGGAAACTATCGGTCCCACGAATTTTTGGCAAAGGAAATTTAGTCTTAGATTTTCACTGGGAATCTATCTTAAAAACATGCGGCTTGCTCAAGCCGAAAAATTCCCTTCCTATTGTTTTATATGGATAAATTTGAAAGATAGATAAAAAAGAAAATCTTTTTTCAAATTTATCTACGATCCCTTTGTCCTATCCGCTGATTATATTCGAGCAAGTTAGCGCTTGCTGTATACTGTGCTGTATTACAAAGCCGGGATTCACGGAAACGGAGATTTTTCCCTGTATAATTATCACCGCGGATTCGACGTTCGTGTTACTGTAGCATATGGGTATCAGAGGTTTCATCGCGCAGTTGTAATACCTGTTGGCGTTTATATCCGCGGTCCTGGATATCTTCAAAGGTAGATCAAAGGTAGAATATAATGAACTTAATAATTATAACAAAGAGTGAGAAGGGCCGGGAAAATCATAAGGAAGAAGGAAAAGGAGGAAATTATTTTTGTTACTATAATATAACGTACGATATAGGTAGATGAGTCACAAACCTATTCATACGCCTTTTATGTTACTTTTGCATCTGCTTCCGTATATATTTATCCATATTAGGGATACGTGTAATATTATAGCTTATTAATGAATAATTCAAAACTTTTATATAATTATTCTACAATTGTATAATAATTCACACGCAGTTTTTCTTCATAATTTTTCTTATTCTTCTTGCGACTCGTGAATTAATTCTCTCCATATATATAATATATACTCTTCATTCGTCTTCTCTTTTTCGTTTCATTTTTCTTCTTCTTCTTCTTTTACCACACGTCATTTCGAAGAAACTTTATTGGTGGCATTTTTGATCGATATAGACCAGCTATAATACAAGACAAACTATATGTACGAAGATGGAGTGGCAATTAGGTTGAAAAAATTCGATCTCGATTTTTCCAAGCTTAGAAATATTAAACCAGCATATATACAATTTTATCGTCTCAAAATCCCCTATCTGAAAAAAAAAAAAAAAAAAAAATAAGATTGTCAAACTTTTAGGTGGCTTTTTATGCCAGGCATAAAAGGATCCTCTGAGATGGACCTCAACAGAATCCTGCAGACCCTCGAATTTCATAATTTTTGGTCGACTATGTATGTTTCGATAAATCGTGCGCGACGTCGAACTTTCGTAACTGGTCCATCTTCCTCGACTTTTCTTTATATCTCTGGGGGGATATAGGCTCCAGCTATTTGGAGGTTTAAATTCGGGACGGTTCGTACCTATATCTATAGACGAATTTCCAGTTCGCGCCCACCTGTCGCCTAGAGACTATAATTTACGGGACTTACCCGAGCTCTAAGCCCTTCCAGACCGAAACAACCAAAGTGCGCAGTGCCACGGAAGAGAGTTTGGGGGAAGATAGGGAGCAGGAGGTATAGGGCTATATTTTACGGTTACAAACATCCGCCTCTCGCAAAAGGCGTCTTCTCTATTGCTTACGCCAGGCTCGAACTTCTTCTTCTTCCTCTTCCTCTTCCTCTTTTCCTCATCTTCCTCCTCCTCTTTATCCCCTCGCTTCTATCCCGGTCCGTATATACCTACGTAAGGGCAATTTTCTGGAAAATTGTGGAAACCGAGCGAGTTTTGAAAATTAATCCAAACCGTGGCGTGCCCTCACTGGCACAAAGAAGAAACACCCGTCTTTTACGAACCTCATATACATATTATACAACATATACCTCCCACAGTATCCCAGTGCGACTGCTTGTGCCTTCCTACCTTAAACCTTAAACCTTATACCTTATACCTTATACCTTATACGTTGCCTTATGCCTCGGCGTGCCGCACAAGGCTGCACACTTCCCTACCCCACCACAAAGCAACGATTGTGGCTGGTTACAAATTACTATCAACCTTCGTAAACTAGGTTAACCTAAGCACGGTACCATGCTCCTCTCTTCTCCTCTCCTCTCCTCTCCTCTCCTCTCTCCTTGTATACACGCGTTTACGTGTGTGTGTTCGTATCCTACATGTGTATTCGTGTACACACGTATAGCTTTGTGCGTGTTAACGGACGCGCTGTTGGGGTTCAAATCGATAGCCTAACCGAGGCCGCGATGTTAGCGCAGTTACGAACTACCGAATCTAATCTAAAATCTGTCCGACAATGAGTTGGCTAATTTCTCACCGTCGGTAGAGGTACTCGAGATCGAGAAGAATATCAGATAGGAAGGAGTTTCTCTTTGACATTTTTTCTCCGCTTACTATATCACGTCTACCCATAATACCTATACGTATATTCTATCCATATAGAGAAGGAAGAAGGTACACTCGTAATATCCACTGATGTCCCGAACGTCGCGAGACTGACATGCTTATTTATTTAATCATTCATTTATTTATTTATTTATTTATTTATTTGTTTATTTGTTAAAGCATCGAGATAGCCCGCGGAAGCATTGGCAAACAAAGGCATCCCCTTTAACTTGCGGTGTTTGCCAACCAAGGCTACTACTACCCCTTACCCCCATACGTAGGTATATAGGTGTACGTGTATACACCTACTGTATATATATATAAATACATAGATATGTGTTGGTGTTAGTGTTGGGGATGTAGATGTTTGGATACCCTCCGAATTAATTCACGTGCAATAACGCGCGTCGAGTTTGTATATAGCTGAGGGCTAGAGAAAGAGAGAGCGAGATAGAGAGAGAGAAAGAGAAAATATATATATATGGTCATTATTTAAGGTATGAACGAATTTTTATCGGACCTCCCCGCTAAATCAGTTTCAAATAAATTTAAAAAAAAACCCGAGAATTAATTCTCATTTTTATTTCAATGTTTGACCCTTGGACCACAGGGGATGAACTTTTCTATTTAAAATACATACGTTTTTGCTGTAAAAAAATTTGACTGAATATTTAAACCGGGGGAAGAACTTGTTTGAAAAAAAAAACAAAAAACAAAAGACGAATCTTTGATTGCAGTGAGAAATTAGTGAGGCTAAAGATGCTCCCTATTTTCTCGATTCTGTTTTTCTGTTAGGTATAACCTATTCTCTCTGTTTCGGAGATGAAAGATTCCTTGTACAATGTCTTCGAATGCATTTACACACATGCATTATTCATCACGAGTGGGACAACGCGTGCACTATACGGATCTCATACATGCGTTTTACGGTAGATGAGATAGAGTCTGAAAGAAACGAACGGGAGTTCACGTCTCCTCTGGCTAAGTAAAGCCTGCAGTTTATTTGCCAGGCTAAGAATAAGAAAATTCGATAACTTTATATTGCATAGAAATGTAACAATTCCAACTGTTCTTATATATTCATCGTAGTAATTAAATTATCGACCGACGAAACAACTGGCGATAAGTTTCGATTGATCTTCATGATTACTTATACAGTTTTTACTTAAATTTGAGATAATTTTTTATTTTTCTCCTAATCTTTGCCTAATTCTTATTTTGCCATGTATTCGTATAACACGTGCGATACCTGTAATGATATATTGTCAAAGTCGAACTTATTTAAGGACGTATTTAATAAGATGAAGTTGAATTCATCTGATTGTTGAAGCTATTCGAAAACTCGTACATATATACATAATTAGTAATTACCTATAAGTAACATTCGAATAGAAAACTTTTCCGTCATTCAATATCCCCAAATTCAAAGACTTGTGTTGTTCTTAAATCGGGTTTACTCTGGCTGTATAATATATGCGAAATGATGGAACTCTGAGGGTATAACCCCATATCTCGCCCAGAATTCCCTCCCATCCCTCCCACCTAGTCACGGCTGTTTGTTCTCCGTCGTTATTTTACCTACTATATACATATACATACACCTACGTATAATATACGTATACATACATGCCGCGTATACCTATACCTATATAATATATTCGTATATACGAGTCGGGCCGAGCGAACGTAGCGATCGATCCAAATGAAATTCCGGAATTAAACGAGCCGCTGCTCGTTCGACTCTCGTTCACCCGGTTACAAGGCATGTACAGCATTTTATTTATATTATTTTAATATATAAAGAAAAAAAAAAAAAAAAGAAGAAGAAGAAGTAAACTATGTTCATATAAAACATATTCTCTTGTACTTTTTTTTTTTTTTTAATTTTGAAAATAAATCTCTCCTATGATTTATGTATACATATATGTATGTACTGGTGGCCCGCAGCCTATATCCTCGGTTGACAGATAAACCAGAATTGTTATACCTCGAGGCCGAGGAAACTTGACTTTTTAATAACTTTAGAATCTCGTCGAGTGAAAATGCAGGGGGTATGAAAGAGGGCGGTGGGGCGTGGGGAGAGAGCTAAAGCACTGTGATATACCTAGATATAATTTCTTCTCATCCTCCGCCCGCGTCTTGTACACTTTGCACTTAGTTATGGCTGTCTTGCGTTCTTGCGTTGCCCAAATCTCGCTCCCCTATTCCCCTTCAAAGGGATGAACTTTTTACATCTGTGTGATAATCAGCCTTAATTGGACGGAGTTTGCGGAGAAAAAAGAAAATATTGTACAACGTATATATATACGTGAATAAACGATAAGGTAGGAATAAAAACGGAGTAAAAATAAAAATTAAAAAACAAGCAAAATGTTGGAAAAATCGGAAAAGGAGATAAAGAAATTGAGAGAAGAAAAAAAAGGAGCTGGAAATATTCAGTGGTTTTTTTTTTTTTTTTCTTTCTTTCTTTTCTTTTTCTCCCTTTTTCCCTAAACTAAGGAATAAAACAAACGAACGAACGAACTAGCGAGCGAAAACGAGAGAGAGAGAGAAAAAAGAAAAATTGAAATGCATATGTACACTTCTATACCGGAGTCGTTAAAACTCCGAAGGGAGAAAAGGATTTCCATTTTTAATTCGCATCCGGCTGTCCGTAATTTTTCTTTTTTCTTTTTTTTCTTTCTTTCTTTTTCTACTCATTTTAGTTTTTTCTCATTCGCTAAGCTAGACTATGCATATGTAGGTACCTATACACCTGCAGCGTTTCTCTCACTGCTCGCGGTTCTCGCACGCTATAGGTATAATATATAACAATTAACCGTGTAAGTATTTCGCAATTACGCGGAAAATCGCATTCAGCAATATATTTACGATCGATAAAGAAACGGTGCTAGTTTATGCCTTCCTCTTCTTTTTTTTTTTCTCTCACTATTTATGTACGGGTTGGGTGAAACTTCTCTTTTCTACCGTAAAAAAACAAAAACAAACAAAAAAAAGGGATCAAGGGATCAAGGATGAAATAAGAAAGAGTTTACTAGATATTATTTCATTAATATTCCATCACGACCGTTCGAGAGTGCAGTCGTCCGCACGACAAAGAGATTCTCCACTCATTCACGTCCCCCCCTTTTCTTCTCCTACATCCTTCGTCAACATCGTCGACGTTTGTCGAATAAAACATTAGGACCGGGGAATAAATTAAATTAAACCTCCATCTAACACAAATTTACTTAATCACTTTAAACACGGTCGAGGAGGTATGAGCGAGGCGGGCGACGATCAATGACGCGGAAGAAGAACTCGATAGGATATATTATGATTCCTTTCCTCATTCATTCATTCATTCATTCATTTCTTTTTTTTTTTTCTTTCGTTATAAAAGAATTTACAGAATATTGGCAAAAAAAAATCGATATAAAATAGTAAAATTAATTATTTCTAGATAATTTTCACATTAACGTATGAAATTAAGATGAGAAACGCGAGTGTTGAACGAGGAGAGATTATGGTACATATAAGAACAAGATGTGCGCGATCGGTTCGCCTCTAGGTGGGAGAAATCCGGTGTTAAAGTCCCTTTAATGAGATTGTGCAGGGACAGGGTGCATTCTCTTAAATGAAATCAGAGAATCCATGAAAGCTGCCAGCTTATAGCGTTTCTCACCTACACCCACGTCTTCTTCATTTATACACAAGGTGTGGGTGCTATAGGGGTGAGGTTCAGGAACGCCGTGTGGGGGTAGGGGGTGGGACGAGGAAGCTTCCGGGGCTTCTATCGCGCGCTTCTATTCACGTATACCAAGTGACGTCCTACGGGTTCGTCAAATTATATTTAGAGTGCCAGGTAGACCCAGGTACCCATTTCTTATTTTTCTTCGTCTCACCTACCCCCGTAGACACAATTTATCGCGAGATTTTCATCTTGCGAATTTTTCTCCAATACGTGTTATGGAATTTCGGAATCAGAATCTAGGTGGGGAATTTTTTTAGGGAAATAAAAAAACCCGGTATGTCACCACAGTCGCGATTCCCCACGATATATACGTAAATCTTTAACCAAACAGAGAATAGGAAACATTTTATCAAGATAATTCATCGTACCAGACAGCTGCAGCAGTTAAACGATTTTCGTATCAAGTTTTATGATCGTCGTAACTCCTTAACGACAATGAATCCTAGATATGTACCTATACGTTACTACATGCATATGGCTATTTCTATTCTATGCTTTAGGTACCTGTGTTATACCTACAGCCACTATCAACTAGTATTATGACATTTTCGTCTGGGAATTTACCTTACCTCTGTAATATCTGCTCTAGACATACCCTAAAGCTACTCGTACCCGTAAACCTGCTATCTAAGAACAGCGGAAATAATCTTTCTCGTTAGATCGCGTGTCTAATGGCGGATAAGGTCGTAAGCACTAAATATACGATTTTCGGGGCTAGGGTCGTATCCTTTTTACCTCTACGCCGTAATTCGCTATAAAAATGATGAAAGTGCAGAAATAATTCTGAATTGAGAATTTAAGAATCTAAAAGCAAAAGATTTCAATATTCTCAGGCGGATACGACCTCATGCGTTCGATTACTGAATTAGTCGTTTTTTGCAAAATTGCATGTTCTCGCTTTGACGAATGACGGAAAGTCGTATAACGTCGCTTACGACACGCGAGGTGTATAGGTAGGTGCAGGCATACGTATAATACCAATACTAATATCAATTTACTTGCGTAACGAGGCCGAGAATGAGAATAAGCGTCGAAGGAGAAGGAGAAGGAGAAGGAGAATCCTCGTCGATCTCCTTTTAATGGTAAATTATTGTCTGTACAATAATGCGGATGGCGAATCAATTATACTCTGTAACAAAGTTTCAGCCCTTCGGGTTGGCTCAGCTGCGGGGGTTGAATTAACGACCATCCTTCCCCCGGCCCCATCGAAAGCTTCAGGGGTACTCAATTCGATTCGCTTCAATTATTCACCCCGATTTTACCTCTAAATAATAATCATTTTATCATCAACCGAATCAAACAGGTCAAACTCGATAAATAGGAATAATAATATGCATGTATATCGCTGTACGACAAACTAGTCTTCTAAAATTCCCCAAATTTCATCTCATCTCATCGTCAATCGCGCAGTCGACTGTATAGTACCAAGTTTTTCTCTCGGTCTTATAATTCACCTCGCCGAATTTTTATACGCGAATATTTCTCCGAGGTTTCAGACTCGGGGGTTGTTTTTGCGGTTGGCACCTGGAACAGGGAGCGAGGGTAGGCAGTTGGCGATAAAATTTACGCGAGGTTTAAACTTTTACACGATTTTTTTACGCCAGGTACTATTTTAGGACGCTGTGATCCCCGTCGCGCATTTATACGTCGCACAGTTTTTAGCGGATTAAAAATTTACAGATCTTTGGCCGTCGGCCTTTTATCGAAAAAGGTCCGCTACTGATTCGAAGGATTCGAAGGATTCGACGAGGCACCCTTGCTCTTTACACTTTCGAAGCTTAACGTCCATCCCCTTCCTCCCTTCGTTTCCCTCTTTCTCTTTTTCTTTCTCTTTCCTTTCTCTTCGGCATCGTGCCTGTTAAATAGAGATAAAAATCGACTAGGGTTGGCGGATTGGGGGCAGGATCTTTATTAAAATTCGCTGATCAATGAATTCGATAATTTCGCACGCCATACCGAATTTTCTTCAGTCTAACCCGCCGCACCCTCACCCTGCCTTATTCGCTTAGCTTCGCTTCGTTTCCCTACATTTCTACTCTCTTACTTTTCAACTAATTCTCTTCTATGCCGGAAGACAGGAGGCGCCCTGGGGCGAGTGAAAAATGAAAATAAGACGGAAAGGAAGAGAAGAAGTCGGCTGTTGCACCAGCCATTATCCTGGGGTCGCGTCGCGCTGATCCAGGAGAAGAACTTGGCCGGGCTTGGAACGGTGGGATTAAAAAGTAACTAAGTTTAGTCGCAGCGATGACGAGAACACGGCTTTCACTTCGTTGTCTAAACTTTTATTATTCGCCGGATAACATCGTTATAAATATATATATAAAATAATAGGACAATTTCGTTGTGGATTTTTCAAATAAACTGTATAGAAATTTTCAAAATAAACTATAGAGACGTTTGTCAACGTTCGGAAGCTGACAACTAGAACGGATGAATAAATGCTGAAATGTTTACGAGGTAGTTAAAACTCCGAGTAGTACCTGACTACATCACCGTGACGAACTAATTTATGCTAAATACTTTTTCGCCATTTCCCTTCCGAGCTTCTACATATACGCTACAGCTATTATAGTCGCTACTCGACTCCGTCTAGTATATGTGTACTAGTCGGAGGAGATCACTTAACCGTGGGCTGTTAACCACTTCTGATATGGGGACGTGTCGTACATATAGACATACACTACTTCTACCCAGGGCGGGGTAAGAACAATGAATTAAAGGGGTCGGCTTGGAGTTACGAAAGCCCAAACATCCGTAAATTTCGCTCTATTTATCAGGATACGAAGACGAAAGATACTTCATTCTAATCGAAACCAATATTTCATCTACTTCAATCGATAAACCTCAATGTCATAAATAATTGATAGAATTTAGACTTTTTTTTCTTCTGAAAATTAAATCTCAAGTTATTCTTTTCAAAGTTTTTCGAATTTTCTACAAACTTTAGATACATCTAAATAGGTTGTGTTAAAATTCCGGACTTCAATCCGGTCTCGAATAAAATAGCCTCTTGATGATGATAAATACTGAAAATTCTTCGCGATTAATTGGCATAATTTCCCTGGAGAAGATTTTGAGAATATTGAAACTTATGCGGACGAACCCATGAAGGGTGAAATTTCTCAGGAACAGTAGCTATAGTGCTCCTCGTCCAGACGTCGAACGTTTCAGAAGCGCACACACACCCCAGAGTTATCATGCTAGTATAAACACCCTGTATAAACACAGGGGTCTACCGCACACGCGGTGTATTTTCAAGCAGATTGAAAAAGCTCTTGGTTCGAATGAACGGCGACGGGGTGATGCGAGGCGACTTTTTTTTTTACGTTTTTTCGTTTTTTCTTTAGTTTTCTTTATTTTTGAAAGGAAGTGTCCTGCACAAGCCTATAGGTAGATGCTAGGGAAGGATAGACGAGGCGCGGTTTCGGCTGGTCGGTGTTATTTGGATACCACTTTTATCTAGAAAGGAAGGTGTACCCTGGTGGGACCGTGGGGATCCTGATCCTCTTCTGCGTTTTCAAGAAGGAAGAGGAGAAGCTGACGGTATGTAACTACGCGGTTCGTATATCGTTGAACGAACAAAGGAGGGCAACGTTCTTTTATACGCTATATGTACCTAGGTCTCGCCTCTCCTTTTTTCACTCTTCTTATTTTACTCTAATCTATCTCTGTCCTCGCTGTAGTACCACGAACTTAGAACCTCAACCTCCAACCTCGACCCTTGCGCGACGCGACGCCCGACGTCCGCCAGCGTCGTTTCATACGGCGGATTCAGTCAGTGCAAACAATTCCCATCCGGTCTGTCAATATTTCACCTCTTTTAAATGGAATGCGGACGGGAATCGCCCTCTTCCTTATTTTCCCTCTTTCTTTTACCTTCTCTGCTTTATATCTATTTTAACGTTGACTCGTCGATATGTACGGTGACAAACGTAACCCAATACGAAGTGGACGGATTCGTGTTTCTAGATGAAGACGAAGTAATCCCACTCCCGGTTTTAATATCGATCTATAAATTTAGCTTCGGTCAATCGCAGCTTGGATTTATACAAGGTTCGAACTATTTCTCTCTAGCTTCTTTCCTGCGGGGTAATTCAACTTTCAAATGCCTTTTTATGCAAGAGCTGCAGAAAAGATCCTTCAACAATAATACGCGCCTCGTCTTCGAGGTGGAAGTTTACGGACTGAGACGTACTCCGCGGTTATTTCGTACTGTTTTTGTCCTACCTTATTTAACTCAAACTGGAATTCACGAACTTGCATAAAAAATTCACGAAACCCTGTAACTTTGGTAATCTCGGAATTGGACTGAATGGTTTTCGGCTCATGGGGGACCGGGTCGAAGTTCCGAACATCATAAGATTTGGAAAGGTCGGAATGCGCGCAGTTCAAAACTCGAACAAAAAATTGAACAATTTCAGCATATTTCCAGGATGCGAAGAATCGGATTTGTAGAATTTCGAGAAACATTATACTCCTTACGAAAAACTGCGACTCGGTGATATTCAAATTCGAAACTTCAACCCGGCTCCGGTGTGTTGAAAAATTCAAAGATTCAAAGATTTTGGAAAAAACCAATCAGACCAAGTCGCGTTAAGATTATAAATGATAATTATAATACTGCGAGTAAACTTTCGTGCAAGTGCAACTGCATCTCCGCTTCGCATATGCGGTATATATGCTTAGCTATCTACCACGTACGAGTCCCTCGTGATGTTTTCTGCACGCTTTTTCCCCCTCGTAGTTTAAAATTGGCATAGTTTTTGCGAGAAGAAGAGGTATGTCTGGGTGTTGTATGGGGTATAGGGGCTGACCGGAACGACAAAAAATGGGAGACCAAACATCCCAGCGTATAAACTCGGAGGGCTGCAGAGTCGTGAAAAGCAACGACGGGCATAAAACCGCTCTTCCATTGCGTACCGGCCCGTAATTACTCTGGCTTTTTTTTTTTTTTTTTTACGTTTTATTTCCTTTTTTTTTTCGTAACGTCATATTTTTATTTTTCATTTATTTTTTTTTTTTCTCTTGTTTTCTTTATCTTTTTTTTTTTATTTCTATTTTTCGAGGGGGTGGAATGGGGCGGCGTGCGGTACCGGGGTGACTTATTTTGTATCTCATCGACTTCACTATACCTACTTTCGCGAAATTTTTTCTTCATTGAACTTTCATCATCTTTCATTTAACAAATTAAGGTAAAGGGTTGGCCCCAGATTCGAGGCTGAAGACATAACTTTTAACCTTATACCTCTTCAGGCACGATTACGAGATATCCTCATTTGATTTTTTTTCTCAACGCTTTTCTTATGTTATCTTAATATTTTATACTGTCTTTTTTTGTCAACCTTGTTTCTCACATACGTAGTATAATATTATTAGTAAAAAAAAAAAAAAAGAAAATGTATTCAGAAGAAATATACCTAGATATGGGATTTTAATATAATAATTATACAGCTCTAATTATAGTATAAACTGACCCGAAATTGGTAGAAAATTTAATGATCGTTCGAACGTCTTTTACTTCACTCTTTCCATTTCTCTTTTGTGCGCTTTTGTGTTTCTTGTGTTTATTTTCTCTTCCGTTTCACTGTTTTTTTTTTTTTCTTTTCTTTTTTTTCTCTCTTCTCCAATTTCAGTTTTACCGTCGTAACTGTTTTACGATGATCCGCAGAAATATACGAGCGTTCTTTCGGTCTCTTTATTATTTCCAGGTTATTTAAAATTTTCAATCCCTCGGGTCTCGGTCTTTGTCTTGCGGTTCTCCGATTATACAACGAACTTGCCTATACTTAAACTTATACTTACACTCATACTTTATACATACTCGACTCACCGCGTGCGTCAAGTTACCAAGATTTCGCTGAATATTTTCACCTTGTAATAATTTATCCGCTCAAAACTCTATAGCGATTCAATCCTAAAGAGTTTTAATTAAAGGTAAACATTGATTAAATCTAATTAAGCCAGGCGATCGCGGTTCATTTATTTTACCATAATCCATAACATTCGCATGAATTCACAGATCGCTTCCCTCCCAAAACTTCACAAGCTATTCAACCTGATTCGCTTTTTCTTCAGTTTGTTATCGTAGGCGTATACCGAAATAGACAAATTCTAGCTAAACATACGACACTCGATTGTTCGAGGCCCTTTCAACGGGGTAGAGGCTCAATTCTCACTACTTTCGGTATTTCTATCCGCGGAATAGTTAGCTAAAATCTTTGATTTGATTTTTTTACTTTTAGTCAAAGCATCGCGAAACATCAAAGCGAGTCCTTTTCGATGATGGAATTGTTTTTTGTATTCCCAAATTTATTCCTTCTTATTGGCTAGTCCTCGACGTATTCCTGATCCTTTTTCGCTCGTGCTTTAAGCCGTGCCAAACAGACTTTGAATTCTTTAGTCGAGTCCTTGGCATTCATACAGTACCCAACGCTGCACTTCGAGTCCGCGTTGAATGGAATTGGAATTAATTTCGGCACGTTTTTTCATTCTGCTGTTATCGGCTCCTATTCTGCCTCGCCTCGACTTCTCATCCGACCGAAAACTCGATCCGGTGACTTGGCGTGGAAAGTTCTCTAGGTACGATACCTGCGATTTGATTATTACTTCTTTATACGATAAACTTCGCGGTCCTCTGAATTCGTTCCTGGTTCGTTATACGATCGGAGCATAGAGGCATAAGAGACATAAACTCAGTGTGTATAAATCCCCCGGGATCCATCTGTGGATATTTTCTCAAATTGACCGAGTTCGCCATATTGGCCTCGCGGGTCGAGCGTTTCTCTGACAAGTAAGGAAGCCGGCGTGGCGGAGAAGGCGAAGAAAAAAAAAAAAAAAAATAAGAAAAAGTGAAGAGAAAACTAAAAGAAAAGAAAAGAAAAAAAGACACGAGGAGTTTATCCTAGTAGGACGTTTCCGTTCGCCGATGCCCGCGGGAAAGCGAGAGCGTTGCCATTATCGGAATCCGATCTCTAAAGGGCGTCGAAACGACGGGTAAAGTATCGATTTAATTTTACTCGTATTGGTTTGAAAGTTTTTAAAATCATTAAAATTTCCCGCTTTATATAAGTATACATATATTATTCTCCCTCCTAATTCCCTCCCCTCCCCGTCTCAATTACTAAAATCCATTTCGCGGGCATCGATCCCCGTTAAATTCGTCGCCTAAGAAGCTAGCGAAAAAATCACATCGATTATTCTGCGATGGAGTCAACAAAGCTCTTAAGAAAAGAAAAAAAAAAGAATCCAAATTTTTTTTACCAAATAACAAAAACTGAGTATGCAAACGATCCGAAGGAGTCGACGGTCTTTGATTCAATACTCAAAGCATAATTGATTTTTATATATGCCGGAAATTGTCCGCAACAATTTCATAATCGGAATTTGAAGATTGAAGGAAAATACGTTCAGCGTTTCACGCGACGTGCAGACTTGCTCTGAAGCTGTGGATCAACACATGAATAAATGTATCACGTCCTTGTACCGAAACATCAGAGAACATGAATAGACTATGTACATTGCTAATTAGAGAAATGCACAAGGTCTAAGCCGCTCCGGGCTAAGCCTATGATCCTTAGCTGTTCCTGCAGCAGGCTATTAGAGAAGGACGAGGTATGAACGCGCATTGGTAACTATTCAGATACGAGAACGTGCAGAGTGCTAATTAAATGGGATGAAAACTGCGAAGCGCGGTATTCTTTTTCATTTTCTCTTTTTTCTTTGTCTTCAATATGTTCGCTGGGATGATCTGTAAACTCGCGGTAGACTATCCGGTCGAACGAATAAACACGCGGTGATATATTTTCAGGGAATTTATATCGCGGGTATATTAGGAAATAAAGAAAGAATAATATATAGACACGCGTCGAGGCGAAGGGATCGTTTCATCCAAGTTGGCAAATTAGCCGAACTACGAGTTTCACTCCTGTTGATATAATTCGGGGGTTCTTGGTCCGCTGCTGGCAGTTTGGGGCGCAGGGGGTAGAGGGAGGGACCTATCAGGGAAAAGGTAAAGCTCAATTCAGCGAAAGATTCGACGTCGGCGTATACACCGCCATAGATTTCCCATCGATGTCAACCCCCGATAACACGGAAGGGACTATTGATATCTTGGCGGGTGGCGGAGGGCGGGGTACAACCGCCTTCCATTTCGGCTTGGGAAGCTTCTCTCGCGCGGAAATCCCTCGGGAGAACTCCTGCCGAAGAAAGGGATACGTATAGCCGAAAGTCCGACCAGTTTTGGTCCTCTATCGACCGCAGGTGGTGTGTCTCATCCCCCTCATCCCCCCCTTCATCCCTTATCCGAATCTCGCCTACTCTCGTGCCGCAAGAACAAACCGAACACTTTTACTTCAATATAGATTTTCACTCGTCTTCTTCGGAACGATTATACCTACTTGAACTTAAAACTCGGGAGTGATCTGTTTATCTCATCGTCGGCGGTCGGTATGGGATGATGATTATAATACGTCAACGAACTGGAAAGATATTTCGACTCACGTTTAACAACATCACGTGTTCTTTGTGCCGCTTCGATGTTGAAGATCTTTCGTAACTACAGATTATATATCTCATTCATTCATTCATTCATTCATTCATTCTTCCATCCTGGACTGACTACCAGGCTACGTGACTCCGTGTAAATCTCGCAACTGAAAGTAGTTTGAAAATCCCTTTCAGACCCGGCACGGAGATTGTGCGGATTATGAAACGCACGCATGAGACAAATCTATCGTGGGAATTAGGAAACGTCATAGTTGAGGGTGTCTTGAAATTTTTTCACAAATAACCGTACGAATTTTCCTCGGTAAGCCAGCTTTTGTAGCATTATGACAACAAAAAAAAAAAAAAAAAGAAGAATTCATTTCCGTCTGCAACGCGAATAAATTGTCCAAGAAAGAAAAGAATCTCCGTTGTCAGATACGATGAAAATCTTCTCGACCATAAGCTGCGGCGCGTACTTTTGAATATCAGTTTCTTTTTTTTTTTTTGTTATTTTTTTTTTTACCCACGTGAGATTCGAGGTACAAAAACAGGGTTGGAATTCGTTCGTATCGTAGTATACTCCGTATGTATATGTACAGTAAAGATCAGCTTTGTATATTATGACAGTGACGAAAAGAGAGGAAGAGAGAGACGGGTGAGAACCCTGGAAGAAACGCCAGACTTAGAATTCTGATATCTTTCCCTGCGTGAATGGAGAAGTGAATCTCATAACACGCCATACTTCGCCTACATATTTTCCAACTAACCCTGTCTATGCCCTGGACTATACTAATATGTATGCAGCATTAGGAAGAAGCTGATGTCTGCGATAGGCGACGCTAGACAGACTACCGCGTGCAGTAACAAGAGACACTCTATCAACATCTGGTGTTTGGTTGGTTTGATAGGTTCAGGCAGCCAGTATGTTGCGTATATTAAGTTCAGTTATAGCCTTTATCGTATACATATATGTATATCCTATGTAGATACATGTATGGTGTATATATATATATATATCGTGGACGGAGGAGAGACGACCAATGACTGACTGACTGACTGACTGACGGACTGACGGACCCGTTCACACTCGACAGCTCAAGTTCATTGACCCTGCGACCATGGCGTATATATGTACTGGTCAGTCGAAACAGCGGAGGCATTATATTCTGTGATAAAACTGCAGCGACGTACTCGCGCGGACGAGTCTGGCCGGGTTGAGGTTGAGAATTTGAAAATTACGGAACGGCCTGAATTTCGAATTTGAATATTTTTGAAAAGGGGATTTTCGAGATTTTCATATTTCAATGCTACTGGATTGAAAGAGACGCGAGAAAGTTAGAGTGGGAGAAGAAAAGAGAGAGGAAAATGGAAAATGGAAAAGAAAAGAAAAGAAAAGGAAAGAAAAAACACTCAGGGAATTTCATTTCGAAAGACTCGAGCCTCGACTCGAGAAGACCGTGGAAGAGTGATTACGTTCGGAAGACGTGAAAAAAAAATACAAAAAAATAAGAAAAAAAAAAGTTCAGCCCCCCCCCTCAACCCCAGAACTCCGGCGGGGGATTCCGAGTTTCAGAACGCAATGAGATCCGGAGGGTGCGAATACGCGTACGTATGTATATACCTGGTAGGGTATGATTAGGATCGCGATTACAAGCGTGGTTCCGGTGTTTGGGATGTTTCGGGCTCGTTAGCTGCCGCGACTTTCCGCGACTGTAGGAAAAATAAAAGAGAGACGGGGAGGAAAGGAAAGGAAACAAATGATACCCAAGAGAAAGAGAGAGAGAGAGAGAGAATGGGATGAAAGAAACAAATGAGAAACAAGAAAGAAAAAAAAGAAATATACCGGAGTTCGCGGAAAGTGTCGTAAGGTCATAATCTCACGCGGTCACTTCTGCTGAGGAACGACAGAACTACGGTGGCTTTCGAACAAGTTTATAACAACGAGTGAACCGAGCTGGATATACTACGGCGTCTATTACTTCCTCTTTGCAAACTTTCCCGCGCTTTTATATAGTCGCTGAAGTAAACTTTGAAGTGGAACTAATTTCTAAGAATCCTTCAGCCCGTTATGCAAAATTTGCCTTATATATCTTGCGCACAGGCTGATTTCGCATCCAGGTATATATCAGACTTCGTATTCTATTCATCAAAATTCAATTCGCGCATGAAATCACTCGCGCCAATTGAATATCCGGAGCCAATTTTTGACCAATGCATCACTACGTACGATCCGTGTAAAAACAGAACCGAGTTCAGGTACAGGTATACGGACGTGCCATTGAAAATGCATGCATGCAGCCGATATGCAGCCAAGATATCTACTCCTTCGGCTACTTGAAACTATACATCAAGTACGTTGAGAAAAAGGAAAAAATACTGCTATGTGTAAGGTACTCGCTGTATAGCATATATACAGCGTTTCGACTTCGCGACTACATACAGTCGTGGGGTTGAAATTTGCAAATTCCTTGAGGCATTCGGTTCGTTTGCATCGGTGGAATACTGATGGTGATGCTATGCCACGGTAGAGAAAACCCGGCTTTCTTTTTGGTGCAGCACTTTGCGAAATAGATCTCTGCCTCGCACTTCAAGGATTTCTTCTACCCACCGGGAAGCGGGGGGGGTCAAGAGAAAAACGTTATTCTATACACCGCCCTCGATTGTTTTCCGAGGAACAGAAACGTGTTATGAATCTTGCTCTCTGCTTCGCGCGCGAGGCGTTTTTGCCATTTCTGGAAGTCCATGAATCTTAGTCACGCTTCCCCCTCCCTTTTTTATTCGCAATTTTAATAACGGTAGAGTGAATTCGACGGAGGAACGCGTCCCTGAAACGGAACGGTAATATGCTGCAGAACTTAGTTCTCAATTCCTTTGTAACAAATGTCCCCCGAATATACGTCTTTCCTAAATCCGAGTCGCTCGCCGCTCCCTTTGACATTAACTTTCAACTCTCGACACGACCAAGCCGAAGGTGACTCTTCAAACAGTAGAAAGACGGTTGAGTAGGTCCTCGGAGAACCTTGACGAGAAATTTTTTTTGTTTTTTACCGCCTGAAGAAGAAAAAAAAAAAAAGAAAAAGAAAAGAAGAAAAGTTTTCGGTCCTGCAAAGTACTCGATACTTATTGTTACCGGATCGTGGACAGGGGTGACAAGAGAGTAGATTGTATATCTATATCAATTCCGTCACGAAAAATGGATGAATATTTTTCGTCAAGTTCTTTCGGTATTTTCATAACTAAAAAAATCTTAGCGGCAGCGTCTCTCTTCTCGCTCGTCGAAATTTGGGTGGAAAAATTTAATCCAGCTTCGGTCAAGGATCGTCTCGTAATCAAGTTTCGGCTTGAGAGCTTTGCGGAAGTTCTAAAACTGCATCGTTGGAAAAAAGTCCGACAGAGAAAAAGAGAGGAAGAGAGTAGTAGGAGATTGAGAGTTCCACTATCGACCGATGACCGCTCACGTATCCCGGGTTGTCTCATCGCCACATCGGCGAGTAGAACTGCAGGCGAAAAGCGACTCGGATAATATCGAGTGGAAGGAGTCGACTGCTACTACTATTTCCCAGTTTTATTTCCCGCGCTAGTTGCGGACGAAGGAGAAGTGCGAATAGCTAAAATGCAAATCGCCAAGTATCAAATCCACGCTCCTCGTAGCCGTATAAACGCCGGCAAAAATCCCAGCCTTATCTTATCTCGAGATGCGCGCCAAACACCTCGCAGACTTACCAGCGCCGGATATAATATGCAGAATCTAACAGGCGGCTGCAGCGACGCCAGATGCTGGCAATTGTTTCATCCCGCCGTAATCCCCGGCTCCTATCTTTCCCGCGTGAAGAGAATCTCGTTGCTTCGTTCCCGTCGCGAAATTGCCATTTTGATTTCTACGGTATAAGGAAGTCTTTCGAATCGAAGAGGTTATTTTATTTTTCCGCATCACGGAAATCGGCAGACATATTTACACTCCGAATCTCGTGTTTAAGCCGAGGGCTGCGATATGGATTATAGACTTATGGATGAGACTGGAGTTTCTAGTCGGGGGATCGCGGGTTTCTACGGCGTTATCAAGATGTTGGAAACTCCGGACGTAACCTGGGGGTCTTGAGTGCCTCGGGGTGACCTAGGGAACGATCGTTGAACCATCAGGTGCAGGTATGTAGGTATGTAGGAGGCGAAAGAGTCGCGTGGAGGAGCGAGAGGAACGGATGGCTACTGGTATATCAAGTCCCACGGGGAAAACCCTTTCGACCACTCTTGGGCCTCGTTTCGCGTCTCTGCCTCCGCGATCGCAAACTTTGAAACTCCAAAACTTGGCCGTTAGCCTCGTATCAAGCTACCTACAGCCACGTCCGTACGGGTCCGTTCCTATACGCTTTCAGAGAAGCTCTGAGTAACAAGCCTCCCTACAATATATGTGCATATTTCATCCGTCTATGAATATTGTATCTAGACACAAACACGCGCATCAAGAGGAATTGACATGAATTTGAATTTCTATTCCCTTATCGCGTTTAGATATCGGGGAAATACTATTTTTCCAATACACGCTTTTTCAGACTATGATATACGCAGCTGCACCTAGCCGAGACGAATTATCAAACAGCATATCGGACCCTTGTATATTTGTAAACCCATTTTTTGAATTGAAATTTTAGATCTTGTCTATAAAAAAAAAACTCACTCTCTTCAATTATAATTATATTAGTCTAGGTAAACGACGTTTCTGTACCTACGTATACAGGTATACGGTTACTTTTTAATAGAACGTTTCAGTTTTTTTCTTTTCTTAACTTTTGTTCTTTGTTTCTGAACCTCTTTTTCACTTGATACAAGAATTATAACTCCATTTGTATTATACTTCGCCTAATTTACCTCTCTCGGCTTTCGTCATTTTATAGAACTTCTCGTACTATACAATGCTTGAGCTCCTTCTGGAACAAAGTAATTTTTCAATTAGGGTATATTACAGAAGCTGAGTCTGATTGCTCTTTGCAGTTTATATTTCTCTCTCAGAACCGTCAAGTTTTCATACACAATTAAGCAGACATTCATTACACGATTGCACGTATAACATAAAACCTCGAATGTCCAAATTTCGGATCCTTAGCTTTCCGAATTTTGATAAACTTCCGGTGTTCTCGGAATCAAAGTCTCGCGAAGAACTGAAAGGATTTAAAATTCGGAATTTCAGCTCAGGTATACCTTACCCACCGGAGATGAAAATGTGTTTTTAATCGCAGGTCTAACCCGTAGAGTTCGGTATGGTACTGCGAAGCCAGCTAGACGGCTGGGCATGGCTATAGCCGTAGGGTAAAAAGGAAGCGATTTCGACGTACTACCTACGAGCAAACACCGGAAACTTTACAGACCCATTCATTCTATATACGGTATGAAAATATTCAAAGTTTCTGCGCCACGTATGTTTTCCTCGGATTTTACCTCCACCCCAGCATCTGACTTCCCTTACCCACTACCCCATCGTCCGGTTCGGAACGAAACGCCGATTTTACGAGTGTAATTCCGTTACCCCAACCCTGCGTTATACTACTACGATCCCATGATTTTTGGCCTCTTTTATTTGCGCCGAGTTAAGTCCTGGGGGAAGCGAAGTCCTAAAAGTCATCGCGGGAATTCGGAAACTGTCCTTAAATCTTGATATTTTATCGAAGTAGGAAACTTTTTTGATTGAATAGATGGGCGTACAACTTTGTCCCGGCTATCGTTGCGTTTTTTCTTTTTCTTTTTCTTTTTTTTTCTTATTCATCTCAAAGAGAGATCGTGGGATGAAAAATATTTCATCACTCTCGGTCATCGATTAACCGAAGTCAATTTCGACGGTAGAGATTAAAGAAGAGAAAAAAAGGAATCGGGGAGACTTAAAGAATAAATAAAAAAGATCTTTTTTACCAGATACGAAATACACTTTTGTCGTCTTAAGTACACCCCGGCTAGTACCTAACGCCGGGGGGAAGGGGGAGGCAGGAAAAACTACCGTGGAAAGAAGAAGAGGAAGTAGAGGAAGAAGGGGGAAGCTAGTGAGGAAGGAATGAGGCTTTCGGGATGAAAGAAACTGGCACAGATCTTAAGACACGGTGCGGAGTGGTTGCCGAGAGAAAAACCCGCAGTACGTACCTACCTTGGTACAAGAGAGTAAGAGAAAGAAGCCTCGAAACGACGACCGGATGCTGCGGAACCACACGTAGTATAACGCGCACAGTCTCAAGTCTAGACGAAATTGAATTTAAATATGAATGTGGAGAAGTTGAATTCCTCTTCTGGCCCCTCTCGACGACCCCCGCCAAGGCTGGGCGCGATTTTACGCCCATTTTCTCGCTCTCGGTAAGTCGTATCTCTCTCTGCAGCAAGTACTCGATTTAAATGTCGCAATCGAGCGGAGATCTCGCGCCGCAACGTTTCCTTATTTCCTTTCCATTTCTTTCCACGAGTGAAGCAGGTGTGTAATTGGTTCCGTCTCGAACGCGATCATAGCGTCGCGTCACCTGCGAAAGCGAAACGGTCTGGGGCGGAGGAAAGGGCGATGGAAAATGGAATAAGATACAAAAAGTTGACTCGTATAGAGCGAGCGATGTAGCCTCGTGACGGCGTTAACCCGGTTTCTAGTTTTCACCCTGGTGCCGGGCGATATGCAGCTGCAGTTGTTCGTTTCACGGTGATAAATCATCCGAGGTATCGAAGAAACGAAGAGAGCGAAAAATGGAGAGAGTCGAGTGGGGATGAGGGCCGGGCTTATACCCAGCTGCATTCGTTTGATGCATCTTTCTCCGCGTGGTAAGGTAGCCGATAAATCTCTTTCAACTATTGAACTGTAAAAGAGAGAAGAAGAGGGAGGCACGCGCCGGGATCGAGAAGGAGAGGGAGAGTTAAATCTCTGGTATAAATCCGAACTATTTGCACCAGCCACCACAAACTTCGAGGAAATCAGTCATATCGGTACGTGACTATCTACTCCGTGTTAGCTACCGTCCGGAGGGTGGGCGCCTTCCACTTCTTCTTCTTCTTCTTCTTCTTTTTCTTCTTCTTTTTCTTCTGTTTTGGTACGCCGGACTGTTTCAGAGGAAAACAAACTTGTCCACGGCTTCATTTCCGCGACCCTTGACCATCGAGAACCTTGTATCAACAAAATGAATTATTGGCCATGGCCAAAGCTGTGTACCCTTTAACCCGCGATGTTTACCCCTATATACCCGAGCAAATATGGAATGGAAAATCTCGGAGTAAAAATCTTAGCGCACGTATACGTCGCGGCTATTTTATACAATGTACGATTAGCGGATACGGAAGTCGCGTGTTTTCCCTTATTTCATTTCTTTACCACGCCGTTCTCTTCAGCGTCCGTTGTGCGTCACGTATTTCACGTGTGTATGTGGTACGAGGGTTAGGTGGTAACAAAAACCGTATTTCTTTCAAGAGCCAATAACTTTTGATTACCTTTCTCTACAATACTAAGTCTGATCTCGTTTCAAAGGGGAATAAGGAGGAAGAAGAATCGACCTTTCAAACTACGCACTATAAATGTCTTTTAACGTCAAAAGGGAAACCGGGGAGCGGATTGAGCGCAGAAGTTTGCGTTTAAAATAAGAAGGGGGAAAGAAAAAAAAAAGTAAAAAGCGAACAGATAAAAGAAGAAAATCTCATTCACCGTTCAACCACCCCACGAATGAAACGGAAGACGTTAACTATAATAACGGGAGGAAATCTACGGTGAATTTTAACAAGCTATATTATACTACTATACTATAAGGGAAATCTTGGAATTTCTAATAATCACTTTATTGCCCGGCGTTTCCGCGGGGTATACTATATATATGTAATATATATCCTCCCACCACTATACATTGTTATTTTCATTACGATGATTTCCGCAATTTTCGAAATTAAATATATATCTTCCTCTTTTCCTCTTTCCTTCTATCTATCTTTATTTTTTTTTTTTTCTTTCCTTACTACAATAGACGCGTTTTACTAAAGGGTCGATTCGTTCTTAAAATATATATATACATATATATTACAACCGTTCTACTAGAATATTGTACGTGTTACGTCAACGTGTTGAAAAGTTGCCGGATTTTGAACACAAAGCGAGGCTTTGTTCTGAGGGTTGGCGAGCGGGATAGGGTAGGGCACCGTCCACATTCACATCCACATCCACATCCACATGGTTGAACCTAATGTACTTATACGAGCAAAACCAGCGTAAACCTTGCAGCGGAGAGCAAGCAAACTGTCCTGGCAGCAAGGTTCCGCATTTCTCAACATTTCCAGGCTACCTAACCGCTATCTTCTCCCCCAGCCGTGTGTTTCGAACGGATGTAGTAAACAACTCTATTAGTCGCCCCGCAGGCTAGCTACTGTTCGTAAGCAGCCGGGATTATAAAACAACTAATCGTGTTTGCTGGATACATAAAAAAATAGGAAGAAAAAGGAAAAGAAGAAGAAGAAGAAGAAGAAGAAGAAGAAGAAAAAGAAGAAGCCATCATCGATTTGGGGGCTAAGTTTGCTCACAATCTTTTCCACCGAAACCTCGAACCTTATTTTTCTCTCCTTCTGGATACGTAAAAGAGTGTATAATCTGTTGAAACAGAAACCAAAAGAAGGATTCGGCTCTGTGTACCTGGTACATACACAGACAGTCGTATACAGTCGGGAATGATAGTTAATTAACGACTTCAACTTACAGTTTAGAGTTCAGAGTTCAGAGTTCCGAGTTTACAGATTCGAGGTTTGAGATTCTAGTATAGGTATAGACGACACAGAATGTGGTTAGTATAGCTATAGGTTTACCCCGAAGTAAAGTTGTCGAATGAGATTCACCTGGTCGAGCATCGAACGCCTATACCTACCCTCGAGTGTGGTTCTATTGGTTCCGATTGAACCCGTCGAACTGTGCGAGCTGAAAACCGCTGGATTTGCACGAAATCGGCATCAATCGGCATTTCGGTATACGAAAGTTAATCCTAGTCGCGTTGCCGAGGAACTCGCTCCTCGTCTCACATCGCGTAACTTCGACCTTTTCGCACGTACCGTACAACCTATAGTTTATCCCCCTTTCCACCCCGGTCAAAAGGTGGCCCCGAGTAGGGTCAAAGGTCAAAGGTGAAAGGCGAAAGGTGAAAGGCGAGAAGCGAAATGCCTCGCTGTTCACTGATTAAATTGGTCCGGTTTTCCGCGGTATAAGCGGTTCTACTTCGCTTTCAACAAAAGAGAAACGCTTTTCACGCAACTCTGCGTTTATCACCAAAGTGTTTCTATACTACTCGCAAGTTTATAAACAATATTCCACTTCGGTTTATGAACGAAATCATTCTGTACTTAACGCCGTGAATCAATGCGACTTTCGACGGCCTTCCATCGACTTAAGGATAACAATTTTATCTCGAAAAACTACGCGATACCTACGACTACTCGGAGTCTGAAGTAGAGAGATTTAACGGCAAGGTCTTGGCTTATCGTTAGCTTGGGTTGGGTTCGACTAATGATTTGACCTTGTTGCGGAAACTACCTTGTCGAATCAAAGTTACGAAAGGTTTTGCCGTTTCTTTTTCGTATGAGGTTTATAGCTTGTTCAGAAAATTAGGCTTCATACACGCTTATACTTTGGAAGAAGACAAGAATTCCAGCTTCGGAGTTCTTAGCTCTTATTTATTCGCGTTTTGAGTTTAACACTAATATTCTCTTCTCCGAAACGGTTCTCTGATACTTCCTCATTTCACCTACGTTTTTGTATAATCCATTCGTTCCCTGTCGCACGCTATCGCCACCGAGTTCTTCGTATAATTAAATACACGCATTAGGTTAATTAATCTTAGGGCTTAATGCGCCCTATCGCGTTATACTTTAATTCTGTGGCATAAAATATTTCAATGAAATTCTGCGCGGACCTTCCATGCATGTGTTCGTTTTTGTTTTCTTTTTTTCTTTTTTCTTCTTCGGTTTCTGACGCGTGTCGTCGATCCCTCGGTAACTCGTCCCTGACAGGTACCTGTTCACCGTGAACGTTCAACGTTCTTTTCAACGTTCTGTTGCCTACAAGCCCGGACGTCGACCGTGTTGGTGACAGCCTGGTATAAATTAACGTATCAAAACCCGTCAGGGAATATTTCGAAGGGAATGCGAGCGCAGGTTAAACGTGAACAGACTTACCAGTCGATTCCAGAATACCGTTTCGGGTCCGTCACCCCGTTTATAATTAATCGACGAGGAAGAAGACAAAAGAAATTTATCGTTAACAGGTTCTATTCAAATGTCCATCGATCATTTTTCTTTATTCAGTTTTCACGATCACCGTACGATTGTTTATTGGTAATGAAAATATTTTCCAAATTTCACAACCTCCGAACCTTCGAAATTCCACAAGGTTCGCGACGACTCCGAAAGCTCAAAGTTCCGAGAATTTCGGTTCCAACGATAAAACTGCAAGTGGGAAATAATCGAATTCGGAAGTTTTTTAAAATTCGTAACTCATCATTGGCCCGAGCAGATCGTATCGACAGAAGTCATCGTATGAGGTGAAACTGAAGTTTGCACAACAACTCCTTCCACGATCCCTTCTCTCATTCGAGAACGCAGTTGTCTCCTGTCCCAGCTCTTATTCCCTTGTTCGGAGAGGGTGAGATTAATAGTGTCGTTCGTTGTTCGAGGGAGGCGCGTGGCGCCGTTATACATATAGGAGCTAGGGGTATACCGTTCGCGAGGGTGCGACCGAACGAAACGGTGCAAGCAAGTATGAGGGGGAGGAGGGCAAGCCCGTGGCAATCTCACTAATTGTAATTAAACACACCGCGATAATTAATCAGCCTGATTGGAATTCTGCAACGTTCCTACTGCTTTTATACCGCCGCAGTCTGTCTGCCTGTCTTTGCCGTCCGCGAATGCTATACGTATAGCTGTAAGTAAGTACCACCTTTTAAGTAGGAAGGAGGAAGGAGGGAGGAGGGAGGAGGGAGGGAAGGAGCTGAGTTTAGCAATGCCAAGATGATCCTCGTCGTAAATGTCCTATCCGGATCAAGATCTTCCTTCCTTCCTTCCGTCCTATCTTCTATATAACCAGCTACTCGTATAGTTCTCGACAATTCAGGAAACGAAGAAGAGGAGAGAAACTGAGGAATAGAGGAAGGGACCGTACCCAGATCCTGGGGCTGTCTGTCTTCTAATCAGGAACAGAAGCGACTCCTAACCGCCTATAGGTCCCGCTTCCGGGCCACAAACCGGAAGATAGCTGACAGGGCGCCACCCCCCACGTAGTTTAATTAAGCGGAACTAGGGGTAACTCTCTCTATCTCTCTTTCCCTCATTCTTCACTTCGGGAGGAAGAAGCGAATTCTATTCTCTGTTTGGTGCCGGATTGAAGCTCCGAATTTTCAAAGTCTGAATATATCACCGTATCGCAGTTTTTGAAAATAATCATTTTTCCGAAAGTCTGAATAGCCGATTTGAAAATCTTTGAAACGAAGAACAACGACGGTATAAAATTTCGAAAGCTCAAGATCCGAGAGAGCGAAAAACTATCAAAATTCTATCAATTATTTACGACATCGAACTTGTCTATTGAAGTAGATCAAATGGGTTTTGATTAGAATAAACCATTCCTTGTATTCACATCTTGAGAAATAGACAAAAAATTTCCGCATCTTTTGAGCTTACGAGATTCTAGACTCGCGGAGCTTTGAGTTATCCGCATTCCGACCTGTCAGGATTTTAACGTTCTAAACTTCAACGTTTCTAAAAGTTCTAAATCGACTCTAACGAATTCGGAATTTTGGTTGTTCGAGTCGGAATCTCGTCTAGTCTGGCTTGTTGCTGATACTTTATGTCACTCTCTTCTTTTTCTTCGGATGATGATGATTATGATAATAGGAATTAAGTTACGTTCGATTGCTATTCTTAGGATTATCGACCTAGGGAACGATTATCCGTTAACGGCGCGGGGTCGATGAAGGTATTCCAGGACGAGGAGGCGAGCCGGACTACTCCTTGCGTAGAGTTTGACGGATGAGATACCCGCGTTGTTCCCACGGATCGGCTAACCTCCAATGTAAATTCGTGCTGATACTCGTTCGCGAAGGCAGTCAGACTCTCGGTTAGCTGGCGTGCGATGCCAACTCGAACTTCAACTCCAATGCTGACGGAGATGGGGTACCCGATACTCCGACGTTTCTTGCCTGCAGAGTACCTAGGCGCACCAGTATAGGGTGCCACCGCGTGTTGCGTGTCGCCAATCTCCTTGGGGAGCTAATATTTTCAACTCCGGTCAAGATAGGTTAGTCGAGTTGCCTTGCCTTTCTTCCCTCTTTCTCCTCCCACTTCCCACTTTCCAGTTTCCTTCTTTATTCTCATTTCTCTCTCTCTCCTCTGTACGGAACTATTCGATATTTCCTCGCGTCACGTTCCGCCGATATGGCTCTGCTCGACTAGGAAAATATCAAGCAAAGCTTCCGCCCGTTTACCAGCTTCCTTGCTCCATTCGATCTGATCTTCTCATTCTCGTCTCTTTTTATTTTGGGACTAGAAGTGTGAAAGGCTGACGTCGATCCGTCGTCGATTCATCAGCGGGGAGAAACCACGGAGAGTTTAGCTTAGCTCAGGTTTGGGCAGAACTTCAATCCTAGGATGTCAGTAGCTGGCTCCTCTTCCTACTCCCATTTCAGTTACACTCCTCATCCTACTTCTCATCGCCAATTGCAAGAGAACGCGTAAGACGAGAACGAGACGCCCCGGTGAACCTCGCAAATAGACGAGCCGAACGCTGTGCAATTCTACACTCGACTATGCAACTCCACCTCTCGAAACTTTCAGCAAATTACCGACTAATTTCGTAACTATTCAAACCCGTCTAGCACGTGTGCCAACCTCGTTCCCCTTACTTCGCCACTTCCTATCCTCTTCTCCTCTCTTCTCTTCACTCATCCAAGTTCTGTCTTAGTGCCTTAAGCGCCAAAACTTGTCTTGGCTATGGTCACTGCTGCCACTTCTTCGAGGTTAAAAAATCTACGAGCATTAGAATCGTGACGAGGAAGTTAATCCTAACGCTATTCGCAATCGCTATAAACTTCTGTCGGGATAGCTGTGCACCAGATTTTCTTTTCCACACCTCTTCACGTTCATCTTTTGACAATCAAACAAAGCGAGAAACTTCGTCGTATCGTTAAGGGAATAACGTGGGGCTCAGGTTTGCTCGGCCTGCCTCGGCTTAGCTTTCGTTAGTTTTAGTTGGTTTTAGGCGGTACGCTGGTTCGGTGGGTTTACTAACTCTGTTCGGATCCGCCTTTTATAACGAGCATTTTTCCCCCCGTGTGCCTCACTCCTCGTTCTTTTTTCTTCCTCGGTTCATCGCGCGTGCTCGTTCAGGCTGCAGAATGTTTTCAGAACCGCGTGGCATAAGACCATGTTCAGTGGACCTGCGGGGGTTTAATGCGCCTTGATGATGGTCTTAATTCGAAGGGCTCGGACTTATTGCGGCACGTGGTGGATCTCGAGCGGTAAGGTTTTCGATTGGCAAAAAAGTTTAACGCGTCGAAGAATCTCAGGAACGATTGACTCCAAAATTAATTACTCGCTATCCGGTTGAGTCGCTCGTATCACCGAACAAGAGGATCGTCGAACAAGAACTTAGCTTCTTCTTTCTTCCCGCGAATCGACTGCTGCTACTGAAAAAAAAAAAATACAAGCTACGCCGTTTCAAACGAGATTATTTCCCAAGATGCAAGAGAGACGACGGAGTCAATTCAAACTAATCGACCAAAACTCGTTTCAAATCTTTTCCGAGCTCCCCCCCCGAGGTTCGTGGGAGTTTGTTGTCGTAGTAACAATTATAAAGTGATTAACCGGCCACGGTATAAGGATTATGACATTGTTTGTCAATTGCGCGGTGGCGTCCCATTGTCGAAATGTAGGATCGTACCTACCAGGGAATCTTGCTCGTATATGTTTCCCTGTTATATCAGAGAGAAGTGAACAACTCCGTTGTTAGTTATACCGGCTCGTGTTGGTTCCTGGCACTAACAATAAAACTCTCCACCGCGACACTCACGTTTCGGTATAATAGCCCTCCGCGTTACCACCACCACCGCGGCTCTTTCATTGAGTGCTTTATTCATGACTAGCCAGCTAGCCCAGCATAGCGCAGTTTAGGATATAACCTAGTCTAGTCTGGGGTAGACTATGCTACGTTTTTGCTGATCAGGTTATTTCATCTCACATCAAATAACAGTTCTATGTATGAGCGATAAAATTCTATAGAAAGTCAATCGCTTACATAAATCTCGACCATTCTATTCTCGCTACATTAACCCCACGGTCTAACGTTCGTTATTAATTTTGAATAATTCAACAATAATTCAATAACATATAATATTTCATCGAACATCTCGCTAACTGGATCAAATATTTCCGAATTCCCTGCGAGACGAGGAGTCTAGAGATCTCGGAAAGTTTTTTAGATCGAATGCGCGTAGACTTCCGGGTAATGCTTGTCGAAATAACTTTGGAGTTGGTGTAATATTAAAAATTGGGAATATTTTTGGGAAAATAAGGTATACCGCGAAATTATAATATCGAGTAAAATTTGACCTTCTGTTTGTAAATGTTAGCTGTTGTTTTGCCTCCGTGAGACACAGATTTATTGTACCGCCTGCGGGAAGGGTCGGAGACGAGAAGCGAGGGGATCGTCTACCTAATGGCCCGTGCAAGTCGATAGCTGGAATCCCTTTATTTCCGTACCCCTGGCGAAGTCGTTTGTCGTTCGGCATTCTCTCTCCGTCATAATCCAAGATTCTCGGAAACTTTTCCAGAACTTTTTTTTTAACGACGAGTGCCTCGCATCTATTCAATTTCCGAAGTCAAATCCAGAAGGGAAGTTTACAGGGACTGAAAAAATCCCAGACGAAAGATCCTTCCCTTTTGGCTTTCGCCTCCTATTCCCGAAATCCTTACCGAGATCGTGTGACTCTTCTCCGCGGACTACGGGCACTCTAATTTACGTTTCTCCCTCTTTTGTTTCGCCCGTCGAACGACGTGGAGATGCCAAATGGCGTGTCGTAGGAAGTTGGAAGCACGTAAACACGGATATAGACGTAGTATTGTTCGCCGTGACACATAGCCGCGGTAACAGTAACAGTGCCGGTAGCGCTAGCACCGTGTCATGTATATACGTACCTGCGGGAACATTAACTGTCGCAGCGTAGCAATTGCCGGTGGTTGATTGTTTCGCGACAATAGGTCCATTACCGCTTGGAACGGGAGTGGGAGCGGGAGCGCAGAGTCCGACGTCCGCGATTCAATCCGCTCGCGCTTGCAGGGCGGGGGATAGGTTCGAGCCTCTCCTATACTAAGGGCGAAGAGAGAACTCGACTAGAACGAGAACCTGCAGTCCCAGTCCATAGGGTTTCGTTCGCCGAGTCTATCTAATATTTTATTCGGCACTTTCCCCGTTTGTCAGACCGAGTGTTTCCCTCGCGTCATCGTCATTGTTCCTGGGTGATTCAATCGGAAAGGATGAAATGGGCTTTGCCCACCTACCCGACTCCCTCTTCTGGCTTCGGTTTGGTTCCCGGGTACGAAGTTGTCTGAAAAATTCACCGACCTGTCTGCCTGCTCCGTGAGCTTGACGCCCTTTTTCTGTTTTTTTTTTTTTTCTCTTTTATTCTTGTCTTTCTTTCTTTCGCCACTTTCTCTTTGTTTTATGGCTCCCATCTCGTCTTTATTTATTTACTTTCCTCTCTTTTTTTTTTCTCGTTGTTTCAACAAGGGGACAAATTCTGGACTATTCATATATGTATATATACTATACGAAGAATCGATAAATAATCAACACCCACACTGTGGTACTGGACGGTGAAAATTCGGAAGTCGATTAGGACGATTACGAATTTTTAGAAATATTCAAGTTTAGAACATGAAAATTCTGAAAGCTCATAACGCAGACAGCTAAACCCCGGAAATCCAGACCCCCAAAGGCCCAAGAATTACTTTAATCTAATTAAGGGAAATCCCAAGTCGATTAATTTGAACCCTTATTGATTTCGATACAATCGATACAACCCGAGGTAATGTTGAACAGTGAATGAATACATGCGTGAATTTCAAATTCCGGAGGTCTCGCTTCCGGAATTTTGAACATTCGGTTCAAAGGAGCTACGAAGGCTTTATTCCATTAGAGTGGGTGTATAATATGTATGTAATATGTATGTAATATGTATAGAAATACGCATGTGTGAACATGGTGTGGCCTATGTGCCTAGCCTCTCGCCGAGCCTCTGATTGTAAATCCTCTCGAGTTTTCTGCGAGATCGAGAGACGGAGAAGGGTGAGGATACTCGAGAGGGCGAGAGGGCTAGAGGTCTCCGACACCACTTACAAAATTGTACCCTCTTCAAAGCCGAAAGGAACCCTTTCGATATTTTCTCAGTTTTTTTTTTCTTCTTTCTTTGTCGCAGGCGGGCGCACCTACGAAACTGCCTGGAAAAGTTGAAAGTGCTGGTCCCACTAGGCCCGGAAACATCGAGACATACCACCCTGGGCCTTTTGACGAAAGCGAAACGTTTCATCAAGGTAAGTTCACGCAGTTGATGTGCTTTGCGCCGTGATCGGGAAGACGGCGTGAAAAAAGACCAGGCGAATCATTCTGATCAAAGATATTCACGCTCTCTCTTTCCAAATCTATTGCCAAATTCACTCTTCGTCGTCTACTTCCGTTTCCTCTTTCTAAACTCGCGGAAACGAATGTTCTTCGATATTCGTCGAATCTTGACGCAGCGTTTCAGTTCTGACCAGGTTTTATTCTGAGCTGGGGACCTCGACGTATGCTTTATAGCTGGTGGTGAAATTTGAAGCAAAGAACTCGCCCTCACCGGGTGTAAGGATACAAAGCAATGATACGAACAGAGGCCGGTATATCAATGAGGAAGAGGATGAGTTGACGAAGGGTAGGGAATGGAGGAAATAAAGGGCGAGGTGAATAGTATCGCGAATACTAGGGAAGCTCGAAACTCCGTCATTCTTGGCTGGTGCAGCAGCAGGCTGCAATTTGCTAACTGCGCGGGTATTGTGCGAACCTCTTTGTCGCAACACCTTCACCTCGCTCTTCTTGCCGCGGTGCAGAGAAGGCTCGTCCTATTCCGCTCCTCTTATCTCTTCCTCCTTTCGCGAGGAGAGGAGAGAGAAGAGAGGAGAGCGAGGGAAGAGAGCAAGAGAGAGTCCCTTTGTATGAGAACCTCGTTCTCTCGGGCGTACCTAAATTACCAGAGATTTCGTTCCGACTCGAAGCGGACGCGATATGGCGGCGGAGACAACGGAATATTCATTACCTAATGCGCCAACGCAGCCACGCGAATCTTACTCTTACTTACCTTCCTCTATCCTCGTCTTACCAGCTTCTCTATTCGCACCCACTCGCCGTTGCTTGTCAGAAGCGCGGAATGGTATACTGCACACATATCTGTGCATACGTTACCTGTAATATGTGGGACCTGAAATACGTGAAATACGTGAAAAGTAGGCGACGTATTTCTATCATTGTTCAACGGAGTTTCCAACTACAAACCTTGGTTATTCTTTTTACCGAGATGAGCTTCTTTCCGGTTTTATACTGCCTCCCATGATACGTCAATCATTTTTGGAACTGAAAATGATGAATCTGAACTTTGTCTCTTCATTGAATCAGCGATGCGATTTTTTGGTGAAGAAATTAGACCAGGAGATCTAAAATCCATTTGGTAGTAATTGATCAATTCTGGGATCCGTTTGCTTGAAATTTGGCGAAACTTTGTGTTCGATTTGTGCGAGGCGGCGCGTTGAAATTAACCGGATAAAATCGCGAGGCCTGTTATCATACAATTTGCAATTCAGTTCTAACGCGAGTTGCGCAACACGGTTGAACGATTAGACCGAGTATAACGAGGCACGATGAGCCAGGGGGAGTCAGTCAGTCGATTGTAATCATCGATTCCTTGTTCTTCTTCTCAGTTTACTCAATCATTTATTTTCCCTTTTATTTCATCGGCCCATTTTGTACCCTCGAAATTTCTCTTCTCTTTGCTCTTTTCTTCTTCTTGTTTATGCCATGGAGATTTTTGACTTCCTTTCAGTTTCAATGACCGAAGTTGCGCGAGAGTGAAGAGCGGCCGATTATTGAACGAAAGTTTTCTCGCAATCAGTTGGGAAGACCGTAACCGTTAAGCATCTTCACTGTGCAACTGAAGGAGCGGAGTCCCCCTTTGGATATTTAGCTTGGCTGCCGCTTAGCGACACGATTGTGTTTAATTGTCAGGAAAATATACGCCTTTGCCTCTTCCTCTTCCTCTTCCTCTCCTCCTTCCCTCTTCCTTTTCCTATTTTTCTTTCTCCTCCTCCTCTTCACTTCTTTTTTCTCATCGTACACTGCATCTTCTCCCTCCCACTTCGCTTCACTCCACTCCACTTCGCTTCACTTCACCCCCCCCCCGTTTCGAACCTCCCTTCGTTAAGGCTCGAATCTTTTACTCGTGGAATTGCGACAGGGTAGTAAAGGAGAGAGAAAAAGCCAGGGAAGAGAGGGATTTGCCAGGCGAAAAATAAAGTTAAACAAAAACGAGCATAGCGATTAGGAGTAGAAAGTATATACTAGCAGTATAATAAGGAGAAAGAATAAGTACGTATTTTTTAGCAACGGGTCTGAGCCTCGCGCAAATACGACCGAATATCACAGCAGCGTTAAAAATTGACGAAACTAAATTACACTCTGTATAGTGGGGGTGGAAACATTTTTTGATACCGCGATGATTGATTTTTATAAGGTTTTACTCGTTTGATCCATAATTTCGAGAATAACCTCATATATGAGGTTGAAGTATCTGGGTTCTTATTCCGGGAATGGAAAATGGCGGCAAATGTCTTGGCTCTAGTTTTTCGAGGGTCAACGAATCGAGAAGAGCGGAGAAGGGCAGAGAGAGGTTTACGAGGCAGACTAGAGCGGAGCGAGTCACTCGGTCGCTTTAATACCCTTATCTGAGTTGTAAACTTGACGGTATCAACCTATAGGAAGTTTTCAACGAGTCTAGCTGTATTATAGTACCAACACTAGCCCCGAGAGGCGAGAGCCACCCCCTCTGCCTTCGCCCTTCTTCCTTCTTTCTTATAACCAGACTTTGCCCTGCAGACAACACCGTGCAGTATACTTTATCATTTTCACAGTTTGGCGGAAGCGAATTCTTCCTCGCTCGAGGTATCAGCCTGGAGATAAAGAGGGAAAGAGGGAGAAGAGGGAGAAGAGGGAAATAGGGGGAGTTGCAATATCCAGGAGAATTAGAACTCGTCTGAATCGCTGAAATAAGAAGCCATAGATTATGTTTCTTACTTCATGGATTTCGTTTGAATTTTCAAAAAAATATACGCCAACTTCGTATAGTCGAGTGTTTTAATTGTCGTCCCCGTAGGTACGTACATCTAGGTGTCTGTCTCGTCATCAAATGCTGATCACTAAATCGCGGATTACTGCGTTAATCCAATAGTTGCCCTCTCAAGGTTCCGCTTTAATTACATTATAAAAACATAATCCTATATCGTGTGTTTACATATCGGGGTTTTCTAGGATATAGATGGGATATATGTCAGTTCAGGAACTCATGGGGGTCGAAATTTCCCGTTTCGTTCAGCTGATCAGCCCGCGAAAAGTCCTTTAAGTTAGTCTCCTCCCTGTGAGTATCTATATGCGGTATGAAATCAAATGGAGCAAACAGAATAGCGGAACCTTACCTCTACCTTGTAGAGATCACAGTTGTTAAGCCTCGTCACTCGATTGGCTCGGGAACACTTAATTAACACTCTCCCGACTATTGATTCGCGTAAGCCAGGCACGCGAGGTGCTGTTCCCTGGCAAGGGCAGTCAAGGGCGAGAGAAGAGAAGAGAAGAGAAGCGAAGAGAAGAGAAGAGAAGAGAAGAGCTACCCGTTGGTATATCTAGTAATAATCGTTATTCGTTTCGAGAGAATTAGGGGATGGAATTCGTGCCCGTTAAATATTCTCTTTGAGCTTTTAAAAATGTAATTAAATTTTCGAATACGTATGTATGTACATATATGTAGGTTCTCACGCGTCGATATAGACTCGATAAGAAGAGGTAGAAAAAGAAGAAAGAAGGAAGAAAGAGAAATGAACAAACCCAAGGAATAAATGAAGGAATAAATGTTGGTCTATTCTCGATTACTGTGTCGACTTTTGTGAGTATAAAGCTCCGGGTTCTCGAAGGAGTAAAGCAAAAGAATTCGTTTTTCTTATCGCCAAAGCGTGGGCCAAAGCTCCGAATGAGCTTAATAACAATAACAATAATAATGATAATAACAGTTACAATAATCGTTTTACCGTCTTAATTGAGGCAATCATGGTAATGCACAAAGACGAGCTGGTTAGAAAATGTAGATCCTTGAGAAAGAGCTGCGTGGGTGGGTCGATCGCAACATGCGGGGCTACGACGAAACTGACAATCCCTCATTTGCCAGGGTCGTCTCTTCTTCAGTCGGCGCTCGTGTATACCTTGCGTGATGGAGTCTTATATACGCTTCTAGCTCTAGTGAAGTAGTCGCCTATCCAGCTAGTACGGACGGTGATGTTGCCAGCGAAACTTTATACTGGCAGCAAAATTCTATTTCTCTCTCTTTTTTTTTTTTATTTATTTTATTTTTTTCCCTCTCTTTCTCTCTCTCTCTTCTCTCTTCCTTAAATTGAAGTCGCGATGGGGTGGCAAAGGGAGAAGACAGGGACGCAGATAGGACCAGGGAGATATTACATTCCCTAGTAGAGTATGTCATTGATCCATCTTTGGTACTCTGTCACGCCCGATCACCTATCTTTTAGTAAACCTTTTCGGGGGGTGACAGTATTGCCGAACCCTTGCCTCGTATTATCTGCCTTTTGCCGTCGTCCTTTCTATTCTTTGACCCGGAATTTGGATGGTTGAAAAAAGCAGAAGAGGAGAAAGCGAAAATAAAGAAACCGGGCTGATGTTCCGAATTTTAAAAGCTCCGGATTCGAACATTACCGACCCACAGTTTTTGGAATCGTTATTTTTCAGAAAGGATACATGACTAGGTTCTAAATTCCGAAAGCCAAGATCCGTTCAAACTTTTGAAACTTGAAATTTACGCATGTATTTATTCGATGTTTAATAAGTGAAGCCGTATTGATCGTATCGAAACCAATAAGAGATTAAATTAATCGTCTTGAGATTTAATTTTTAGAAGAAAAAAAAGTTTCAAAATCCTATCAATCATTTATGACATCGGAGGTATCGATCGAAGTAGACGAAATGGGTTTTCGTAAATAGGGTCTCGATCGGAATGAACAATTTTTTATCCTCACGTCTTGAATAATTGAACGAAATTTTTAGTTTTTTTCTCGCCCTTCCGGAGGTCTGGACTTTCGGAGTTTTGAGTTGTCTGCATTCCGAATTTTCGCAATTTTAATATTCTAGTCTAGAAAGTTTCTGAAAATTCGAAATTCGGAATTTGAACCCCGCAGCCCCTAACAAGAATAAAAATCCACCAGCCTCGAGTCGCCCGTATAAAATGAACGAAAAGTTGGTTTTTCGTCCCCTAGTTTCTTTTTTTTTTCACAGTTTTATTATACTTGAATCCGAATAAAAGTGGTCAGTGTAGTAATTGACGTTTCTCTCCCGAGTGATTCGCGCAATTGAGGAAAAAAGGAAGAAGTATAAAAACCGCTTCGAAACGGTCGGACGGGATTAATCCGCGCTTGTATCGCGTTGTAGCCCCTCGGCAAAGGCAGCATTTGCATCTAACAGAGGGATTTGAATTTTTCTCGAATTACGAAATACTCCGACGGCCTTCGAGCTGCTGAGACCGGCGAGCGAGGGGCGAGGGCTGATAATGAGTTGTTGATTGCTGTGAGGGGGTGGGTCGGTTAGACGGACCAAAGAACCGGGAAGAAGCGAGAAAGAGGAAAAGCGAGAAGAAGAAGAAGAAGAAAAAGAGGGCGAGGGAGAAGAAGAGGAAAGCCGTGAAATGGCGGAGGGACGGTGAGCCGAGGCCCGCTGAACCGTTGCCACATTAATATTAATACCAAAATTATCGCCGGATAATCCGTCTTGGATTGTTTAATGGTTATCGCAGCGAGATCTGCTCGTAAGCCCTGGAAATCCCGGGGAATTTCACCGTCCCTTATCTCCCACGCTCGATGATGACCTACCAACCGGTCATTACAGGATTTCGCTTAAAGGACCTGGACCGCTCTCGAAACGTAGCTGCAATTATATACCTGCCTAATACTCTATTTGATCTCAAGTTGCCATTCGAGTCTCAGAAAAGCGTCTCGTCGACGGTAACCCGTAGCCCGTAACCGTAACCGTAAACAAAGGCGTATAGACGCGTGGGTGGATAGTAATTGCTTGATCGCTGATTGATAATTCGTTTCCTTTGCATTGTCTTGGTCATTTCATGCCCCTGAAGTCATTCCTAATCGCCTACCTGGAATAGGCCGAGAAATTTCCGGTGTGCATTACTTCTGACGATCGAACAATCGAGGATTGGGAGGGGGCGAAGTTCTTTGTCTGATTTAATCCTTTTTAAAGAATTTAGGTTTTTCACCGTATCTTTCTTCTCCCCTTGTCTTTCAGAATCTTGAAGAACGGGAACGAAAGCACGCCGTTCACAAGGAACAGTTGTCTCGGGAGCACAGATTCCTGAGACGGCGACTCGAGCAACTTACCACACTGCAACCGGGTCATTTGCACACTCTTCGTTCGAACGGACATCACGGGCATCATGGACATCACAATGGCGTTACCTTAAGCTCTAGTGCCCCTTCGCCGAGCTCTGCTGCACCGCCTAGCCTTCTCTCTAAGAGACGCAGCATCTCGGAATGCTCAGTGGGCACCGCTTCCTCTTCAAGCTCAACGGCTAGCTCAAGAAACTCCGACAGGTCTGCGGGCAGCCCTTCGGTCTCGGAGTCCGGTGAGTCTCTCTTTAATTTTATACTTATGGTCTTCGTTAATACTATGCGATTAATCGATTAATCGCAAGTTTCGATCGATCGTTTTTTCGATTCATCGATTAATCGATTAATCGACGATTTCGATTAATCGGTTTTCTCGATTTCCTGCCGGATTCTAAACGTATTTCATTATTTTACTCAATAATTTCTAACTAATCGATTATAATCGATTAATCGAAATCGTCGATTAATCGATTAATCGAGATAACGATTACTGCAGCTGATAATGAGTACAAGTAACGATGTGTTCGAATCTGACCGATGACGGGTAATTTGTAATTATTAATTAGCCCGTTTCGTACCGTTCGCAATTGTATGATAACAATAATTCGTATAATTATTTCAGCGAGTAAAGTTGGCGGTTGAATTTTAGTATAAATTTATTCAGGATCAGCACGCGGCAGTAGGTATGCGGGAGATTCGGTAGCGTATACCGGTTGGTGTTAGTTTTGCACGAGATTCATCTACTTTCGGTTGGATTTCGTGCAATTTATCTTAACCGTGTTGAATAATACATTCCCGTGCGAGACTGAGAACGGGATTCCGGGCTCTGACTTGCCTAACCAAACCAGCTATCCTGACCAAAATTCTCGCCGAGATCTGATCGCATTGATACTATACGTTAACCATACTTGCTCGCCCACGCGGAAGTCCCGACTGATCATTGTCGAACATATACATATATATATATATACATTTATGTACAAGTGCATATAAATTATCGGAGAATAATTGGACGGACTTTATTCCATCATTGAGCAAATGGTCATCAAAGTATTTATCAGAACGTTCATTATGTTCGAGAGATCGTATGCAGTTTGGAAATTCAGAACAGATATGCTTTTAGCAACGATATGTAGTCGTTTAAACGTATATCCCATTTCCTTTTTCTTATATATGTATTAGGTCTGCCTATTAGGTATATAGGTTGCAGAAAGTGTTCGGATATTAATAAACCGTTTTTGCCACTGCCTTTCCCCTCCTACTTTCGACCTTTTTCCCTTCTTTCACTGATCTTGGCATAGGACTTGGTTAGGGTGGAAATCGTTCGCGGCCGCAAAAATTCGTAGAAATGTCGTCGAGATGCGACCGAAAAAATGAAGGGTGGATAAAATTGATGACGTTCTCGGGCCACCCATACCTAACGGGTAGGCTGGGCTTGGGTTGGGGTGTCGCTGGGAAAAGGGCAGTTGTCATAAGTCAACCAACCGACGCCCTCGTCCTCTCGTCCTGATCCTGATCTTGATCCTGATCCTCGTACTCGTTCTCGTCCTCACCAGCCAGCGTCGCGCGTATCAAAGAGCCGCGGGTGCCGCGAACGGGCGAATACCCTCTGAATTTCTGAGAGAAATTTTTGCCGCCTGGTATAGGCGCATTGATTTCACCCATTCCGAAAATCGCTATCCGATCCGAAAGGTTATTGGAAACGATAACTAAATGTCACTGTCGTTTCTCGCCCCAGTCTTTCAAACCCCTGCCTTGTAACCTTTGGAAGGAAACACCAGCTCCGTGATCAGATTTTAATTAGTTTTTGTTAACATGCTTATCGGAGAGATAATTGATCACCTGTCCCACTTATTTTCGCACGGAATATGCCCGTTCTTAAATTTCGTATCGTCGTTTGAGTAGAATGTTTTTTACGCGTTGTTTACCGTCCGGATTTGTGGGAAATATCCACCTGTGGTATATAGCTATGTATAGGTACTCGGGCATTTTCGAGGGGCTAAAAAACCGAATTTAGACAGACTGGTGGCGGTCGTGTAGGGGATATACGAGGGAGAATTTCATTCGACCAATCGGGTGTAATTGGGAGCACAGCACGGAATACATTTCGTAACTTTGTTACATCGTGCTTTTAACTAGAAACGTGGGTAGGTACAGGTGTATGTACTTACGTATGTATGCATGTGGGATTAAAAAGACAGAAAAAAAAAGAAAAAAGGAAAAAGGAAAAAAGGAAAAACCGGAGTAATAAATTTTGGTGAAACCCTGAGAGGCTCACGTTCTAACTATTAAATGTCGAACGAACAATTGAATCAGGGTAGAGAAAAAAATTGCACGTCGTACAGTATATATCTACTCTGCACTCCTGCATTTCTGACATTTTTTTACTTTCTATGTATATTTTATATACGTCTACCGGCTATATAATGCCGTTTATATTTCCTTCCGACAAATATACGTGTTGTACGTATATGTAACCTGTTTCGTCGTATACATACGTATATATGTATACGTTCACTTCGTGCGTGCTCGTTTCATTCCCAACCCCGATCGATAGGCAGATTTCGCGGCGTGGTCGTCAAAATGTACGACAATCGGACTGGACTGGGTCCCCGCTTTGTAATTACTTGAAATGTCGAGTAATACGAGTGATTCGTTTTTTTTTTTTATTCTGTTTTCCGATTTTTTTTCATCCCTATCTGTTGGTAGGATATCGCGCTACCGTTGTTCTGCAGTAGGTTATTTTAAATTTATTTTATTTCACTTTACGGATCCTCTTCTGTTTTTTTTTTTTTTTTCTTCTTCTTCTTTTCGTTTCTTTACTGGGCAGAGCGGGATGAATTTCATCACCTCTGAATCTAAGTATACCTACTCGTTCATATTTCTTCGACACGTAAATTCTATCTCAGTCGAGCTTTGGTTAAATGACATAGAAACGAATGAAGAGTGAAAAGAAAGAGGAAAAGAAAGAAATGAAAAAGAACGCTTTTTTTTCTCATCGTCTTCGTTCGGATCCTCGTCTACCTCATCATCTTCTTCTTCTTCTTCCTCTTCTTTCCTCGTCGGTCGAATGTCAGCTATCCCCTTGAGCGGTCCCTTTAATTTTCGTTAATACTGCAAACTGTCGTTTCGTCTTAAAAATCTTTCCATAAGAGTAAACCTCGAAGGGTGTCTTTCACGGTGCCGTTAATTATATCGTTAATTAATCTTAGCTCCTTTCCCTCCTCTCCTCCCCCTCCTTCCTCTCTTTCTTCTTCCACTTCATCATTTTCCTCTTTCTCCATTATTCGGCCACGTCATTCCCGCCTTAAGTACGTCATGCCTTCGGCCCTTCTTCTTCGCCCTGGAACGAGTCAACGACCGTGAAGTATTCACTCACTTACTCATTCAGTTATTAACTATTCGCCATTCACTCACTCGCAGCCACCCTTCGAGAAAGAGAGAGAGAGAGGAAGAGAGGAAGAGCGCATATTGAAACGCGGCATTGCGAATAATGCCAGCAATTCGAAGCTTTTGCACTGCCCACTAATTGGTGCGTAATTGGTGGCGAGGTATAGTAATAGCGACTAGGTATAGCTAGACGGACCGCGACGAGGTGAGAAGTGATTATTGCCATTGCCGTCGGTTTCTTTTAATACTCGAAGGTGTTTTTACCTCCAAGTTTAAAAGACGAATGGAAATATCGAGTGAATGAAATAGTGAAGGGAAACTGACTGATGATAGTAGTAGGTGAGGCGAGGCGAGGTGGCGAGGATCCGCAGTTGGCGTGAAATAAATCTCGTTAGCTCTTGCGCAAATCGAGTTAGCGAAATCGCCGCAGTTTTGGACGAGACTGGCGAAGCCCCGAAAGGGTCGAAGCCCAGTAAAGATGACGAAACACACCCTCCCTTCTCACTCCTCTGTCGTACGTATGACGCTCGGTTATTAGTCGGACACGATGCTCTGGTATATTCTGTGACGTTGGACTACGACGATACGTGAATGGCTCCTATTCCCTCTTGCCTAATTCTTTCTTCAAATTTTCCATTTACTAGCTTATGCGTACAGACTCACCTACACCGCGAAGGAATATCCTTCGAAAGCATATTAAGAGACTGACGCTGCGGCTAGCTCGCTCGAGATTTTTTACTCTTGGAAAAATTTCACTTGTTGTTAACCGCCGATCCGCAAACCGACTTTTTCATAATGGACCGTGTCTTTCAACCTCGAATGGATGATTAAAACAGCTAAGATCGCGCGCCATTCTCATTGTTTGCAACCACCCCGGCTAAAATTCTGTTGTCTATATAGTATGTATAAGTAGATACTTAAACGTATATATATATAGCGACTATTATATGTAAGTACCGTGCCAGAGCCCAGCTAGAAGTCCTAAAGTGCGAAAGGATCCGTTTCTTTGTCTCTTTTTCTCTCTCTTTTTATTTTTATTTTTTTTTATTATTTTCTCCCTTTCTTTTTTCTTCTTTTCTTTTATATATATATTTTTTCACTCCCGGTTTTCCGCGGTGGAGTACAAAAAGCTTTTGTGAACTGGAAAGGGAGCGGAGGAGCTGAGGCACATGGCGGGTTGATAGAAGGAAGTCGAGGAGGAGAGAGAGGGTGGCCTGTTCGTTCGCCTCCGTTTAGGTAATGTTTCCCGCAGGAATTAAGTTTTAAGGCGGTTCCAAGATTTATCACTACCGCCAATGTAGACGCCAACGTACCGACGCCACCGACGCAAAACGTTGTAAAGGCAAAGTTCAACCTGGTAGGAATATTTATCGATTTGTTTATACAATCTGGAAGCTCGTTTTGAGTATATACCTCATACCTGTATACCTATATAACGCGGTCGTTCGTGCCTCGTCGTGTCGCCAGATATCAAGCTTCATTTCGAGAGACGATTTCGAATTTTTCGAAACTTTCAAATTTGAAATAATAATAAAATTTCGAAAGATCCGACGTGGAGATAAAAAAGTAAATCGCATTCTAATCGGAAATTCCCTAATCTATACGGAAATACATTTTATCTACTTCGTTCGATAATTTCGGTTTCATGGATAATTGAAACTTTTTTTTCTTCTCACAATTAAGTAAATCTGAAGACGATTAATTTGACCCGAGTTATGAAACTTGCGCGAATTTCAAGCTTCGGAGGTTTCGCCTTTCGGATCTTCAGCTTATCTGGGAAAAGTAATATCTATACTGCAGTAGCAGAGGGAGTGATATTCAATTGAAAATGGAAGGAGAACGACAAGCAGGGAATAGATTCGCGATTAGAAGCGTGACGGCCACGGTAGACTTGGCACTCGCTAGTGCGTCCCTATCGTTTCATCTTTTTTACGTAGCGAAAAAAATGCTAGAAAAAGTACAAAATAAAGAAAACAAACAAACAAAAAAAAAAAGGAAACAGAAGAAGAAAAGAACCCGAAAATAGGAAGTTTGGGAAAACGAGAAGAAGCTTAAATACAGTAAAGAAATGTATAAGAGAATGGAGAAGAAGGAAAAAAAAAAAACAGAAATGGAAAAAAGTTTGGATCGAAGGGCAAAAAGTTGACCGACAAACGAGAGGAATCGGGAAACCGCGATCTGGTAGCCCATGGGAACCACCTCTTTCCTTTCCTCCCTCACCGCCGCTCCCGCGGGATAAAAGTCCTTTATTTGCCTTTAGCTCTCTTCTCCGCCTTGTCCCCTCGCCCGCCTCTTTGTCCCACGTTTGCCAAGAAGACTCCGATCGCCCGTATATCGATGTATCGCTCGATACACTCGACTCTATCTTCTCATTCCACAACCACCGGTCTTCCCTTTATCTCTCTGTATCGCGTACAGCGAGGTACGCCTATTTCCCAGAAAAACAAAAAAGTAAAAAAAAAACACGAAATTCGCAATGGGCAACGAAAATGATTGGCATTCGTCTGTATGTGAGCAGGGAAAACGCGTGTATGCGTAGTTCGGGTATAGAGTACCAGGAGTATACAGGGTGAGTTTTCTCCGGCTCCGAATGAGGGAGGGGCTTATCACTGTCGATTCATTGAACTCGTTTCGATGTATTGACGTTGAATTTAGGTTCCAATAACAGTGTGACAAAGCAAAGTACGTTGGCAGTGTCAAGCCCCTCCCTCATTCGGAACCGGATAAAACTCACCCTGTATATATCCCTGGCTGTATAGGTGCGTAGAGATGAAAAGGAACGGAGTTAGCCATCAATATGCATATCACATACGCGAAAAAGGCAACGGGGTCTGCACCTTGATATATCGAGATGAAAAGAGTGAATCTTTCATGGCTCAATACGTGCGCCTTTTTGTTTTTCTCGTATTATTAGGTTTCCGAAAAGTAGAAAGAAGCGATTGCGCAGTTATGTACACACGTGGACTTCTGTGTGTGGAATATTTATCGTCGGAGACGGACGGCTTCTTTGTGTAACGTCAGACGTTCGCGTGTCACCCCATCTCTTCTCTCATCCCCGTATATTATAGGGCTTATATCGAAAGGGTGATTACCCGCAAAAGCGACCGTCTCCGTTACAGTTTGAGACGAAGCAGCTTTACACCCGAGTCGGTGTCTTCGGTGAACGTTGGTTTACCGCTTACGAGCGTAGGTGTACATGTACGGTATAGGTGACGCGCGGGCACCGGCAATATTTCTCTTCGGGTATATAATACGCGCGCTTTCGGTCCGCTCTGAGAGTGTCGAGTTCGGTCGAAAACCCAGAGGCCTTACCCTTGAGAAATTTTGCCACACTACAGACGACCGGGCCTTTTGGATTTAACGCCGAACTCGATACTCCGACTATTACACCCTGTATGTATATACCCATGGAGGTAAAATATGAACCCACAACCACCTCGGGCTTGACTACCAAAACGCGCTTTGAAACGCGACCAGCGTATGCTAGGTTCGCGAAACTCGAGTGATTATGCATCAAAGCCGTTCTCTCTACGTCCATCTCTCTCTAGACGGGATTCGATCGATTTTCCTCCCTCCCTCCCTCCTCCTCCTTCTATCCTCGTCTCCGTCTCTCCCTAATCCTATAATTGCACTGATTAACCCCCCGGAGCTTAGTTCCTCTGATCTCTCGCTTGTCCGAATTGATCACGACCCAAATACGACGGCGAACTGAAGACGGTCCGACGATGATGGCGATAATGATTATGGTCTTCCGTGGGACAGACAACTGACTATTAATTGGATGGGAGATGGTACAAGACAATGAGGCTTCCTCGCCTCGAATTTGTGCGAAAAAATGAAGAGATTTAACGTGGCAATTGTATGCGACGAAGGGGACCATAGGACGTCACAACCCTTTTGGAAGATGCTGTGCCTGGTATGGAAATGTGTCGTGATATATAACTTCGTACTTGTCGTATTTGTATTTCTGCGGGACGGTTAATCCGAATCAGTTTCGTGCCATAAACCCCATTGACGTCATCAGAATATCGTGCATTTATTTCAATTCTGTCAAATACTCCCTCTATTCTCTTCTCAGCTTCCGTCATTCTCCTCCCCGATCGTACCCCTCGAGGAAAAACTTTTAATGTGGCAATTTTCCGCTATCGTACGACATTATTATTTCTCCTTTGTGTCTGGAAGGTCGATGAGGCCTTCCGCCCTTCCTTACTCCTATTCCCTTTCCCTTTTCTCTTCTTTTCTTCTCGCTCCTTTTTCCATCCCTTCCTCGATGTATCGCTATGATTATCTTTTGTTTTTCCAACGGGGCGTCCCGCAAGTTTGCTGCTAGAAGGAAATGCCGCTTCATTAACGAAACTCGCTTCGTATTCCGCGTTCTGTCTGCCCTCTTTTTATCTCTTGCCTTTTCTCATTTTCTCATTTTCTCATTTTCTCATTTTCTCATTTCACCCTTCTCTCCTTTTCGCTTGTTTTCGCCTTCGTCTCATTCTCCGGCACCGTTTCCAACTTCCACGTTTCGCCTTTCACGTTTTGCATTTCCAAGGTGGAACTGGAACCTAGGTACGCCCCTAAACGCGACTGACGTAATACATATTGAGGCGCTTTCTGAATATATCAGATCCGTCGAAGATACCAACGACCAAGAAATTCCCTCGGGATCCTAGAAAGCATCCTCAAACTCCATCCCTCCTCGATCACCTCTTCGACAAGAATATCGAGTTCCTCATATACTCCAAAACTTACCCTATATATTTACACCAGAATTTCTATTCTATAATACTTATACACTCGCCGGAAGAAAGTCAAGATAAATGGAGAAAATCGGAAAGAGAAACCAAAATGCATATATGGTATCCGGTATCTAGATATTACATGTATATTATATATGTATGGCGGTGAAGTTTCTTCATTCCTTTTCCCCCGAATGAGCGGATTTCAAGGAAAACATTGCGCGTCAGAGGCCATCAGTGGTTAAGGATATGGAAGGAGGTAAGAGTCTTCTAATGGAGCTTGGATAGCCCAAACCTCTACGCGACCTTATATTGTTAGTTCGAGACGATTTCCTCCTCTAAGACCCTAATGGCGTCTACCTCTTAGCTCTTAGCTCCGGCGATTAGGCGAATTGCTAAATACGATAAGAGAGGACAGAGCCATTGCGTTCGTGGTTCCGTTGGGAGTGGAACTCGCGGTGAATGCTACCGTTAAATGCAGGGCCTTACTTAGGGTAGCTCTTACCGACTCCTCTCGTAGCTAGTATCAACCTACTCTACCCCACACCCGTACCCACGTCGGACAACGAATTACACGACGGTGGGACAAACACCTCGCGAATTCTACCGAATTCGTGCATCAGCCGAAAACACCGCGAAGTTATTAACGCCGTGGAATTTACTCGGCGAAAATCGCTTCGGGGGGATCCGCGCGGAAGTTCGTTCAAGAATATATACCTATATACTAAATTTACAAATAAAAGATAATAACAATTGGAAAATACTCAAGAGCCATTCTGACAATCGAGTTGATCCTCTTCGCGGTAGTATAACGTTATCTCTCGTAGTTATTCTCGAGCACTCTGGCGATAAGCCGAGCGCTTCAACCCTTCACCTCTTCCTAGCACCGCAACCGGTAGAATATTGGACTCCGAATGCAGTCGACTCGTAGTAGATGGGTATGGGTGGTTGTAGAGTTAATTAAAGAAATTGTAATCCAGCTGTAATATCTAAATCCGCGAGGATATCATTTGGGCCTGGTGTGACGTGCGCACATATTTTGGGAAGAATTTCGTCTTTTCAATCGTTGGCTGAGTTTCAACTGTCGAAGATGAAAATGAATTGAAAAATGTTTACAACGTAGGTAGTAGGAGGAACGTTCGGCAACGAAAATCCGAATTGAATTTATCTTTCGACATTCCCTAGGCCTCTTTCGAATTCTGGGTGGTTTGTTGTAGGATCGATTTTATTTTTTCAATCAACAAGGAATCCGTATACCTATATCTATACCTATACCAATTTCGGTGGAAAACTTGTAGCCACGATAAAGGGTTTCGCACGGCAAACCCCTCCCCCTTCCCCCTAAACTCGGTGAATATTTTCCCCGAGGTATTTCGCTTCAGTGTAGATATAGGCACGTATAGGTATACACCCTCCGCGTAGAAACTCGGAATGGGAATTGCATTTTCGCTGAATAATCACCGTCGTTAGGCTCCCTCTACTCCACATCCGACATACTCACGCACCTCCCGAGTCACTCTAATTGCCTCGGTGAAAGCAATGAACGAAAAAAATGAAAATAAAATGTAAAACATAAAACATGAAAACATAAAAAGCGAAAGACTCACGCGCCATTCTACACCGTGTAATATAACCGCCACGTTGTCTGTATCGTACTATTCTATCCTCGTTTTATTCTCCCATTCGCGGGGCTCTGCTATATCGTTGAAACATTCGCAGGATTCCGTACAAAATTATGTCCGAAGCAATTTAAACCGTTGCAGCTCTCGGGTTACGCTTCACTACGACCACTGCCCCTCTCTGCTATTTCCATCTCTCACTGGATTTCCTGCTTCTCGATTCCGTTTCCCTTGGCCTGCCTTCACTTTACTTCACTTCCCGTTCCCTTTCCTATGTCGTCCAAACCAGTTCGAACCATTGGCCGTGTGCAAAGTGATTAAAAACGGGGGATAGCCTAGCCTGACCTAAACCCGCGAGCTTCGGCTTCACCGCAAATGTCCACCCGATTTAATGGAAGGCCTTTGTCGAACCGAAAGGTCCCGGATGGTCCCGAAGCATTGCTAAACCAAGTTAGAGTCCAGGTCTGCCAAGAACGCAAATTGCCCCGGAACGTCGAAAACTGTTACTCATCCTCCTATGCTACGACTCTGGCACGCACATCTACCAGGACATTGCATGCCCAAGGATGTTGTATATCTTACGGCATGTGGTGGTCACTTTGAAATTAGTTTTCCCAAGTAGAATGGGGGCTGCTCCGAAAACACAGCTATGCAAACACTTGCGTCTCGATCCTTGGGGTTAATCATTTTGGACGGGAAGAAAGTCTTCGAGATATATAGAGCTATGCCTATATAATATTTATAAGTATATTAGGGTGTCCGTTATTTTCTAAGTTTGTTTTATTTTTGCTGCCTTTCCCTGAGGTTTTAGTTTTTGATCTGAAAAAAATATCCAATCAAAAAAAAGCTCTTGATTTTCGAATTAAACCGTGCCGAAATCGTGTTACGTTTCACATTTAAATAACATGGGATTTTTGGACTTTTTGCAAAACCTTGAATAACTTTCCAATGAGTGAATGTATGAAAAAATCACAAGAGACCTTTTCTGTAGAACGTTCAATTCCCTACAAAAATATACATTGATCATTTCTGTGCTCTTATTTGTTTCATGTGAAAAAAAAAAAAACAATTAAATGCAAAAAGTCCAAAACCCCATATTATTTGAATGTGAAATGTAACATGATTTCGGCAAGGTTTAATTTGAAAATTAAGAGCTTTTTTTGGTTTGATATTTTTTTTGGGGGTGCAAAATCGAAAAATTCAGGGGTTGGCAGCAAAAAAAAAAATATCAACTTGGGAAATAACGGACACCCTAATGTATATAGATGGCGTGAAAGCTTGCTATGATATTTCTCTTTCTTCTTATATAGGCATTGAGGTTCGTTCTTTCGGGCTTTCTTCTTCTTCTTCTTTTCACGGTATAGAAAATGACGTTGATATGAAATGGTGTGAGAGCGGTGATGGAGAGGAATTGAAGATTTGGGTAGTGTGCTCGCGGAGTCGATCTATCTTGCCATTTTTTTTTTTTCTCGCTCCCCTGCCCTCGTGATATTAAAGATTCCTTCGTTGTGAAATAATTTTTAACCTTTTCACGGAAACACCTCACGAGCCACGCGACGCTCGTGTATTTCAATTCGTGCAAATGACTGCAAAGTCGGCTCTTTGTTGCCGGCGTTCCCCGCCTTGAAAACCTTCTTTCTCTATTTCCCTCCTTTTCCTCCCTCAGTCAGCCTCTTTCCACCATCCACTCGCATCTCGCGACCTCGCGACCTCGAGAACTGCTGTTCGCCTTTTTCAAAATCACTTTGCGGTTTAAATTGTTGCCACGAGACTCGTGGCCGGAGAGAATGAGGACAATATAAAAAATAAAAAAGCACAACTCTCGTGGTACTTTCAAAGTCTAAAAAACGTTTTAAATTTCATCCGAGAGGACACTCTTCTCGGCCTCCCATACAAAGGCCTCCCTCTCTCTCCGGTAACCTGCCCCAAAAAAAATTTTCCCAAATTTTACAGATACGCGTTGATTGGGCGAAGGATAAAATTCGTTGCTAAAAAGCGCGTTCAATTATTCTATAAACTTTATACCGCGGGGATAGCTGTTAAGGTTTATGACGTAGGTAGACGAACGAGTCCGCGTGATGGTTGTAAAGTTCGTCGAAACCGGGCTGATTTATTATCCCGCAAATAAAGAAAGCCATTTCAGTGCTTTCTTCGTACGTACATGTAGTACAACAAACGAGACCTGAGGCGCGTGGCTTTTTCAGAGTCTTTAAATAGGTAATGGCGCAGAGTTGTTCATTTACCTTTATTTGATAGTAAAATATGGCATAAAACGCGCCCCCGGCATAGGCAAGCCCCATTTTTGAGGATGTTTTTCTTCTCTTCTTTTCTGCCATTCGGCGTCCTAAAAACCTTTCGCTAAGTTTTACAACCAATCGCTCTCGATCTCCCCAGCGTGTTTACACTGCATCTCGGAAACACGGCACCCGGTTGCACCTGTTTCCATTTTTACCATGGATAATAAATCTGGCGTGATTTTTCACCCCCGTTTACCGGCGATTTTCGTTCATTGGAAAATTTGCCGATTGATTTTTTCAACGACCTTTGATAACGCTTCGTAAATATTAATGAGCAGAAATATTCACCGCAGCTCCGAACAAAGTCATACAAATATTTCCGTCACGTCGCTGTACGGGTAATTAGTAAGCCAATTTTTCGTTCTCTCTCTCTCTCTCCTCTCGCATATACCATGAAAAGCCATCAGTTCCCGCAGCGACAATGGACCGTGTGGTTATTTCGCATTTCGTACAGGTACGTATACACGTCCACACGTCTCTCTCTGGTATTACACGCACGCGACATATGTGTGGGAGAGATTGCGGGACGAGAAGAGAGGCCAAGGGATGAGGGTTAATCAGATAGTCCATCCGCTAGAACCGCGGAGGGTGGAAACTGGGGCCGAGAGAGAGACTAGGGGAGCGGACTGCATGTATGCACATATATCGAAACGCTCGACGTCGTTTGCCACCGCCATTTTGTAATCACGGGGGTGAGATATATCGGTATTAATCGAACCCGACACCTACCCTCCGCAAGGTCTCGTGTATTATAAATACACGATACATATGGGGCATTCGACGTCAAATTTGCAAACATTTTTTTTTTTTTTTTAGAATTTTCTAGCTCACAAACCAATCAACGGATTTTTATGCGCGATGAAGATTTTTGTAGGAAATTGAACGCTCTACAAAAAATGTCTCTTGTCATTTTTTGATTAAACGACGAGTTCAAAAGTTAACTTTAAATGGAAAATAGAAATCCTCGATGCGCGACCTCTAAATATTAAAATTAAGAGTTCCAATTTTCACAGGCGACTTTTTTCAGTACTCTGAAGATATTTCGATGCGGGCTTTCAAAAAAAAAAAAAATACTCGACTTTTTTGAATCAGCCTACTGTGTACCTCACCTCCTTCGATTCGGATAATTTTTTAGTATGATGTTAAAACCAACCCAAAGGGGTCTCTGATTTCTTTTTTACAAATTTTTTTAGCCATCGGTGAAATTTGTAAGAAATCAAAAAGCCAATTCTGAAAACACCATTTTTAAAAATCTGAACAAATTCACACCGATTTTGTGATTTAAAATATGATTTGTGAGCATGACACGCGATAATGGGATCTCAATATTTAGGTACTATTTTTTGTCGCAAGTTTTTAGGTTTCTCTTAGGTCACTCTTTCGACGTAAATCCAAAAACTCTGACCATTTTACAGCAGGTATACATTCGCAGAATATATAAATCGAACGTATAGATTTTCGACCCCGGACTCAATAATCAAGACAATAATTATACGGCTTGCCGACGTATTATGCCTGTATATTCCATGTGTTATATACCAATTTCTATCAATGATGATTAATTATATACAGTTAACAACGCGAGGCCGATTTTCGTCGATATTATGGCTGACGTATACGATACATGTATTCGAATCCGCATGTCTAGCCGCACATGAGTCTCGCTAATAAGCCTGGATTATTATTTTCGATTACGCCGAACGTGGAGTTACTGTGCTTTCAAATTAATATAACCGGATGTTTAGTTCACGTATTAGTGGAGTTTTCCGGATAAATCGATCTCGACATTCCATTTATGAATTTATCCCTGTCGATTTAGTGCGGCGAAATTTATCACTCGAAAGCCTATAGTTATGTATCTCTGGGGCGGTGATAAGCGAGCTTAACGGAAAGCGAAATATTTTCACGGAACGGTTATTTCGACGATTAAAATATAACCGAGCGAAAAACGCGGACGAAATATACCTACCCCGCGTCCGCGTATATACGCTTCGTCGTTTCATCCCTTATCCTGGCCACGGCTGGTCTTTTTCCGGAAAACGGCTATTTCTCCGACTGACAGAATCCCGACTAGGGGTTGTATATCTGTATCGACGGGTTCGTTACGCCGATTTATCGTTTAATAAAAGCTGATACATCGCCGATCCTCTACGGCGCCATTTTATCCTCCAACCACCCTTCCCGGCCCTCTATTCTCTGTCTCGAACTACGAGACACGGATTTTATTATTCCATCGAATACCCAGCGCGACTCAAAGAGCTTTGACATTCAAAGAAATAGACGCTCACACGCGAGAGGTTGGAGATCCTCATTTACATCGCGGGCTGCAGTTCGGAATGAAAATCTTAACGAGGGTGAAATATTATGGATAAAATAAAAAAAAAGGAAAGCGGTTCACGAAAATGACTACAATTTAGTAATTCTCGATTAGAAATGAGCAATCTTTACCATACTCTGGAACCACGCGAGTGAAAGCTACCCAAAATCGTCATAACGAGAAGGAAAGAGAAATAGAGAGGGAAAAGGTATCTCACCCTTATCTGATGTTCAAACTCTCTCCGCGCATACTCCCCCCACCCCTTTACACCTTGTATCGACAAGACGAAAATAACTTTCGGACATATCTCTTGCGAAGAGGCGAAGGGCTTGCTTTCGTAACTCTTCTTCCGCCCCGTAGAATTTTCTGCTCTTCTTACCTCTTCCTTTTACTTTTTCTTTTTCGCTATCGACACCGAGCTCAACTCGCTTCGCCATTTATATGTACCTACGTTTATGTATAATATATTATATAAATTACGGGGTATAAACACTGTACACGATATCGTCGAAATTTGGCAAGAAATTTATGAAATACTTGAAAAGGGAGTTATTTTCGAAAAGCGAATTTCCATCGATGGCATATCGCATCGCTTCTTTATCACGTCATGTCATGGTTATCTCAAAAATGTCAACCCTTTTGGTGAACGAAAGTTCTAAATTTAGATCCGAATTTCAGCCAAGGTATGGGTATAGCTGTATAGCCTAGATTATATTTATAGAGTAGAGGGAAAATGGAGAGAGGATAGAATGCGGGAATCGATTGCCTGCTTGACAAATTAATTAGTACTTTGGCTTGCGGTGTAATAGCAACTGATAATTAATTCAAAATTTAATAGAAATTTGCCACAGGTGCGGTATCAGTCGCTGCTGCACCGAAGCTTTCTACATATACACACATGGATATCTATGTACCAATACGAGAAATTCACCCCTGGCAATGTCTGTATAATAATCTAAATGCGAGAGATAGTTGGCCGTGAAAGTCGGGGGTTTCGTACACGGCGACCGTTTTAGTGCTTTTTAATTTCCCCAACACGCGGCTCCCGAGCTCTGGCTCTGGTTCTGGCTTATACCGAGATATGACGTCACAGTCGAAACGAAACGAAACGAAACGGTTGAACCATTACCGCCGCTAGTTACGGGCGTTTCGTGACCCGTCAACACTTTGCCCGCAGGGCTGACGGAACTTGACGAATAACGGGAAAATCTCGTCCGCACAGCCTCCCGACTCGTGATAAAGGGGTTGTTGCTCGGGACATTTGTTTTCCAACCTCGATCCCTGATTTAACGTTGCGTTGGGGGAGGAGGGCGCCTCGCCTATACCCCACACACAGGGCATAAATGCACAAGTGTTCGCAAATACCGTTTCCTGTCTCTTACTGCACTGCAGCAGTCCCGCCGCGCTATTTAAATTATTTAACGAACCCGATACATGCATACGTGGGGGTAGGTGTACAGTTTTTTTCTTCCTTTCTTCGTATCCTTCAGTTCGTCGACAATTTGCGAATCCATTTCGTTCCTTATCCGAACTGCGCCTTTTGTATACTCTACCGCATATGTGAATTCCGAATAACGGAAGACGTCGCGAGACGAGAGGAACCGTTTCAAAGGTCGAAGGTCGGCGGTGTCCCCGTTTGTTAACGCCTTTTTGACAGTCTTGAAATATTGCAGTTTGTTAACTGTACGATGTGGGATACCTATACTTATCCCATATAAAATATCGCGTTCAACGCGAGGCCTTGACGAGTGCAGGAAAACTGTAAAAGTTCGTTAATTACAGAGTTCTCGGCGAAACTCGCTAGTGGTCTTTTGTTTGTTTTTTTCTTTTTTCGTTCTTTCCTTTTTTCGTCCCTTTTTCCCGCGCGGGTTCGAACGGGGAACGTGTTTTTCTCATTTTTCTCATTTTTCTCATTTTCCTGGAATTCGTGAAATATTCACTTCGATTGGTTTCGAAATCGTTACATCAGGGACTGACTGAATCGTAACCACCGCTCTCTGGTATTTAACGTTATTTACCTCCCAGCTTCGATCATTTCTGTTTTATTCTGGGTTTGAATCGAATATATGATCCCGGAGGCAGACGTGTACATACACACGTCAAAAGGGAAAATTCACCTCGCATTTGTTCGTGGAATAAAAAAAAAAAACAAAAAAAAAGAGAAAAAACGAAAAGTAGAAAAATAAAAAAAAACTGTTTGAAAAATAAAAATCAAGGAAATTCAACCGTAATTAACGGCTTATTTCTGCAGTCCCCTCTAATTAACTTCATATTAGCCGTAGCTAACACACGAATACGAACAAAAACCGTACCAGGATGAACGTTGTACAGTTCACTGTGTTGGTGCAGCAACCGTTTGTTAAAGTAGTACCGCTGCACACTAGCCCAGCGAGCAACAGCACCAAGTATAAGTGTTCAGCCGGGAAATCCCTGCAGCGAATTACGAGACTTTGTAGATGTATATAGGTAACTATAAAACTACGAGCGTCGTGAAAAAAAAAAAGAAAAAGAAAAGAAAATTTAACAAAGAGAAATCGCTCGTTTTCTTTTTGCCATTTTCTATTTCGATCCTTTTTTTTTATTGCTATTATACTATTCGTTTTCCTTCGCTTTTTCGAACAGAGTTCGATTGCGTTATTTCATCCATAAAAGGAGACGAACGAGTTGGTAAAAATTTGTTCATACTATGGTCGTGTGTTAATCAAAAAAGAACCTAGTTTGTTATAACGAAGCGTATGTACCTATGTACCTACTTTTCTCATTCGCGTAAAGCGTTTTGAATATTTTATTAACAGGAATTGCTGGGAAACTCTCTACTGTCCCTGGAAATCCCATTACGGATAAATAGGAACGAAACGTTATTTCTGTGAGAATGAAAGCAGAGAAGAACTATCGCAGCCTCTGCGGTACCGAGTAAATCGCGTTGCGATTTTATTCCCGGTATTTTATCGCTCGACGTGTATATATCCTGTGCGTTTACAATTTTCTCGCTCACTTTTTATACCACATCGCATGTTTACGCAATAGACTTCATTACGCGGGAATAGGAATTCCCGTTTCATCGGGAATTCATATTTTCGGAAAAAATAAAAAATAAAATAATAATTCCGATCTGTTCAATAAACGCCTTCTTCTTAACTCTCTTAACGCTCGCGTCTGCCTTTGAAACTAGTAGTCAGTACCTTCACTCGACTTTTAAATATTTAAAGACCCCGACCTACGTGTCTGGGAAATAAGAAAACCCCACCCAACGGTACTACCTGTTGAAGAAAACCGCGAATACTTCTCCTCGAGTGTAAGTACGATATTCGCTCTTCGCAGAGTCCTGCAAGGATCAATTCAGCTCTTCGGGACGCAGTCGATGTTCGACGAAAACGAAGGAAATATGGATAATGGCAATCGGGTGTAACGAGAGATTACTCATAGTTGATACGCTACGTGCTAGCGAGAGATCACTCGTGCGTGTAATGCAAAAACAACTATATATTTCACAATGTAGATAGGTAATTGATGCATCGAGGTTGACCAAGGTTTCAATTATCTAATAGCGGTGAGCTGCTGCAGCGGCTAAATCCGTATCATTTTTCCACTCTGTATTTACTATAACCATTATTTCTTTACAATATTATATAGAATAACAGCTTTGTGCAAAAATACCCAAAGACCCCGCGTGGCTAATGGCATAAGGTCGTATATGCCTCGTTGTACTATTTTTTGCATTTACGTTTTCAAATTCTCAATTTGGAATTATTTGAAGACAAACAATCTCACGACTTATTATGCTCACGATGAACGAAAGAAACCTTTAGAAAAATTCAACGAAAGAATCGCACGTGGTGGTATATAAGCTCTCGATATTTCTCCTGTCAAATAGGTATTTCGACGAATCATTACTTCTTCCTCGCGGTTATAGTTTTTATCTTGCTTACCGATAATGGCTTCTTTTAGGTTCTTTTATTAATTCCTCTCTCATATTCTTTTCCGCATATATATATATATATATATATACCCTCCTTGCCGCGCTTCGCCATGAGTCGCGGTCGTTTTCCAATTAGTCAAACTCTAAAAGGCTCGCTGGTAAATTAGCCAGTTACGTAAAATCGAAATTATTTCGGTGATATACATGTATATGTATATTTTTTTGTTCTGTTTTTATTCTACCCTTTGGGCTATGCACCCCTCTCTTCCTCCCTCTCTCTCTCCTCTCCTTTCTCTTCCTCTTCTCCCCTCGATCCGCGGGTAGTAGCGAGCTGGCTTTTCGCCGGGGTGAAAGAGGGGCGGAACTCTGGTGCAGACGGTGCTGGTTTTAATGAACTCTTTCACCCGGCACTCGTGCCACCCTTAAACCACCGCTTTAAGCCGGTGTTCTCAACGCCCCGCGACTCGCAACCCTTTCAAACTAATCAATACACCGCCACTTCCCGATGTCACCGAGGACGAGGACAGATTTATACCAGCTATACTCAGACCGCGATATTCGCAGATAGGGAGTACAAGATCGGGGGAAATCGTCTTCCCGTTTCTCAATAATTCACTAATTATACTATAACAACATAATATATTTATATCTGTCGGGTAATATAGAAGAAAGAGAACAAAAGTGTTTAGAAACGTAGAGGAGATTAGTTTGACATTGACATTGGCCTATACCGAGGAGAATTGGCTCGGCTTATAGGTATAGCAGAAGTAAAGTAGAAGAGACACTCAGAAGCTATTCGATTCGGACCACGTACTCCCACGTAGTCATGCCGGTGGACGTTAGCTAGCTGTAATATACCGTAGCCCCATTCAGCTAATCTTCTCTTCGACCCTAGCGTGGGCATATCTCTACGACTATAATCACAGTCTTGGTTCTTCGCTCGGTTTATGCGGCGAGAATTGGCCAGGGTATGGGCCAAAAATGCAATTTGGATTCTGCACAATGTCTCGCTGTAATTCGTTCAGATTCTAAATATACACGATTCTCTCTTATACAAGTGAAAAAATGAAAAGTATAAATAAAAACGCGAGGGGTCCATACATCGCGTACATCTGTGCGGATCATGTAACCTTCTGAAAAGTTGGGAATCACTGTTACCTGGACAGTGGCGGCAAGGAGGAGGTGGCGAGGGTAGAACTGGCTCGGTGTGACGAGAATAGAGGCATGTTATTGATTATGGAAAAATACCCCCCGACCGGTGTCATGGCTACTGTACACTCAACTAGTCTCCACTTACCACTACGCAACGATATCTATCCATCTCTATACGTATACGAGTCATGTAGAGTGTAGATGCCCGTGTACATATGTGGGTACTGTTATGTGCGTGTTTTTTTTACGTGGGTGTACATACACACGCTATGTAATAGGGAGAATTTTCGTCCTACCATTCCTCGCGTGCATTCCGTTTCCCTACTTTTTGCCCGCGTCACTCGTCCCGTTCTTCGATCTTTTTTTCTCTCTTCTCTTTTTCTCTTCTTTTTCTTCAGGAATAGCCACCCTTCCGCGTGTCCCCGACCCACCTCTCCCCCCCGCCCCTATTTCTCAGCAGTCGATTCCAGAGGGTTGAGAAACGCGGGGCGGGGTGAAAACTCGGCTCTGCTGACGTCATAATATCCCGCGACATCGCGCGCCACGCTGAATCGCGAGGTGTTCCTTTAGTTATTATTAAGGACCTTGTACTAACGTTGGCTGTCACCGCAGCTCCTTTGTCCAAGCACACTATACCGTGGATTTGTCGATCATTATTTTTATCGATAAATTTTCGTTACACTTAAGGGCTGTAAAGCCGAAGAATTCCGACTTCCGTTGTCCTTTCAGCTAGCATATACAGTAGAAATTTCAACCCTCTATCTTCCTCGAATCGATCTATGCTCACCGATGTGCCCAAGAATCGCGTGATAATAATAGGGCGAGAATCGATTAGGCATATATGTACCTATAGCGGAGGTCGCGGAAAGTTTGGAGTATGAATTTTTCATAATCGGCTTCTTTCATTTTTCTTTCCATATTTCTCATCTCCCATTTATCCGCTTTAAGGTATAATCTTTTATTCTAAAGGGACGGATGGGTAAATGGCGGACACGCGCAGGCACGCAAATCGGCACTACCTACCTGCAGCTATCTCTGACTAAAGTTCGCCTGTTTGCCAAACCGTTGGAGTTTCCAAGGTTCGAGTTAAACTCACCTTGGACAGTGAACCGGAATAACTTACGTGTGTCGAAATTCGTTAAAATCAACCGAAATCCCTCTCCGCAGTTCACGTCTCGACTTATTCGATTTTTTCGTTACGGAAGGCCGGATCTCTTCGTTATATAGTTATTAATATTTTTCTTCTTCTTCTTCTTCTTCTTCATTAGAAAATTCGTCACGTCGTGTGAATCGGAGACCAGCTCCGTGTCTCGATCCGTAACCCAGATACCGACGTTCTTCTTTCATCCCCGGAATCGGTGATCAGTCATCGCGCGAAAATAGTTTTTTGTGTATCGGCCAAAGTTTGATTAACTTTGAAGTATATTTCGATGCGACAATGCGTATGCCAGAGTCTATAGACGAGTGTGGGAACGTCAACGATGTACACACGTTGCAGTTGAACAAGATTTAGGATCTTCGGATCTCGTCGACGCGCGATGCGGTGTATTCGAGCGGAGCTCGACTCGTTCCACAAGACAAAAAAGTTTCTTATAAAAACGCCGAGGAAATGCTGCAGAGAGACGCCAGGCGCCGCGACGCGACGCGACGCCACGCAACGCGGCTATGTCGTAGGTTTATAAAAACCACCTAAGGATTTGACTATTTGTCTAGCTGCTCGCGGAGAGACGAGAGGAGATGTGTCTCATGCCGTCTATCCCGCGGGAGTAGATCCGCGTTGAGAATCATTAGGAGGTACTTCACCCAAACTCTCCCCCGTCTGAGGCTGGATTCGGTAGTAAGAACGACGTGGAAACATATCGTCGTAATTTATTACTGCATCCTTGGATCGCCATCTTGATTTTTTCCCTACTTTTACGAGACAAAGCGAAGGAGAAAGAAGACGGGAGTAGGGAATAAAAAGAGACTGAACGTCGCGCAATCAGTTACTTCGACAGATCGGGTGAAATCGATCAAACGGTTTTGCTTTTAGACGAGAAATTGAAAGATATGCCCATCCAGCGCCTCTGGCCTGGCTTCGGAAATAATATAAATAGACACGCTCTCTTATTTTTGCTACTTTTTCCCCGAACCAAGACTCGCGGTGATGGAAGGAAGCCGGTGGTATCCATCAACCGGTTTCGGCGATAAAAAGGAAACAGAAAAAAAAAAGAAAAAGATCGGGAAATTTCAGCCCAGAGAATCCTCAAAGTAATACATATACTGTATAACATATACATATGTATATCTATGCTAGACGTGTGTATGTGTGTACCTCTGTGATGATCAATATTGTCAAGGATATGGGGATACCTTTTAAAATATCCTTTGACGTATTGAGTTTGTTCGGTGATCGAGGTTCTCCGAGGAATATATGAAATTGGCGGAGTCAGCCTCGCGGATGAAAGTCCGAGCGTCGGTCTGTCTACCCCGTAAAATTGGGAGGCGGAGGGAAAACGCGTTGGGTGGAAAACTAACGAGAGAAAAGAAGAATAAGAAGGAGGGGAAAAGTGAGAAGAAAAAGGAACGCGGAAGCGGAAAAGATGAAGGAGAAGAGGAAGAGGAAGACGGTACACGCGTCTCTTCCTCAGACCCTGGCTCGCATCAGATCTCCACGATACATTCTGAAAACACCTTTTTCGGTATATCCTACTTTCGCTGGATCGACGCGGAACCCTTGGATTCTGGGCTGCCGGCGGGGGGGTGAACGGAGGGAACCGATCACTCGATAAAGGGCCGCCTTCTGTGCCACAGAAATCACTCCATCCCCTTCAGCTATGCTTATGCGTGGGCGAACGTAAATAAAGATACGTGCGGATACGGACGCTCCCATAACTCGGACGTGCCGATAAACTTTAAATAAGAGGAGCTACGTGCGTGTGCAGGGAAGTAAAAGGGTTTGGCTGATGGAGGGACGGAGAGAAAAGAGTCGTGAAACAAAAAATGGTAAACAAAAGTCTCTCCCCCGCGCTTATATGGGCAATATTCAATTGCTTCGTTTTCGGTCGATCGATGGCTCAGATCGTTCGGTCGTGTTCCTTCCTATCCGCGCCTCGCAAGGAAGAAAAAAGAAAAAGAAAAAAAAATTTTCACCGTACCAGAAGCAGCGAGAAAGAGAGGAAGAGGGGAAGAGAGAGGGGCGAAAGGGAGTGAGGATGATTTAGAAGGGGCAGCTCGCTTCCCGGGTCACGCGCGATAAATCTGGTCACCCCGCACGGCGGCCTGTAGGAGTGCCGGTGAACCCGCGCGAACACCAAACCCTGGCAAAGCCCTAGCGCGACGATTATTCCGCATGCCTCACGGAAAGAGTTTTTTTGTGGAAAGAAAATTTTCGTTGAATCTCGCCTAAGTAAACCGGAATCAAACCATCCGATTTTCAAATTTAGAGTCCAGAACGTGGACGGAATTTTCGAGCGTTTATGCGTATATTCTACTCTGGAATCCTGAGACGTAAGGAGGACGAAGACTTTTCTTGGCAATTAAAATTCTCTACTTGACTGATCCTCCATTCTGAAAATAAATAAAGAGGGAAAGCAACGTGCGTCAGCAGTTTATGACGCAGCTATAATACGTAGTGCAGTAAATTCGTAACGAAAAGTGGAGAGACGCGAAGCCACTTGTTCATCTGTAGCCGAGGCAATTTGCCTTGGGACCCAGTGCACATCCGGTTGGATAGAGTTTCGAGTTTTACGAGACCTGCGGGTCCAAGTAGTTTAATTTCGGTCTTGCATCGGGTTATTAGCTCGCCCAGTCGTAACTAGAGATTTCAAGGAAGAGCCGTTGCTTAGAGAGGGATGAACTTTACCAAGAACTATTTTTCTCCCATTATGGTATGTGTGTACCGTAGCTTACCGGCTTCTATCCCTAAACCCAAACCCACCGTAACTTCTGACCCTATCATTCTTACAGGATGTCATTTTAGCCGTAATCTTTATTCAACATCGCTGATGGGCTTATACACTACGCATACCGACTTCCAAATCTCGTATCTTTAATCTCGGGCATAGTTTGCACACAGATATACCCAGCTACGTACGCGAAAGTATGTAACGTCGAGATTCGCGGGGAGATTCATCTTCAAAGATTCTCTATCATCCGCAAAGTCATCTTCAGCGAAGCTCAGCGCCTACGTTACTTCTCCGGCCTCGTAGATAGACAAGAGGAGAAAAGAAAAAAGAGAAAAGAGAAAAGAGGAGGGAAGGCAGGGCGTCCTTTGCGTAACTCGAGAATATCTCGTCCCTGTGGAAAAAACAAAAGGAGGAAGAAAATCTTTGAAGTGATCGAAGCTTCCCTGGATCCGGTTTACTCTGAGATTGGTAAGCGCGGAGTGGTAAGGGGAGACACGCACTCTGAGATAAGCTGGTAATAATCCGAACAGCATCTGTTGTCTAGAGGCACAGCTGGACGGCGATGGTGGTGGATACGATAGAGTTCGGGGATGAGACCGACCCGGAGCTAGAGATACTCGCCTCACCTCACCGCACTTCTCATCTCATCTCATCTCATCTCGCCTCGTCTTCTCCTATTCTCTTCGTGAATTGCCTAGTGTCTCGGAACTTCCCTATATAGTAGCTTAACATTTATCACCATGGATTAATTAAAAGCGTAGGGACAGTATCAGCTCGCGAAGTATCTCTCTCTCTCTCGTGGCAAACTGTCTGCAGCCAACATATCCCTCGGCAGCCTAAACAACAAACTTTATGCTATCTGCACCCTGTACTCACGCAGCTGTACTTTCCGAGTCTCTTCTGATATACGGCCTTCCCCCTGAACTACAACACCCAGTCGCTACAAATAGTATGATCATCCTCGAGATGTTTCCTCAACAAAGTAAGTGCCTACCTACACTCGTGACACAATCCTCCCTGGAAAGTTCAGCTTTGTCATTCGAGTTACGCTCTTGGATTCGCCAAGACAACGTCATACGGAATTACGAGGGTAGAAATAAGAGGCTTCGGAAAAGTGTGAGTCTTTTGAAGAGCGCGACGTAGTCTACCATATGACATCTGGATCGACGTTCATAAATACATCTCTACTCATTGTTTTTTTTTTTTTTCTTTTTCCCCTCCTTCTTCTTGAGAGGAAAAGTAGGCATCACGTGTGCGCAGATGCGCGTGAATATAATCGGAGAATATCGGCAGCATGAAGCAGTAGGTAGAGGAAGTTGTTGATCCTGAGAGATCGGTGAACTAGGTATCCTCAAAGTTTGAGAAAGCGGTGAGGTCCTGGTCGCTGTATAGACCCAAAGTTCCAACGTTGTTGTATCAGACTCTTGAGCAGAGGCAGGGCGGTCCTATGCGGTCTCCGTTACTCTCTGGATCTCTTGCGGACATTCAAGTCGTTCATCAAGCTAATCGCGATCGGTTAGATTACCTTTTAGCGCATCACGTGAATAATTATTCACAAGTTGGTATACTGCGGCCAAGTCTTCGTATAAGTGTCTCTGTATAGGTATGTGTACCCTGGAAACTACCCCTACCAATCTCTCGCGACTTAACAACGTGAAATATCCCGCGCTCCATCTTCCATTCTCTTCGGGCTTCCGCTTCCTCGCTCTTCTTCTTCGCAGGTGTTACTTTCTTGACGCATTGCTTCTACGTATAGTCACGCAAATTCTCTTTTCCTTTCTCTTCCAAACAAAAAAAAAAGACAAAAATGGAATCGACCGGATTCAAATCGAATTTGAATATTTCCGAAATATTCCGCAAAGTCAGTTTAAAAAAAATGTACGAAAAAGGGGGTCTGATTAGAATGAATTATTCTTTGTCTTCACATCCTGATAAATGGACGGAAATTAACGAATTCGGAATTATTACCGCTCGCTGGTTTTCAAATTGGGAACTTTAACTCGGCCCCGGTGCGTCGTTGCGAGTATATCGCAATACCGCGTCTCTCAGCGCGGCGTCGCGAGTTATTCTTGCTATTGGCGTAGCGCCAGTGTGTCGCAGCTGACCCCGCTACCGTCTGCAGTTTCGGTTTCCAGATAGTAGTATTGAGGGGCACCCGGCTTTCTCCAAGCGTAAAACTACCGCGTATATACGTAACTTTGTAGGAGTGGTGCGCGAGAATCTACCGCTATTAAACATAAGATAAACAACGATTAGAATCGGCAGGTGTCTTTCGCTCCCCTTCTTCTATTTTCTTGTTGTACCTGTACGGCTTAAAAGGGATGAGAGAGGATGAGGATGAGGATAGCCGCGATAAAGGAAATAAACAAGATCGCACTGCAAGGGAGGGAGCGAGAGGAGGGATGAAAAACGGCACCACTATACGCTAAGCCCTTTATCTTTTACTGATACTTAATTATTGTTACCAGCCGGGCGGGCAGCCAGTACTGAACGACCAACCCGCGACCCCAAACCTAAATTTGCATGTAAACGAGGCCGCATTTGATTTAAATTACACACGCCCTCGCGACCCTGTGTCGCTTTACGCCTAAGTACTTCGCGGGCATGGCGGAAGGAAGAGGGTTAATACTTGCGAGAGGACCAACGCCCACCCCCAACCCCAACCCCATCTACAATTTCATTTCATTTCATATTGTATACATATACGTATATGTATCGCGTCCGAAATCGGTAGAATGCTCGTGGTTGGCGAAAGAGTCGTAACTCGTTCTACGTTCTACTTGCAGCCTCTCCTCGCACTCTGGCTGAAGAAAAAAAAAAAACATTGGCTCAATCATTTCGCCGAATACATTCATGTGATTACATCTACGATTCCGATGGTCCCTCTGCTCAAAATCCTCGAGGAGTTTGGTTTCAATTTTTTATCACACGCCACATGGTGGAGTTATGTTCATCTATTTTCTTTCTAGCTCGAACAGTGGCAGGAATTATTCCGTTCCAAGGGTCGAAATTCTTTCCATTCGCTTATATTTGTATTAGCATAAGAATAGACCCGTCATTTATATCCATATCCGTTTAACAAAACGATCCGAGCGAGCACGGTGCCCGGGGGTTGTTTGTTCCCTGTCAAATACGAGCGACTCGACTGACATCGCGTGCAATTTTCCATGTCGAATCGGTTTATTATTAATTATGAAAAGTGTCTCGTCAAACCGTGAGTCTTGAGAGTTTGCTGTCAGGTTATTCGATATTCGTTCGCTCATGCCTCCAGGATGCCGGGCGACACCTCACGTCAATCATTCCATTTTTACAACCCCAAAGTATATTTTCCCTCCGCATTCTACAAACTCCGCAATGAGGCGAGAAGTTTACCCGAAATTTTGGCTCTGGTCAAGTTCGTGATCGATGATCGTTAATTACCGAAATCCCCCGAGACTTACTTTGCATAAGCTGACGTGAGTCTGGGATGACAAACGGACATCCGAACTTGGGATAAATCGATTCTGAACAGAATTCAGAAGGAAGCAGGCGGATGGCCTGGCGACAGGAGGTCATGCGTGCATTTTCACGGTCTTCGTATCATATCAGTTCCAATAAAACTCTCCGAAGCTGTGAGCTCAGCTAGCCACTGTTTACTGTAAACGACACGGTATAGCTGCTGCATTCACGGAAGTTTGTGGCTCGTGATTTCCAACAGTAAAATAGGCAACAACTCGCGGAGCTCGCTTTCAGTCCATTAAAGCAATTAACGTTCTCAATAAATACGCCTGGCGCAGAGCAGAGCATAGCGGTATAAACTATAGCCGTGGAACGTGGGCCGGGAATTAGAGACAAACAGTATAATGTTGTTTGTCTGTCTTTAGAACCTATCTACAACCCGATTCAGTCGATTATTTTCAAGCCAGGAATGCATAGAGTTGCTATAGCTTAACAAACATCGAATATACCACATGCAGAGATCCGCATGGAGGATATATCTGATTATTTAACGTTGAATCTAGTTTAGAAATCGACAGAATATCACACGGATTCTCTGGTCACAATCGTGAGTTAAGAATTTCATCTAGGTTTGGGTCAAGCTGCCCTGTGGATCTGAAACGTTTGTGTATATATTCTTTGCACGCGGTGAACTGGGCGCTTCTATCCTACCATACGTCAATGTTGGATTGTAGTAGCTCGTAAATACCCTCGTACCTGAGAATAATTCACTTGATACACGGCACTGTACGGCTGGAGGTCAGGTAATTTTAGTTACGCACCGAGAAGCAACCTTCTACCATAAGAATCAGCCTCACGAGATCCCTGCTTCTTGGGCATAAAGCTCTTGGAGTTAAGGTACATACTACAACTCGTTATAGTCTTACAAAGAAGAGAAGAATCTCACTTCCTGGCTCGTAGACCTCTGTTACCTCCGCATACCTACCTTCTCAGATATATAGGGAGCGGGGCAATTAACCATCTTGGAATTAATTGTTCAAATTTAGCAAAGCCTTTGCCTCTTCAGCAGAGCCGAGTCATAAAGTTAGGAATTTTGAAGGATAACTTGCCGAACGTATACTAGTTAAACGTGGAAATAGTTGGGTGTAAGGATTAACCGGGCGGGTTAACGATCGAGGGTTTAAACCTCTTCGGAAAGTTTAACGATCATTATTTCGAAGCTAACGGTCAGCGAGCTCCGAATCATCCCTGTATTATTATCCCTTTAAATTTTCGAGAAGAAATTGTTTCATATTTTTTTTTTCTTGTTTCTTCTTCTTTGGTCCTTTTTCAAGAAACTCTCATAGCTCCTCAAAGACGCGGAAAGAGGATGTTTGGCCTTAATTTTTTTCACAACGCTATAGCATTTTAGCGGTAGGTAGTAGCACTACATACATACTTGTCACGTTTTGACGATCGTTGCCAGCCCATGCAGCAGCTCAGTAGCAGCTCTTACGATGCCAGAATATTTTTAACGGGTACAGAAATTTTATTATTTTTAGCCCATGACACAGTTACCCATTTGTTTTATTCCGCTACGTAGAGAGAGAGAGAGAGAGAGATAGAGAGGGAGTAATACCGCGATGTTTTATCCACGTTCAGAGTTTTGGAATGATGTCGTGTGAAAAAATGTCAATATTTAGATAAATTTAACATCTTTAATGCACACGTCGTACCTATACCTGCAATCATCGTTGAAAGAAGACCAAAGTATTGAATCGCAACTTGTGAAACGTAGCAACGTATACCGTGAAACCTCGATAAAAGTTTAAATGAATACTGCAGGTGCAGTGCTTCTTCTTTTTGTTTTATTTTGTTTTATTTTCTTCTTTCTTTCGCAACGTTCATATCGTATGATTTTTATGCATCCCTATGTATATTCATAAAAGTATTTGCATAGACGTGTGCGTGTCTGTTCAGACAGGCATAGTGGGAGGCGATGCTGGTGTTCGCGGTGGTTGTGGCTGTGGCCAGGGGGAATTTCTGAGTCGGAATGACGGCGCAACTTTCCAAAGTTTAGGATAATTAAAAAATTTGCGTAATCCGTTCGCGGTAACTTGTTACAACGAACAAACAACTGAACTGAGAAGAGGAGAGGAGAGAAGAGAATGTAAGGGGCAGGGAGACACGGTGGTAAAAGTTTGTTACGCAAGTATATATAAACCTATAGCCTCGGTTATAAAGTCTCACCGCGAAGTCTTTTGAAGAAAGATTCAAGTTTTGGCTCTCGTTTCGTTCGTTCTCAACCGTTTCCTTCTTTTTCGGAGAAAAAGGAGAAAAAAAAAAAGAGAACGAGTACCTAACCACCCACCACCACCCACCGAACTCTACCACTCCTAAAACCCAAGGAATTACAAGACTGAGCCCGATCTTACGCCCCGTCGAGTCGGGGTTAATTAATTAACGCTAAATTCGACGCACTTTTTACCTCGCACAAAGGAAGGTAGGAAATTCGAGTCCGATGCCTTCTAGCGGTTTAATTTCACTGCTTTTCCGGGGGAGCGCAAACGAGCGTGAATAAAATTCCACGATTTTAACATGTTTTGTTTTTCTTCATTTATGCATAATATATATACACCTATATAATATATACTTGTTTTTATGTAAATTATATATATATATATAAACGGTGATTCGGGCTATATTTTGAGACCATAGATTCCCCGTAAAAATCAGAGACTAAATTTCCTTTATCGAAAATTTGAGGGACCGAGAGTTTCCGAACTTGGGAAGATCTTAGTTGACCAATCGCAAAGCGTGTAGATGAAAAAGTCTTTGACAAGGAATTTGACGAGGAATCCACCCTCGAAATATGACCCGGTCAGCCTGAATCTACTTGTATAGTTGCAGACATGTTACGGCGTATAACTCTGTAACACTTTTAACGCGGTAGGTCCGTGTCTATACTATATCTAGTATGCGAAAGTGTTGCAGTTGGAAAACCTTCAAGTATTACCGCGCTGCAGCCGCATTAAGTATCTTGCATTACGAAATAAATCGTTAAGTTATAGGATTGGCGAGCAACTTACAGTGAACACCACGAAGCCGTAGTCGCATAGCGCGTTTAAAACTCGTAGGGAACGTAATTTCGAATTGTACAAAAATATGGGGAGAGAAATGCGTTTATTTATTTATCTCTTATGAGGCGAGGTCCCGCAAAAACGATTTGAAAAAAGAAAAAAAAGATTATATAAAAAGAAACGAAAGCGTGTGGAGAGAGAACGAAATCTGGAAAGAGGCCATAGGGGTGGATGAAAACATGGGTTGTTATGCCAAAGCGTCGCGGCGCACCGGAATAGTGAAATATTCTTATTTGCTAGCGCGATAAAATCTTTCCGATAATTTATACATATGCGAGGAATAGGATGAGAGAGATATAGTATATCTATATACATACAGGTATATAGGTATACGTATATACGTGTTACACAAATCTCGTTTGTATAACGAGGGAAAAGCAGAGGGAAAATAAGAGAAGAAAAATGAACGCGGGGCGGATGACAATGGTCGAAAATAAAATAATAAAATCTTCGTACATATTTCACGGGACAAAAGTTGCCGATATCTTGCCCACCGCCGTCGACGCCCCGCATAAAGGCCTCGGATCTCGTGTCCGCCGGGTAAGAGAATCGCTGCGGATAGAATATGAGAAATAGAGGGAAAGAAAAAATGAAATAAAAAGTATCAACCCCCGGATATACACTGCCGAAAATCGTTTGCGGAGTCACTCGTTCGCAAAGAACCTCACCGAGATACAGTGGCGTTTCAACTTCTTCCGGTTCTTATGTATATTCGCGGTTATACCCTCCCCCTAGTCGCTCTACTCTTCATATAGCAACTCGTAGCGTTATACGAGGAGCAACACATGTGTGTCTCCACATCCTATCGTATGTAAATAAACCGGTGGTTTTCAGCTTCCCTTTGAGGCTAAAGCAGAAGCGAGGCTCCCGTACATCATGCACACACTTATACAGGGTGATTCAGTTTTGGCTGGCCATATTCCGAGGGTAGATTCCTCGCGAAATTCTGAGACTAAATTTCCTTTACCAAAAATTCGAGGGCCAAATAGTTTCCGAGCTACGAAAGATCTTAGCTGACCAATCACAGAACTTATGGGTGACGCAGCCAGGGCTGGCGATGAGCGGAAGCTGCGCGGTGGCCTGAGCTAAGACTAAGACCTTTCGTAGCTCGGAAACTATCGGTCCCTAGAATTTTTGGTAAAGGAAATTTAGTCTTAGATTTTCACGGGGTATCTCACCTCTGAAATATGACCCGCCCAACCTGAATCATCCTGTATATTGTATTACTAATACCACGACGGAAGGAGGTTACTCCTCTTCTTAAAAGCAATTTCCGGCAAACTCACTGCGCAAATGCAGTTCCCTGTATTTCCGCACTTTATACTGCCGCCCCCGCCTTCGTAGACCAACATTTCTACGGATCTCTTCATTTCGCCTGAGGATAAGTCCTCAGTTTTCTCTAACTCACTTAGTATGTTTACTATTTTACCTAGTATGCATAATAAGAGTTTGCGGCTAGCTTTGGTGTAGGTATACAGCTACGTATACAGAAAGTGGGAACGAACCAACCACAACCAACCCTTGTTTGTGTTATTGATTCTGTATAAAATACAAGGACAGTATACGTATACTCTAATACAATATCGTATATATATACCTCTCGCTCGAAATTGTTTCGACTGTTTACGGCCAAAGATTTATAAGGTTTATAACCCGCAGCTGCACCATCGCTATACCATACATACGTGCGAAACGCTTCGTGAAATAGGGAAATAAACGATATAAACAAAATTTTACATCTTTTTTCGTTGTTGTTTTTTTTTTTCAAATTTTTTTTTTTTTTTGTGAATCGATGCAGCGGCTAGGGCGAGGTATATATATATAATCAAGCCGCAGTACCAATCCAATATAAAGGGTGGCCGTGAATTGAGTGCTATAATTTTCAGGGATGATTGGGGGGTTTAGCTTGTTATCATACCGTTCGAAATACACAGTGATTTCTGGGAGATAGGTCATTTAAAAAATCGCGCTAGCGCCTGCATTGCGATAACCAACGACACAGAGGCTATTATTGGGTTGTCTGCTTTCAGGCGCGCACGACTGCTGAAGCGATTTGTAATGCTTGTCGAATCCTGACGGACGAGGATAGCATACCGAAAATTTCGTTAACACAGTCCGTGAACGATTTTTATGATTCTGAAATTGGAAGGCTGTGTGAATCGCTTCAGTGGTCGGGTATGCCTGAAATCAGACAGCCCGTATCTCGCCTCTGTGTAGTAGGCTGCCTAATTGCAGGCAGTAAACGACCTATAACTCAAAAACATTGACAAGGATATATCTATGCCGTTTTACCCTAAAACAGCGATATGAGCGGAATAAAATATGAATTTATTGTATAATTGAATTTTTCACCATTTTTCCAATTCCGATTCTAACCGTTTTTTTTTTTTTCCTCTATTATATTTTTACAGACGACGTTGACGTCGAGGTCGACGTGATCGGGTACACGAGCAACCAATCAGACACCGATGACCACAGCAGCGTACAGAGCAGCAGCGACAGCGGCGTCGCCATGTCCACCTCGAGGCTGACCCTATCCGAAATGATGGACAATCTCTAGGTGAATATTCAAATATACAGAAATTTGAGTTTTCTTTTTTTCTTCCTTTAATCCGAAACTCACGATTCTGAATAAATGAAGATCAATTAAACAATGGAAAAACTTGAGTATTCAAATTAAGTTTTGAACATTTTTTATATCAGGGCCAAAAATCAGAACGATAAAATTTTCGTATTATTTTTTATTATTATCATTCTAATCGGGAGGGGGGAAACTTTGGTATTGCAGATAAAGATTTTTGGAGGCGGCGAGCATGGGGTGGGAGCTTTTAAAAAAGAGCCGCATTGAACGAACGGGGACGTAGATATATATATTGGATGAGAGCCGCAAGGAGGTGAAGAGAACTTGGGAGATGAAGAGAAAAAGAAAATATAGAAAAATGAGAAGAAACGATGAAAAGAGAAAAGTAAAAGGTTATAAGAAATGGGATGACTAACTAACTAAATGCCGTTGCGAAGGTGCGAGCTGGAGTGTCAATTGAATTGAGAATTGTAATTGAAGAAAATAGCGAGAAAGTGGACAGTCGAAAATTGACATTTGATAAATTGATAATTGAAAATTGTGAAGAAACAGCATAGCGGATAGAAAGAATTGAGAAAAGCTCCTATACCATGCGGAACACGAGGTGCAGTTTGAAAAATCAACCCCCACTGCTACCATCACCAGCACCGAACTATAATCATCATTGAATAGCCCACCATTTCATGAGATATGTGAACCATATTAATTAGTCGTTATTTCGAATTATATACGTGTCGGGGGGAAAAAAAGACGGGAGAAAAAGTATACTATATACTTGTGTGTATAAGTATAAGAGCGGAGAGGGAAAAAAGAGATTTGACAACGAGGAGGATACGCGAGGAAGAGGAAAAGGAGATATATATTAATAATAATAATTAATAATAATAATAATAAACAGTTAAAAAAAAAAAACAACAAAAAAAAAAACAAACAAACAAATTAGACAAACTTAAGCCCAGCGTTAAAAAGATAAAGGAAGAAAGATGGAAAAAAGTTGAAACAAGGGGAAAACAAAAAATGGATTTAAAGCAAATGAAGAATACGAAAAAAAAAGAAGAAACATTGGTAAAAAAAAAAAAGAAAAAAATCTGCCTCAAGCGTTATGTGTAAATTATTTAATGCCAATGTTATAAAATTATTGTAAATATTTTTATGGGGGTGAAATGTTTAGAGGAAAAGCGATATGAGAGAGAGAGAGAGACGGAGGGAGAGAGAGGAAATGGTAAGTGTGCATTGAATAAGTGACTTAGTGACTATAGGGTCTGAAGTTGAAGAAAAAAACATAATTAAAATGAACCTTTTTTTCTTGTCGAGATAGGGAGATAAGTTGAATTGTATTTTTGATTTTCATTTTAAACTCCGTTCGCGTCGAAGTACTAAATTAATAGTTTAAAAACAAAAAAAGATAAAAGAGAAAAAAAAAAAAACATATTAATAATAATTAAATTAGTCTTATACACGTATGCAAGAGACAATTTTTTAATATGATACGTTATCTCATCGTCGCATTATCTTATATTGTATTATTTCTATTTCATCATTATTCACATTTATGTATCGTATAATTATTATAATTATTGTTATTATAATTCTATCATCATCATCAGCTCGTCTTACATACATACATACATACATATTATAGCCAGCATTCTCATCTTCGTTAATATCATTATTGCGGATACCTCATTGTCAAACAATCTTTATAATGTCTAAGTCTTTCTCAAAGTATTCTACTCTATTAAAACAAAAACAATTAAAAAAATTAAAAAAATTAAAAACTAAAATTAAAACAAAATCAAATAAAAGAAAGAGTATATATATAATATTATATATATTATCGGTTTCACGAGATTATTATACGTCTTCTTTGTGTCTTGTTTCTTTTTTCTTCTTCTCTTTTTTTTTTCTCTATAATATGTTTCGTATATCTTTTTCACTCATCATTAGCGCCAGAGTATACCTATCATATTTAGGATTAATTTTAGAAATTGATCGATTTTCGATTTTGATCGAAAAATTAATTGTGCGATTCCAGGGGTGAAAAAAAGTAAAAGGGGCGGGGGAGGGTCAACAGGTTGCGTGGAAGTTGATGCATTTTCGATTTTCGATTTTTATTTTTTATTTCTTACTTTTGGCTCCATCATTATTCTTTTAATTCCGACTTAAATTCAAGAATCTTTTGTCCTTCTCTTCTTTCCCACCACTGCAGAATTTGCTTCGTCAAAACGAAAATATACAATTTAGACATCGTACGAAATTTCTATGAAAAATAACATATTTAAAAAAATAAATAAAAATTAATTATTATCTATTCATTCAGATATCATATATATGTATATTATACTATACAACTGCAGCGTAATTCCTATATTCATTTTCATTAAACATTAACGACGGGCGATTATTATTCTTCGGCTAAATTACATAACAAAAAAGTCCAAAATCAAGAAAACTAACTCTATGAGACCAGGGAATGGCTTATTGGCGCGTTTGGCACGGTTTAAAAAAGTACCAATTCAATAAGGTATGCCTTTCGAGTTCGGGCTATTTCATCATATTTAACATATTATACATATACGGCGGTCTTTCCTTTTTTTTTCTCCCCCCTCTTTTAGAGATCACGCCGGTCAACATGAATTTTAGGTCTGGGTTCTAAATGTCAAATTTTCATTTCTTCCACGTGACTGATAAAGGAAAGAATAGTTTTACTAGATAAAGTTTGCTTTTTGCAGCCAGAGGAATGATGATATTAGAAATTTTAAGAAAATCTATCATTTAGGTATTTCAACTAATAAGAAAATAAACTTGAACCGTCAAATCAGTTAACGAAACAAGAAAGAGTTTTTAAAAAAATTATACTTTCTTCCTATTCATTATTATTTCTTATACCGAGAATTTAAAAGCAAACTTTGACAGGGATGGTGACAATTTTTCGTTGATTTCATGCATGCCAAGTAAAAAAAGTCATGAAGTAAACCCAGGTATAAGAAAAGTGTTATTGAAAGAACGTCGAAAGGGATATAACGGGAGAAAAACGGATAAATTCTTAGATCGATTATGCAATACGCGTGACGATATATTATAAATATATTCAATGGGATTCGGATGAAAAATAAAAGAAAAAAAAAGAAAAAGAAGGAGAGAGAAATAGCGAGAGACCTCCGGAAATAAATGAAAATAAAAGAATAAAAAGATAAAAAATACGAATAAAAGAAAAGAAAAAAAGGAACACTATTATGATAAAATCAATTATGGAGGGGGAAATTCTGCGACTGACGAATTAGTAAGATAAGAAAGAAAAAAAAAACAACAACAACTAGGCGAAGAAATAACCAAATTGAAATTAAGATCGATCCTGGATTAATAAAAAAAAAAAAATTGATATGTTTAATATATATCGTTACGCGATTTGTGGTATTAATTTATAACAAGGGTAGTCTGACAATTCGATCTACGTATCTAGTATAACTATAGAATTCGAAGGAAATATAATATAAAAGAATAACGATATCGTGCATGGCAGCGTATGAATAATTATATGTTGTTAAATATGTATGTATGTAATCTTTAATTAATTCGATTTATACCTATATTATGTTAATATCGGATTACAGAAGAACAGCGAAAAACCCTCTAGCTTTGTAAAGAGTTGATAACGAGTAATCCCCACCCACCCCCCCCCCCCCCCCCCCCCCCAAAAAAAAAAACGAAAGATTCTATGAAATTGGATATAAACGTTCGTTTTTTTTTTTTTAATCCCACTTGACTGATTGTGAGTTAAACCTTTAGACCGATTGTGAGACCATCGTAAGTCTCATTTGGCACGAAACATTTTCAACACGGCCATCCGCTACCATTATAAACGAATAAATTCTATTCGATAATATCTATATATGAGATATATCGCCCTATATTAAATATTGTTGTATCAACAATGCGGGCTATTAAGGATATTATATTCTTATTATTATTATTATTATTATTATTATTATTAAAGCAATCATATTGGTTGCAGTGAAATATAGCGGCGCTGCAAGGACTCGTATATATATACATATATTATATATAATATATATAGATGTAAAACTCGTCAGTGGGATTTTCTTTTTTTTTTTTTGTTGTTGCTTTTAATTGTTTATAACTAAGCAGAAAATTAAATTATAAAAATGATGATTATCAAGGTGTGCCTATATCGACGCGACTTGTGGAAATGAACCCGCGATAACTTTCACCGCCGAAAAAAAAGAAAAAAAAAAGAATAGAACAGAACAGAGGAATAAAGAGAAAAAAAAAAAAAAACCAACTACCGCAATTTTGACAGTTTTTTTTTTTTCGTTTTTTGTTCTTTTCTAAGCCTGTTAAAATTCTTAACTTTACGCGCGACAGCGAAAATAGAGAAAGAAAAAAGTCCTGTTCTATCGTCTTATTATAGAAAAAAAAATATATATATATCGCAGGCAACCCGTGTGTAATGAGAAAAGAGAATAAATAAAAAAAAAAAAGAAAAGAGCCGAACGATCTTATATCCGCGTATAAATCAATTATGGGGTAAATAACGCGCGTATCGAAAGCACCAATGAAGGACAATTCATACATACCGAAATTTGAAGAGCGATAGTAGATTTACTAAAGTCCACCGTACTGCGAGCAAACCAAAAAGAAATAAATAAATAAAAAATTTAATTAACAAAACATCGTACACACAGAGACGGACAAAAAAAATGTAAGAAATAAATGAATAAATAAATAATAACAAAAGCAGAAGAACCTTTATACGTACGTACACGGAATTTCCGGAATCTATTGAACCGTACCGAAAGAAAAAAAAAAAAAACGAAAGGAAATTTCAAAATACTATGCAAAAAAAAAAAGAAACAAGATAAAGAATCTTTGAAAGAACTATATACATACTATATATATATATATGAAAATACCCCCTCCCCCCCACCCGTCACGCTCCTTGCAAAACAAAAAAGAAAACAAAATAATAAAACAAAAATGAAAACAAAAACAAAAAAAAAAAATTAAAAAAAACAAAAAAAAAACCAAAAAAAAAAAATTTAAATAAAAAAAAAAATACCACTACACATGAAAAATAAAATAAAAATATAGATTAAAAAATAATAAGTAGTATATAATAAATAATAATGAATGTCTTTAAACGAATAATTACCTAGATACAGATATGCACCTTATCAGTTTTTTGGTCCAGTCGATGTATGTCTTTTGGTTTCCATGAATATCTTAACTGTAGCGAAAGAATATAATAAACGGAAGAAAGAAATAAAACGAAAAACAAAAAACAAAAAAAAAAAACTTACATAGAGAAAGCGAAATAAAGCGAGAAATAGATATGTGTGTACTATTAGGGGAGCGCATTCGCCTGGCGTAAATCTATATATGAATTATATATAAATAATGAAGTCTTTGTTAAGACCACGCCATGCCTATCCTAGCGCTAATGATAAATAAGAATTATTACATCACAGGACTAAGTACAAAGTAAAGTAATTTCCTTGCAGTAACTGTGATGATTAATCAAATATTTAAATGTTAAACAAATCACACACACGTCGTACACGTCTATATATATACTCTGCATACATATACATGTATGAATACGTGAATAAATATCATATATATATATATATGTATAATTAATTTCTTAAATCACAGTCATTACAGATCACTAACGGGAGGGGAGGGGGAACAAAAGCGTGTGAGAGAAAAATTAATATTTCAACAAAAAAAAAAAAAAAAGAAAAAACAAAATTGGAAAAGAAAATTCAGGACAGTTATATCTGATTATTTGATAAATGAAAATTATGGAATTCGCAGACGTTTTTAATACTTTTGCGAACAATAAATGCTATATTTTTTTTTTTCCTTTCTCTTTCCTTATTTTTCTCCTTTCATTTCGCTACGAATAATGTGAGATTTTTCGAAAGATCTCAGGCCAGTCTGCTCCCCCGAAAATGTGATACTAATTGTAAAATTAAAAACACTATTCTGGAAGCTTGATACGATGTGTATAATTATACGTGTGTGTATTATTATATATAGGTATGCATACAGATTACGAAGAAGGTGAAAGTATAAGAGAGCAGCCAACGTGTAAACGATTGGCGAACCCCCTCCCTCCCACCAAACCCTCCCCCCTGTCCCGTTCAGGTCACACAGTAGCGGTATATGAATTGATACAGTATTGGTGAAAAGATTGAAAAACAAAAATAGGGGGGAAAGAAGTATATTGATCAATTGATTAATTAAACAAAAAAAATTAAAAAAAAAACAATGACGACAAGAGTTAAAAACAAACAAACAATAACAATAACAACAACAAAAAATGGAAACTTGTAAACTCCAGCCGTTAGAATTAAATAAGGTGTAATCACAGTACGCAACGTTATACATTATGGTTGGTGGTAAAGATCGACGTGCCAAATAATTGTCGTTGAAACGTACTCTATACGTTGTATGTTGTGTAATCGAGATCTAATATGAATTATATATACTATTGTTTAACGATAAAGAACATTTTGAATCCGGATATTACAACCCAGTTCGCGGATATGTAGAAATAGACAAGGATAACAAGAGAAGGAAACGAATAAATAAATGAATAAGTAAATGAATAAACAAATAATATTAATAATAATATTAATAATAATAATAATAATGATAATAATAATAATTGGTCCATTCGCGGTACAAATGTACATAGGTGTATACATATAATAGAGACAAATTTTGGTACCTCGATCTTTTACTAGCAACATGGCCCAGTTTAACATTTAAGGATTCTTCAATAAGTCTTAGTTTCATCGGTAACAGAAAAAAAAAAGTGAAAAAAAAAGAAAACAAAAACAAAAAAATAAAAATAATTTAAAAAAAAAAAATTAAAAATAATAATAATAATAATAATAATAATAATAATAAAATGAAGATAAAAACTATGGAATACAAATATGAAATAATAATGAAAAAAAAAAAAAAAATGGGTGTTATTTTTAGATGTCTATTAGATTATCAGAACCAGGATAAAAAGTAAAAATACAAACAAAAAATACAAAAATACAAAAAAATTCAAAAAAAACAAAAAAAAATTATATATATAAAAATGGATTGAAAAAAGGTGAAAAATTAAAAAAAAAAAAAAACCACAAAAGAAGAGAAAAAACGAAAAAAAAAAACCTACTACTACTACTACTGTACTTGTAATAAGAGAAGAAAAAAAATTATAAACTTAGTTGATCATGGCAGGTCGATATATATGGGGTATTCTCGCTCATCCGGGACACTTTTCTGCGCATGAATTTTCGATTTTCGGGTTACGCGAGATTTTGGTTCTTGGCCAATCCCTAACAACAAATCCAGAGTCATACCCCCTGATTTCAACTAGTTCCGAAGTTATTGAATTTACAAAATATGAGAAAATCAGTTTTCGAGCGCACCGCACTATGTTCAAACGTATGTATCTTTGGTTCGGGGGGTCCGAAATCTATTTTCAACCAGTGCTCTAGAATCAGAAAACTTTCACCTTTCACGCTGTAATATCAAAAATTTTTGAAAAAATATTTTTGCCCACGAATTTCACAATTATTTTTGTTTTTCGTCCTGTGACCAAAGGGCATAAATTTTTTCGATGAAAATTGAACTGTAGGTAGATCTCCATGTACTTAAAAGACCCTGCAATTTTCAAGAGGGCATTATTTTTCTTTTTTTTTTAAATAATTTTTTACGGCTTTTTTTACAGGCTTTTTGTTGATTTTATTTTTTTTTCTCAAAGAAATCGAAACGAATGATTTCTTTCTTTTCAGGGGACAGGCGTATTTCTTTCACGTGAGGTTGAGACGTACGGAAAATTCTTTTTCTTTGAGAAAAAAAATAAAATATAAAAAAAGCCTATAAAAAAAGCCGTAAAAAATTATTTAAAAAAAAAAGAAAAATAATGCCCTCTTGAAAATTGCAGGGTCTTTTAAGTACATGGAGATCTACCTACAGTTCAATTTTCATCGAAAAAATTTATGCCCTTTGGTCACAGGACGAAAAACAAAAATAATTGTGAAATTCGTGGGCAAAAATATTTTTTCAAAAATTTTTGATATTACAGCGTGAAAGGTGAAAGTTTTCTGATTCTAGAGCACTGGTTGAAAATAGATTTCGGACCCCCCGAACCAAAGATACGTACGTTTGAACATAGTGCGGTGCGCTCGAAAACTGATTTTCTCATATTTTGTAAATTCAATAACTTCGGAACTAGTTGAAATCAGGGGGTATGACTCTGGATTTGTTGTTAGGGATTGGCCAAGAACCAAAATCTCGCGTAACCCGAAAATCGAAAATTCATGCGCAGAAAAGTGTCCCGGATGAGCGAGAATACCCCATATATATAACGCGCGTTAAGTGGAATAAGGTCTCAACTCAAATGAATGACGATAAATGATACCTATATCTATATGTATATATATATATAGATTCAATCAATTAAATATGAAATATTAATGCACATTTTTTTTTTCTTTTTTTTTTCCTCTAGACGAGAAACGTTATTTATTATCTTTTGAATTGGCGAGAAAATGAAAAAAAGAACAAAAACAAAAAGAAAAGTCGAAAGGAAGTAAGATGATTTCATTAACTTCCAATGAGAGCTTATATATATATTAAATCTGTATAAATATATGATACAAATTCGTTGAACAAATTTGACTTGAAAAGAAATTTAATTGACGATTGAAATGCGGCCTCATTGCACTGTAAAGCTGCGATAAAAAAAAAACAACAACAACAACAAAAACAAATGGGATAAAATAATAACATTATAATTGAAGAAAAGAAAAGAAAAGAAAAGGAGAAAAAATCATAATAATAGATAATGATTATTGTTTTCCACCGTTTGACAAGAATTTTTCATTTGTTTTTTTAATTTCCTCGAAAAATTTTGCTGCTTTCATTGTTTAGATGAGTACTATTATTAATGACTATAAATATGATGTACTACAAAAGGATAGGAATATACTATAACAGATCACCCAACTGTTTCAACTCTTTCGTGTCCGCGTCGAATTTACAAATAACTTATAATTATACTATAATATCCATTTGTCGTCGCGATATAGAAATAAAACTGAAATGAATTTTCAAACAATTCTATCAGCCAACTGAATCAAGGACAAGAAAAAGAAAAAGAAGTTCGTCTTCGTTTTTCTTTACCCGAAATATTTCACTTGTACAAATAATTATTATGAAGATGTTATAGGTATAAGAGAATCTTTGAAAATACCTATATTAATAGACATTCAATCTTCTATCAGCGAGAAATGATTGTACAATTAATTTGACTATTCAATTTTTTTCCACGTCACAGGCTAAATGGCGATACTCCTTCAGAGTAAAGAGCGGTCCTTTGCTCGGTTGTTGTTGAGCCAAGCCACAGTTATAATAAAATGTTTGAAAATCATTGCAGCATAGTGATTACATACATTTATATATATATATGTATGTATTATTATATAATCGCGATGATGAATTGGGTACGAAAATGATGGTCGAAGCGAGATAGAGAGAGAGAGAGAGTAATACTAGTAACTATAGTAGGGGACACGTAAGAGCAGGAACAATTAAGTCCGTACTATATGACGAAGGACACTCAGGGGAGAAGGGCCGTTAATTAGCTGTAAAGCAATAACAAAGAAACATCTCTGGGCCCCCTAAGCCACTAAGAGCATTTAATCAATAGTAGAGAATGCTTAGTGAGAAGTATAGAGGTGAATAAAATTGGAGAAGAAAGAAAAGAAAGAAAACTAGAAAAAAATAAAAATGAATTACAAAAAAAAAAAAAAAAAAAAATTACAAAAAAAATAAAAAAACAAAAAAAAACAAAATATAAAATTTGAGAAAAAAAACAAAAAACAAAAAACAGATTCATGTTTGTAAAGATAACATTGTAAACTACCATTTAAGGAGAAAAAAAATAAATAAATAAATGAAGATTATGTTATTATGTAATTATTATAACTACAAGCGCGGAGGTGAAAAACATTATATAGGTGTGTTAATAATATGGAGTACGCCTGAAATTTCGTTTTTTTTTTTCCTTTTTTTTTTTTCATTTTGTTGTTCGTTCTTCGAAACTAAAAAAAAAAAAAAAATACTATGACTTACGCCAAGGTACCAATTAAAGAATAAATATATTCAATGTATGAATTATTTATTTATCCATCCCTCAATTATAATTATAATGGTTAATTGAGATCGATTGATATAACGACAAAGTATAATTCATACTGCGCAAGAAGGTATGGCTGTATGAAATATTATTAATATTATTATATTATAATTATTATAATTATTATTAACTAATGAGGTAAGAAATAAAAAGAAACAACAACAAAATAAATAAATAAATAAATAAATAAATATTATTATTATTGTACATATTAATTGTAACTATTCATATTGCATCGTTTTGTTCTCAATAATTTTCTCGATTCTACAGAAAATAAAATTTGTGTATTATTAAAAAAAAAAAAGAAGAAAAAAAAAGAAAAAGAAAAAGAAAAAGATATAAAAACCTATACTCTTTTTAGTCCAAATATATTGCTTATAAATTCCTTACCTTATTATCGTCACCTCATCCTCATCCCACGATTTTCTATGCAAAGTTTTCCAGGCTTCGAAATAATTTATTTCGCGGTCCGCATATAGAATGTCAAATAATATTTCTAATCAGATTTTGAAATATGAGTCAACTGCAATTTATTGTAGAAAGAACTGATTCGAAAATGGCTATTTCCTCTCTTCGAATAAATAAGTTACCATGAAGAAGCTGTTATATCTATAAATGGATAGAATATAGATGATCGTTGGGTACACATAGAAAATCCAGGGGATAAAATAACTCGCAACATTTATTGACGATATAACGTAAATATATATTCATTTCTACATAAAACGACATATATACGCATCACCCAAGAAATAATAATAAAATTGTTCAAATAGGTATAGGTATGTATTTACGCAAATCACAAATTTTCGGATAGTTGCCAGTTTCTTTTCTTTTTTCTTTTTTTTTGTCTTTTCTTGTTTTCTTTACAAGTGAGCACTTATAAATGCAAATTGTTTGAATGATGGAATTTAAATCGAAGTCTCTTACAACTCTGTGCTTTATATTCAAGAAATATAATACGGGAGTAACAAAAGTTGGATAATTGAATAATATATCGATATATATAGATCTTGTGAGTGTAATATATATTATTATATCTGCGATTGAATATTTTCGTTAATTATTGAATCATTTGTGCAACGTACCCGTCCGCCCCCGTATAAAGAGAAATATAATAGAGGCCTTCAATTTCGCATGGTTTTTTTTTTTTTAATACCACTTAAATCTAATTATATAATTATATTTAATTACCGCCCTGCTGTAATACATATATAATATAAATTCAACGAGATATTAAAAATCCGTTGTAAGTTTGACTAGAATTGATTGAATTTCTTCTACGAACTAACGGAAAGAAAAAAAAAAAAAGAAACTATAAAACGATAATGAAAAACGAATTTATCTTCAAATATAATTTTCGATAATGAATTTCCACTCTTCTTAATTTTCTTCTTCTAATTATATATTATATATATATATACTTTATATTCTATATAGTATCTATACATAGTTAATCTCAATTCTCATTGGCCAATATTTAATTTGGTCGCTAATTAATATCATGTATATATAGGTATATAGTTATCAATTATCTATCATTAAATGACTTGTTGTCATTTCTCTTTTAAAAACCCTGCTAATAAATCGAGGCAATTTATTCTCTCGCGAGCTGCATGGCGATTATTTTCACACAATAATTATGCATTATCTATAATACGTACGTAAGAGCTGACCAGCAGTTCCTGTAATTATAATGAAAACGTTTAAACAGCAACGCGAGAGTCGCTTGATTTAGGCGATTCATCGATAGAATCTACCAGTTGATTATTATTATTTATTTATAAACTCACTGATCAAAGATATATCAACACTCAACAATTGCAAATATTTGTTTCGTTTTTCTCAACTAAATAAAGATGCACACGTAGGTATATAGTTTCAAACATGTCTTCAAATGGTTGGATATCAATAGTTCGAAAATTCTCTAAATTATTATTATTGTTTTGTCTCGTTTTTTTTTTCTTCGATTTCTGATCTGAGAAAATTTCGCCGAATTTATAAACTAGTTCTTTCCTTTTTCTAAAATTGCCGGAACAATTTCAGTACATATTATCTATGCAGCTGACGAAGTGCTATAGTTTTATAATGGCGATAAATGCGAGAAATAAAATCTCAAAATTGCACAAAGCCCGCGTTTACGCGTTAACGATAATTATAACGTTTTTTAAAAAACTGAACGTCACTCTTTGCAGGGTATGATGGAAAATATTGAAAAGAATTTCTATAAATATAAGAGATAAGACTACATAATATATCATGAGATATTGTTTTTGGCAGATATATATATAGTCCGCCTTAGGTACGAGTATCTGGACAGAATTTTTTCCCTCATTATCCTGAAATTTGTTTTCCTTTAAATTTCAATCGCGAGAGTTGAATAAAAACGCGAAATCTCATAATTATTCAAAATTGCAACAGCGCTTGGGGTACTGGGTATCGTAACAGTAGTTTTGATTAAATTCTTCCCTCCCTTAATTAGTATATCTATAAAGAGGTCGTTTAATTGGCAAATGAATTATTTAATTCTATCTCGTTTGCGCGCTGGGCTTAATTGACTACTCGAAATACGCGGTAAGCGCGATTAATCATTATAACAGCGCGGCTAAAGAGAATACTCGATGAATCAGGCCTGATTTATGAAAAAGATGCTAAACGCTCTAAAAAACCTTTTCCTACGTACCCTTCTATATACATATATTATATATATGTATATATACGGTAGGTAGTACATACACATACACACATTCAAGCAAAGGCAACATTTCTACTCTTCTCATTACTCATTTTTTACTCCCCTCCTAAATTACTACAAAGACAGGCACGCGCCACTGTTCGCAAAACTTATTCGAATAAAAGACAAGAAAATGTAGAAAAAAACGTCGTCACTGCCCGCGGTTTTCACTCGTCTTCATAACCGCAGTGCGGCCTAGTTTAAATCAGTAAATCACAGTGAATATAGAGTAAACGTTTAACGAATCATCGTCTAATTAATGAACAGATTAGTGACGCTGTACCGTTACGTAAGTGCGGCTAACCTACGAATACGAGATAAAATCATATCCGTCGATTAGCTCTTGTCATGTCTACATCGTGTATCTACGTGGCCCAGTTGTTACAAGCGAGAGTCCGAAGCCCCCAGTTGAAATAAGGAGCGAATTTAGCCGGGATGCATCGATGCCTCGTTATGCGTGAAAAGCGAAGTTCAAGCGGTCGTAAAACGGCTCGGGTATTCCCGTAGTCTTGCGGCGAATGCAGACCCCGTTCTCCCCTACTCCGAAGACATCAGCTGGACATTGTCGTCGGCGGATCTGTGCAGACGTCTCACCTCGGAGAGCGATCTTATCGGGGTTGGATTCAGCAGTGAGAACGGATGAGAGTGACGATCTTTAACAGAGAGAGTGCGGATCAGTTTTGCGGATTTTTGAAAATAACTGACAAGCTTGAAATCCGAGCTGTAATTTGTGGGAAATTTCGCGGTCTCACCGATCGTTGCGTTTAAAAGATACGTAATACGAGTCAAGGTGAAGCTACGTGCTGCGAATTGCGATATAGATGCACGACTCGACGTTGGGACGGATTTAGTTCAATCTATATATCGATTGGCGGGGAGAATTAGGCGCACGTCAATGATGTATAATCTACTAGAAATATATGGGTGTGTATAGGTACAGGATTTCATCCACACGTCGCGATAGAATCAATTAATATTTTATGGAATAGGGGGGGGAATATAATCGTCAGATCTGCTGTAAACACTCCTTCAATCAATTCCCGTATTTACTCGACATTCATTACGCTTCAATATAGGTTATGGAAATAATATGAAATATCCCGAATAATTTTCAAGCCTGATTAAAATCACTGTAGTATTAAATTGCAAATCTCCGAAAAATTATAAACGATAAATCTTTCCGTCCTAACCTCTCGTATCGGCCGAAGGTTCGCTCCTAGAAAGTTCGACCATACTGTCGATCCCGCGATGTCCAGGACTCTTAGGTTGCACTTTGCCAAGCAGGAAATGCGGTGTTCGGTTGTGGTCCTGGTGTTCGCTCAGTCTGACCTGACTCCCTTGATTATTTTGGCTGTTTTGATTGCTGTGGTTGTTCTGATGAGGGAAATGGAACATCGGAGTATGGGGCCACGTCGCTGGCGGAGGACTTCGCACAAGGTGTTCATGGACTTGGGCCAAAGTCAGAGGATCCGCGTCGCCCAGTTCCTTTATGAGATTTCACGGATTATAGTTTTAATCGCGTTTTTCCAGCGTGAATTATGTGTACCCAAGCTTACCTGAGACATTAAAATCGCATCGTCTGATTCGGATTCTTCGATCGATTCCACCAGGCTCTCCCGACTCGCGAGGACCTGGACAAAAATTAGTAGTGTAATCAAATCTGATTGAATGTAGCTCGAAGCTGTTGGCAGAAATTCGAATCTACCTATACGCGAAGAAGTTCCAAGATTAGGGAACCAAGTCGAATCGGTTGATTCGATAGTTTCGATTCTGACAAAATTAACAGAATTGAAAAAAAAAAACTACATCGGTATCGATTTTTTGGCGCGAGAAATTCTTCGAAATTCCTTGGTTGTTTTTTTTTTTTTTTTTTTTTTGCAAATCCGAAATCGTGACAATATTTATTACCGAAAAGGGGAAAGAGAATAGCAGTGAAATTTGGATCGAAGAGGAGATGCATAGACCGCCCAAACACGATACGCCTCGTTGTATGCAGCCTGCATATCAAAGGCTAAAGCTACAAAATTCAATATCCCGCGATGTATTATTTATTAATTATAATTCCTTGATAAATATTGTAAAAGATGGCGCCACAGATCAGTCCACGAAGTCACACCGCCGTGTATCAAGTATAGAAACTATTTTTGCCGAAAGTATATGGGCGGGAATTGGTTTGAATTTGATAAATGTACTTTTAAATTTGCATCGCGAGTGCAATCTTTATTTAAAATTCACGAGCCAAGTCCCATATTACTTATTCCATAAGATAAATATATATGGGTTGAAATTTGGCGCGATTTAATTTATACACAAGTATAAAAGATACAAGTTTAGGAACAACTTCCTTACCTGTAAGAATGGATTATCCTGTCGACTGAGCCTCAGTGCTTCCATATCTTGGTCAATGTTTCTAGTTCTCCCCGGTGTCAAAGTCAGGATTGAGTGCGACGGGGACGGATGCGGTTGACAAGCTACAACTACGTCAACGGCAGCCACGCTCAACGTCGAGGGTATGCGAGCTACAGCATTGTTGTTCTGATAAGAGTTTGATATAACAGCTGAAATGATTTTATTCAATGTTATAAACAATTTTGAATAAGTAAGTCTTTTTCTTTAATATCCGCGGAGCATAAATCGTGAGAAGTGATTAAGGGAAGGGAAAAAAAGCTCGTCGAATTATCTGATTACATAGAAAAATGTGATAAAAATCTGCAGCTAAATTTCTGCATGAATCTGAATATAAGGAAGAAAAAAATTTTCAGAAATAATTAATTGACCGCGCTACGTGCGTCCGGAGCTGAATAAGGGTTGCGGGAAGGGTTTCAAGAGGGTTGAGGAAAGAAAAAAACAGATAAAAATAAAAATAAACAACAACAACCCGCCTGAGGTGCACTTGACTGCATTTTATAATAGAGGCAATTCTCTGAAACCCTTATCCAGCTGCGACACTATATATGAGCTGAAGATTCTTGGGAAAGAAAGAATAGCCGTTGGACGGAGCGAAAAAGTATTCGAGGGATGAAGACTGGAGGAGCTAGGCTTTTGGATTGTTTGAAAACTCACCAGCTGGTGTCTCGATCCGCGGAGCGCGGTCCATGTCTTCGTCCTCTATTCGCATCCCTGCAGGAGCTGAAGCGAATTTTTTCGTTCTAAATAAACTCGAAAGAAATGCTACGCTCTTACGCTTTATGTGGGCGTATTTCTGGGCATCTTCTGGCGGCATAATACGTAGCATAATCGTCTGCAATTTATCAATGTACCCGTCACCATCAAGACCCTGACAATAAATTAACAAATGCAGATAAAACTCATGTTTTTCTTCTCCTATTATACCCTGGCACAAATTTCTACGAATCTTTTTTTTTTTATGAATTTTAACTTTGATCAAAAATAAATTTTAGACTTCCGGAATTTTTACTTTCTTTTTTACAAAATATCCTAGTTTTTCACGTGGCTTAGCATAAAAAAGGAGTAGATTTCCGTAGTTCATCGTGAAAAAAAAAGATTGTAAACTTTTATAGTATTCATAGTTTTTCAGAAAAATTCATTTTTCTTGTCAATCAAACTAGAAGAAAAAAAAAAAAACTACAATTTCTTACAAAAAATTGGGAAGAGTTTTGACTTTCGTAATAATTTGTGAAAAATTCGTTGAATTATTTTCACCTTCAGGCTATACGGTAAAATGATTGAAAACTGTATTCCTGTAAATGCGCGTAATATCGTGTATATAAATGAAAGTATGAATAAATTATCAACGCGATGCAGAAGTGAGAATTACTTTGCATGATTAAAGGCACTTCGCGGGATATAACGATACGCAAAACAAAGTGAAGTGGTTGTCTCTGAGGGGTGGTTTATCGTATACATAAACATTACTCCGTTTAAATACGAACGGACATACGTAAATGCGATGGTGAATTTTAATACACGTTTTAAGTCTTATGATTATGGCTTGTGCTAGAATTTGATGATAAGATTTCAAACCATCGCGTGCGAAGTGGCCGTACTACCCTGATATAGACAACGTTCTAAGACGAGGTTAGAACAACTTATACCGACGTTACCTTCGTCACGGATAAAGATAACAATTCCTCCGCCATTCAGCTTTTCGAAATCCCAAGTTCAAACGCCACTTCACAACCCGATCTATTATCTCATATGCTATACATGTATATTAACCACGTGGAAAACTCCTTCTAGTATTTTATCCAAATTTGGAAAGAAAAAGAAACGAAGAAATTGAATGCAAATATGCGTCCGGCAAGATCCATCAATCAGTTTTCGATGAAAAAGAAAAAGAGAAGAAAGAAAAACCAATTCTCTTGCCGAATCGGGGGGGTGATTCGCGACGTCGTCCCGCGTCGACACTTTACTTTATACCGCAAACGGTATTTCGCTTCTGGCTCTGACCCAGCCTGACCTATATATCGCCAACGGGTCTTTCCGCCTCGTTTACCATCCCGTTTCACCCCGTCGCGATATAGGTACCCTTATTCCGGAACACCCCACCAATCCCACTCTGCACCCGCAGTGAGCAACAAATCAACGGCAACCCAGGCAACCGAACGACCTCATTGATCGATGTTGGCAACGGCGAAATGCACATGCATAAACACGCGAGCGGACGGACTCGGTATCCGAAGCACAAGATTTTGCATTCAGACTTACGCTAACGTCCACGTGCCGCCACCTCGACTTCCATTTCTCGCGCAATACTCCGTTCTTTCTTTATCTCTGGAGGTGAGATTGCGGACTGGATCGCGGCCGAGTATAGCAGCGCCTTGTTCTGTGATTTGGAATTCCTAATTTCCTCCCTTCGGTTAGATCCCAGGCTCTTGGATCCTGCAGGACGAATTCTAAGCCGGATATCGCCTCTCCTCAATTACGACGGCACTGTTCTATACGCCGACGTCGACGGGCTCGAGGGACTGGTGCCAAACACCAGGATCGCTGATTTTCTACCGGGAGTTGCTCGCTCGCGCATCTTCGGCACCCCTGGCACACGACGAAGACCGAACTAGTCCGAAGTGCACGCCGCCCGAGGAAAAGGGGTGGCTTTTAATCAAATCAAGAAGAATGACAAGGCTCCGGGTTCTACATGGGCCCTGCGGTCTTTTCTTCAAACGGGAAAAAGCCGCGCGTGTACCTCCGCAGCTTCAACGGCGTTTTTAAGGGACTGACTCATCGGAGCGGAAGATATATCGCGTTTTTACGAAACGCGGTCATTTTTTCGCGTCGATGAGAAATATCTATAGATCCGTGCCGATATATTCCGATAGACAATTTCCCACGCGAAGGAGGGAATTTAATAACTCGCTAAGGTATAGGAGCAGGTATACAGGGTGAGTTTTCTCCGGTTTTGAATAAGGGAGGGGCTTATCATTGCCGATTCATTGAACTTGTTTCGATGTATTAGATTTAAATAATAGTCTAACGATGTATTGATGTTGAATTTAGTGACAAAGCAAAGCGCGGGGCATTGGCAGTATCAAGCCCCTCCCTCATTCGAAACTGGAAAAAACTCACCCTGTATATGTAGAAATTTTATTTATTATTTACGGACACTATACCCTGGTGATAATAATTCTACGAGAAATTGAAACTTTTCGTATGTTTTCGTATGAAATCGTACATTTCTTTCTTTCCTTAATTTTCTTTTCTTTCTCGTTTCGTTGACGAGAATCACTAATTTACTTGGAACACTGTGAAAATCTTCATGATATTATTCTAACGAGTAACTAACTATACGGAAATCTATAATTTTGTTCACGAAACATCTATGAAAGTTTACAATATTTGATAAAAAAAAAAAAAAAACTATGAAATATTTCAAATTCTTTGAAAATTCGTGAAAATTATTGCCAGCTTGCGAATCGAACTAAACCGCAGGAAATAATCATGCGAAACGTTACGCGGTATCGATTGAAATTCGGAATTACGTGCCACGTGTATCAGAGCGCACGTGTTTAAAATTGTATATGAAATCAGAACGGTGCGGTGGTTTAATGCTCCAGAATTACGTCTTATCATTGTATTTATATCGTCGTTATAGTATCGTTATTATTATCATACGGTCGATGGAAGTGGATTATGTGAGCGAAAAATTGAAATTGGAGTACAAACCGCGCAATTTGGCTATGGTAATAATAAATTGGTGCAATAAGGCCGAAGTAAAAGCCGTAATTATATACCAATGAAATTAAGTATATTTAATAATATACACAATATTATATTATACAGCTGTATATACCTTATATATAGTATATGTACAGATCGAGTAATGGTAAGGCTCACTTATTGAATCGATATACAATAAATTATAGAAGATTATTATTTCTTTTAATTTTTAATTTTATTTTCACATACTGTATAGTATAGTATATGTGGGCTATTCCATGCCAACTCGAACAAGGTCCGAACCTGACCAAAAAACCTGTTCAAATAAATAGAAGAAAAAATTAGTCCGACTTTCGGATGTGGGGGTGAAAATGATCGTCGAACTCTGTATACATATTATAACACAGAGTTTTTTTAGATGATTTTCTTTCGTTCATATTAAATGGGGGTTTTTGTTTTAGACGATGAAATTCACAAATAAATAAGGGGCTGTGGAAAAAAATATGAAAAAGATGTGAGATTCTTTCAGAATTAAAACATATATACATATAAAAAAAAAAAAGAACATGTATCAAACCGGAGATGGCCAGGGTTGAATGTTGTCCCTAGTTGGCATGTAATACCTCACATTTATAACCGTGCGAACACATTTATTGGTTTTTATTTATATTTTATTTTCTTTATTTTATTCATTTTTTTTTTCACGCAATGAAATTATTTTATACGTGGAAGACAGATGAAGTTTTTTTTTTTTTTCATTTTTTTTTTTTTTTGTGATTTTAATTGTGATTCCTGCGCATTTCTTATATATATATATATATATATATATTCATATTGCAGTACCAGTATAATACCGCATTAACTTACGATCATAAACGAAAGAAAATGTCAACAGCTTACCTATACCTACCTATACGTATAGGGTACTCAATTCTGACGTATGCATAGGTATACATTAAGCAGCTGTCTTCGTAAGACGTGCAAGAGAACGCTGTGCCGATATACGTTACACATTATACATTATACATTATACCTATACGCCTACGCCGTATCATCGATTAATTAATTAATCATTATACAACGATTGATCTCTTTTCTTTATTTTTACGGAAAAACAAGAGAAAAAAAACAACGCAGTTCCGTCGTCACTATATATCCGAATGAATTATATATTTTCCTTTTTAATTTTCATTGTCAGCTGCTAAAGACACGCAAGTACCTATACAATTATATCTAGATATAGACCTGCTGCAGGGTATTCTATATATGTATATGTATAGTATATATACCATATATCTAGTGTAAATACGCGATGATAGTGATAGATCACGTAACCATATATCTATACACCTAGAACGGTAAAAAAAAAAAAAATAAATAATAATAATAATAATAATAATAATAATCGAGAAAAGACGGCAAGACAATTAGGATATTATTACCATATATTTCACATCGTAGTTAGTTTCGTTTTTTTTTCCTGTCATTTTTCTTCTTGATCGCCTTTCTTATAATTCTTCTTATCAACATCTAAAATCGAAGCAATTATAATGGCCGGAATTAGTACTGAGCTTATATCAAATAGGTATAATACTGCCTATGTATATTTCAATATTCTGCAGGGATAATTGAACACGTACAGCAGGACAAGTAGAAAACTAAAAGTTTTCCACGTTATCATTGGGTTATATTATAGTTATTTAAGTATTTTGTTATATACTATACCAAATTCAAGACGGTGCATTATAATTATTGAATCGATGTAAGTACAAGTTAAAAAACAAAATTTTTTCAAAACTATTTACCGCACCAAATCGACATCATTATTAAAATTACATGTGGTGAACGATTGATTTTCTTGATATTCGCATTAGAAGTATTTTGTAATTTTTTTTTTTCCTCTCTTCGGGTTGCAACGGACTTCTTGTAGTAAAAAAAAAAAAAAAAAAAAAAAACGCTGTATAAATAAATTAAATAATTATATATAATAATAATTATAATTAAAAAGAGTGATGCATGTACAGCTTATACGATGCAGGAAAGTATAAGTATACGTACCTAATTTTGTTAATATCTAGTATAAAGAGATTATCTAAACACGCGTAACGTGCCTCGGAACTTTTTCGGGCACGCGAGATCGACGTTAAACCCTAAATTCTTTCACGTGATGTATACTGATATACGTATCGCGTTTGAATTTGAGAAACAAAAGAATAGAAAATAAAAAAAAAAAAAAAATTAAAATAAGAAACGGAAGCCAATTTAGAATTAGAATTAGAATTGGATGGATGTAGTTAGGAAATTTTCCTTCACCGTTGTTCGATAAATAGCTGAGATATAATAATGAAGTTTGGAGTGCAGCTAGTTAGCGGTAATAATCGAGTCGTCGATCTCTGCAATATCTTGTATATTTAGAAAATACTCCGTTTCACTAATTATATAGGTATTATATATACGATAATTATACCCTAATATATAATTTGAAAATTATACGCTTGGCTAATAATAGTCAATAATAATAACAATGATAGCGAGCTAACGACACTCGCTAGAGATACTGCAGAAATAAGCTAATTATTTCGATAATAATTTTTCTCGTGATTGCGTGAACAACATATAACTATACACAACGAAGTAAAATTCACCAAATTTTTTTCTATCCAGAGTATAATATATTCAAGGTTCAAGACGTAAAAACAACAAATATCTTTCGGATCTGACGATTCTTTTTTACGTTTTTTTCAAGTTTTTTTTTTTTCCATTCTCATTTTCAACCCTTATTTATTTTTGATCTGTCGACTGAAGGGCGTGCCTTATATATTTCCGACAAAGATTGCCCTACGTAGATAATGAAAAACCCGGGGACTTTGTCCATTCGACTAATGTGATTATCTGGCGCGTATCGCTAACCGGAAATAAAGATCTCTTTTTTTGTTTTTGTTCTTCGCGTAATGTATAGTCAGAAAAATTAATTGAGAAGATAATATATAACTAAGTCCCGAAAGAAAGAAAGCAAAAAACAAAAATCTGACGAAATATGTTTTTTTTTTTTTTTTTTGTTTTAGGATTTTCAATTTTTGTCTTTGATAAACAGCGATTATGTATGTCTATGGGTAGATTTACTGCATACATGATAATTGCGTGTATGTATGCGCATTTATATATGTAATTGTATGAATATGTTGAAATAGTTTATTATTATTCGTTTATTTTTTTACTCTTTATTTATATAAAATATTGGAAAAAATCACAGTTACTTAAAAAACATTCTTTCGTTGACTGCTGCAGTGTGCATACATGTATACATATACTACATACATATACCATATACTATATACACATATGTAAATTAAGGTGATCGTTATTTGGGATCTGAACGGATATTTATTCCAAATTACTGAAAAGAGATCCTATGTAATTAATTCAGCTGTTCATTTCAATATTTAATGCCCTTGACCAATGGGGTTGAAATTTTCTATTTAAAATACATCACGTTTTTGCTAAAAAAAAAAAATAAGAATAACAAGAAAAACCTGTAATTGTCAGAAATCAATGAACGTCGATGCTGTTATTTAGGGCAAACAGCTGCACTGTCACGTTTCGTTGTCAATTTTCATCCCCTGTGATCAAGGGTCAAAGATTGAAAGAAAAATGTAAATTCATTAACTACAGGGTTTCTTTTCACTAATTTTAAACCAATTTGGAAGTTTGCCCGATAAATATTCGTTCAGATCTCAAATTACGATCACCTTAATTTAATATATGTATGTATATACGTATGTATATATTATATGTATATAAATATATCTCAATAATTATACACGTTTACAGAATCATCAATATATTTAATAGTTAATAATCTTATATATATATATATATATATATATATCGATAGAATTGGCTACATATCAATCAATCAATCAATCAATCAATCTTTCATCACGCGAAGGTCGGCCTGCATATTGTATGTATAATCACATAAGATATAATTGAAAAACTAGAGCCGAGACTGAATTCACGCGGTAAAACGCAGAACATAATTTCATCATTTATTATTACAATATCGTAGCTTGAGTCGGACGGTCGGATTCGTATACCTAAATAATAAAAAAAAATAAAAATAAAAAAATTCGTTCTAAAAAGGACAGAGAGCTATACAAAAGCGAATTTTATTTTTCGTGACTTTTTACACCGAGTTTTAATTTTAATTTTTTCAAATTTTTTTTATCAATTTTAACATCATAAACTAGGCGGAAAGGACCGGGACGGACTTCGTGACTCACACGAGTTATTAATTATGCGGAGAGTTTTTCTAATTAACTTTTTAAGAGCCGTAGAGAGTTCGCGCGGTCAGGTAGATCCGGAAACAGGCGAGCGTGGGTTTGTCAAATTTTTGGAAATAATTCTTTTCAAAAATACTTCACACGCACCCATTCCTGTCATTATTTTGCGTTTTTTCTTTTTTCCTTTCTTTCTCTTTTCGTTTTTGTTGCAAACGAATACTCGTGGAAATTTCGAAAAAGTCATCCGTCTTTTCTCGTTCAAAAAATGTTCATTCTTATTTTTTCTCATCGTTAATCTGTAAGCGAGGGTTTTTAACTCGGTCGAAAATCCAGATTCGTTTGTAACTTACAAATCCCCTTTACGACTTGTATATTCGATCACGTTTCATTTCCACTTCAAATCGAATATATTCACGGTTACAAATGCGGATTCTCCTTTAAGCTATAATCAAGGAAGCCGTTAGGGTGAACTTCTGATCCCTTCAGATTATAGATACAGAAAAAAAATTCAATTAGATTCATGCACTCCCAGGCGAGTGCTCTCTTATTTTTCAAACAACTACCCTTACAGCCTGCAGCCCGACTAATACGATCGTAAAAGTATTAAAAAAAAATACGAAGATACGCAGTTATGATTTCCCGATGCTAGTGCTTATTGATTAATAAATTGAACTAATTGAATTCAAACTATTAATAAAAAATAAAAAAATCCTAATCATTTTTTTTTCTCTTTTTTTTTTTTTTGTATTTGATGAGAAAAAAAATGAAAATATAAGATTTTTTTTGGTCAATAATATTGAATTTTATACCTGGGAGGCCCCATAGTACTGCGAGATCTCTGAAGCAGGGTATCATCCCGTTGCAGAATATGGGCTGCGAGATGCGAGCTATTTTCTTTCTTTTCTTTCTTTTTTTAATGAACAATAATAATTTTGATGAAAATAATTCATTTAATTACGTTCAACGCGTTATGTTCGACGTATGCGTGAAGAGATCGCGAGAGGAAGCTACACAACGATGTGAGAAAACGAACAGTAAACTAAACTGTAAATACTGACTGATAACGCACTGATTTCTTATCCGTTTTTTTTTTTTTATCCGGAGGGTTTATCTCGCGCGACTCGTTCCCGATACACATAGGCTTAAAATTCGATTAGAATGAAATTAAATTTATATCAAGTGAATCTGAACAATTTTCTGTACAAATACAGTATAACTATATATAGATCGACTAAATCTGGTGGAGAGATAACCAAAAATGTCGAAAAAATTCATTCAAATTATACGTCAATTAATTTTTTGATCAACTGCTCTAATCACGTTCAATTACTTCTTTTTCTTATCTTGTTTTTTTTTTCCATTTTATTTTCTCGTAACTTTTTGCGAATACTTGGGTAAATAATTTCGACCGTCCGATTCAGGCTATTATTCGTGAGCTTTTATAGATTCTTCTGTACCTCATAGTAACTCTGTATACCTTTTTTTTTCCTTCTTCTTCTTCTTTTTGAAATCTTACCAATTACATCATAACCAAACACCGATAGCAATTTTTCTTTTCTTTTCTTTCCTATTTTCCCATTGACCAAAACAAACTTTCATATACTAAATTGAATAGTTGACTTTGAATCAGATCAGATTCACAGTATTTATTAAACAAAAATATATTTAACTATATTATTTTATCTGTGAGGAACAACAGCCAGTGGTAAGTGAACACCAAGACAGTTCGTATATTTTTTTTTCGTATTTTTCTTATTTTTCTTTCGATTTCTTCTTTTTCTGTTTTCTTGTTTCTTTCTCTTGCTATTTGTTTCTTCGTTTCATTTTATAACTGATATATATTATATTCGTAAGTCTGGACTAGCGATCTCTAGACCATTGTTTATTATCAAGGGCATCGGACACGATCTCGAACATTACTACACGGATGAATTTGTTATAATCGGTTAATAAACACGAATTCTCGTAAGTAAAAAAAGAAATACCAAAAAAAAAATAAAAAAAAAAAATAAATAACAATTATTCATTCAGGAGAAGAAAAAGGTAGATAGAAAAAAGAAGAAATCAACTTGAAGCTAGAGATAATTAGCGATAATTAAATTGTCAATCAACCCTAAGAAGCCCTAAGATCACATTTCTCATGATAACGCTGTTTGTCACATTTTGAAGGTGGCAGCACTGAGTCTAAAGCTAGAAAGCTAACAAGTATAAAACCTCTCCTCTTCTAGAAAAATTCCGAGGTAAAAACTAGGAAAAAGAAGAAGAAAAAAAAAAAAAAACAACAACAACAATTATTTAATCAATTAAATCATCCCATGATTCTAAAGTACAAATTTTATACTAATATTCAGAATCAGTGATCACGTAATGTTGTATAATTCAAGATGACCAATTTCACTGCATCGACTTGCGTACTTGTCAAAGCAATATGAATCAAGCTACGATAATACAGACAAGAACAATAAAGTTCACAGAACTTGTCAGTCGTCCTTTCTTTTCTTTCTTTATTTTTTTCCCTCTTTGTTTTCTTGTTGTTTTGTTTTTTTTTTGTTTCAACTATAATAATTATATTATGTCTAATATATATATATGTATATATATACATATATACGCTGTGTCTTTCTAATAACCACCAATATATATATATACATATATATATGTATCAGACTTTGCGCAATTTGTTTTTTTTTTTTCTTCTTTTTTTTTCTCGACAAAGTATACTTTTATCATAATAATATGTATTTACGAAACACCCTAATCTGATCATTGCAATACGTAACATCAACCAATAATAATAATAATAATAATATTAATAATAATAATAGCTAGGTGTAAAATAAAAATTAATAATAATAATAATAATAATAATAATAATAATAATAATAGTATGTACAAATATATTTTACATGACAACGAATTGTGCGTCGCAATGAATAATAATTGCACGGCTGCATCGTTGTCTTTGAAGTGTCTCGCAGAGTTTCACGATAGGACGTTGACTTCACGTGGGGAACCGCAAACGTTCAAGACGCTATCCGGTGCGTCTGGGGTCGCCTGATTTCTTGCTTCATTCTGTGCCTGCCTGATGGCTTCCTTGTATGGTCCACGTTTCTTTTTGTTGAATCTCGTCTGCGAATCATATATAATATATGTATGCGTTTGTGTTTTTGTTATAATTGAAATTTTACGGGGAAGAAAGAGAAAAGTAAAGATAAAGAGAGAGAAACAGGAGGAGGAAGAGGAGAAGCGGGATTTGTGATCAGTACCTACACGACAGACGTTGGTTTCTAGGATCGTAAGATTACATCGTCTCTCAAGGACGAAACGCATTTAAATTCATTTCAGGGATATACCTTATAAACGAAAATTACGTACCTTAAACGTTTCCAGAAACGGACTTAGCTGGTCGCAAGACATTAGAGAACTCGTTGACGATCCGTACCATGCTACGTGGGCCTGGGGTCCGGAGGATGTTCCGTCTTCCTTGCACGATACAGTGATGCTTAGAACCTGAAATATTCGTATTTCCTTCATCCTTGAGGTTTTTGAAAAAGAGCTATTCTCGCTCAGGATCTTCAAAGAAGATAAAGCAGAATTTTACGAACATTGAAAAAGCTTGAAATTCGCGATCTGAATTCGACCAAAACGTACATACAATCTCATTCCGCTACCGAACCAGCTCTGGCCATGAATCAGATCAAAACTTGCCGAGGTCTTTGTCGGAACGACTTGGCCCGTCTTACAGTATAGAAACTGCGGACTGCCGCTCACGAAAAGAACCCCAACCCTCGATAATCCGAACTAATTCATGACTCGACGGTTTAGGGTAGCGAAAAGCTGCGAGAAATCGATCTTAAAAATGTTTATACCTTTCCTGGCCACCAGGGAAAACCGTGAATTTTCCCCCACACAACGTCACCCACGTCCATCCGTCTTCCTGTAGCTGTAAGACAGTGAGCAACCGGTGTAGCGGCCAAACGCATAACGAGCGGATGCGCAGGCGGTGGAAAATCCGGCGCAGTTTCACCGGCGTCTACTTCCGGTTCTTGTTCGCTAAGATCGTCGCTGCTAGCACCCGGGCTTTTGCACCCCGAAGAAGCGTTGCTCACGGGGTAATCGCACCTGGCGTAAGCGTTGGTGTTCAACCTCTTCAGCGATATGGAGAGCTTCTGTTTCAGGCATTGCTCTTTTATTGCTGTGTAAGAATCGCCGGGAAGTACGTTCCACTTTTGTTGATCACCGGCCGCGTCGGCTCGCTCCCCTTCCGGCTGTTGGTGTTGAACCCCGGTGCCGTTAATCTGCGTATGAAGAGCCTTGTGCTTCCGTTCCTCCTTGTGCTTTTTCTTGTGCTTAACCTTGTGCCTGCGACGATGATAAGAGAGAGGGTCAGAGGTTGGGTTGTACCTGTGAACAGGATTGCCCGATTCGCGTTATAGGAAAGGGGGGAGAATTACCACGTCGAGTTTGACGCCCTCGTGTGTGACAATCGGTGTGAAAACTCCCGTGCGCTTGCTGCTCAATTTCTATTTCACACTTCTCTGACTTCTATACTTATTCTACGATGGCTAAAGTCGTTATACTTTCTTCCGATTAATTTCATGCTTCGTGTAACATTGAATGAAAATTTTCAATCCTTTTACGCTATCCGGCTTCTTTCAGCTCTTTCAATGCAACGAGAAAAAAGGACAGAGTCGATAATGATGAAACCGACGAATGCAAGTGCAATTCTTCAGTCACTCGAACGAACTATGAGTCAAGTGGAAGGGGGGATCAGATATCTCCCAAGTTCCCTGACATTTCCCTCACCTCTCTAGAAAAGTGGCCGTTCTGACTTTAGCACGGTGTTTACTCGCTGTTAGACTCGAAACTTTCCCCATCTTCCCGTTCGAATTGAATTACGTAGATACTAATGAATGCGTGAATTATAAAGTAACTTTTTTCAATCAAGCTTGAGACTTTGGAAATTGAAGATCAATCATAGCAAGTACCTTACCTTGGCGATCCGTTGCAGGGTGATCTAGCGGGCGAAACACCGCCTAGCATTTTTCTCCTGGCTTCCTTCTTGGCCTTTTTTAAAGCTCTTTTCGCAGCCTTGGCGCTGGCATCCTTTCCCCCAACCTGTTGAACGGCTTCAGGGCATCTCTCCTCCTCGTTCTCGTCAACTTCCGTTAAATCGACGATAGGCGTCTGCTCGGTAATCTCGAGAGGATCTCTCTCCAGCTCCGTTGTTGCATCCTGCGTGTCTTCCGTGTCAGTTTCAGCGTCTCGATCGAACGGACTGCACTGTATCTTCGCAGGAATTTTCATCACCGTACCCTCCCCTTGAGTACCAAATGATATTTTAATAACCGGAGTCGTCCGCGCCGTTCTATTCGCATCCTCGAACACAGACTCGTCCCATAAGTCCTCCATTGATCCCACGGATCTCTTTTTCCTCGACACCCTGCCTCCCGTTGGTCTTAGCCTCATAGTCGAGTCAGCGGCCGCCAAAGTCTTCTTATCATCCTCGTCAGGGACCTTCGCACTTTCCACCGACGAACTGCTGAGTCGTCTAGGTCTCGCGGAGTAAGCTGTCGATGGATTGTTCATGAATTCCGTCGACCTATTCCTCTTCCCACTGTCGTCCCTCCCGTCTTCCGGCTTCCCGGGTGAATCCTCCTCGTCTTTGGACCAGTACGAGGACCTGGAACCCCCGGAAATCGGCTTCCCTTTATCGCCGGCTTGAACGGCGCCGTTTATCTCGTTCGGACGGAGCCTCGAAAGTTTGGGTATCAGCGTAGAGTTCAATTTCGCAGGTTCCGTATGTGTGAGAGGCGTCTTAGGCGACTGTGACGTGTTCTCGGTTTGATTTTCGGTGAACAAATTGCGCTGACCTTTGGCAGGTGTGGGTTGACAAGATCGCCGATCGCTTCGCCTCGTCGGTGTCGTTTCCTCGATTTTTCGCTTCCTGCTAACGTCAACGTTCTCGCTATTCTCGTTGCAGATCGACCTGCACTTACTGCACAGAACTTGACGAGGTCGCAGCCGGACTGTCGGACGAGCATTTTTGTACCTGGCCGGCGGGTTTATGTTTCTTCTAAGGTCTATCTTCGCCGGCGTTACCGAAGCCGCTCGTTTTTCTTGGAAGTAACTAAATCTCGCGCCGATCGAGGCGAACTTATCTCCATCTCCGCCCGGCACAGGCTCCGGTATTTGTACCCCGCATGGCAATCCTCTGGAAGAAGACCGCCGGATGAAATTCGTCTTTGATTTTGGATTGAAAAAATGGTCGTTGGTAAATTTCAAATTCATTCCTAATTACAAACTGGGAAAACTGGACTCCATAGCGGTTCGTAGATTCGGCTAATCTATAAACGATGATACATCGTCGTGTAATATACGTATATAGAACCAAGTCGAAGATTCCTACGGTGAAACTAACCGAATGATAGAATACACAGCGGCGGTCACGTCGCCTATTGATTTAAGGGATAAGCTTGAACAATCGACGTCGAACGACCGAACAAACACCCAGCTAAACCTGACACCATAATGCGCGGATGTGTCTAGGTGAGAGTATATGGAGGTAATTCACGTTCGTGAGTACAAGGAATTAACAGGAATAACCGAATCGGTAATAACCAACTCTGAAAATTGATGTTAGAGCGAGGAATAGGTAGGAGTTGTTGCATTGTTACAATAAAGACCAGAGAAAGAGAGAGAGAGAGAGCCCAGATCCTCTCGACAAGTACCCTTCCATTACACGGGTTACTGAGCTTCTTTAAGGACCGTTGAATATTCGGGACATCGTATACAAAAGGATTGCCTAATCAATCGTTAAGGACAAAGGCTCGAGCCATTTGATATCTGTGTTGAGTGGAATGATTGAGGTTAGCAACGGACCAGTGGGTAAACAAGTGCCTATGCATGAGATAAAGGCATCTACTGTACAATAAACAACTTGGCAGGTGATCAACCCGGGGCTTACAATTAGGTACTTTAGAGCCAAGGTGAAATAACAGAGTCGCTTTATTATACATTCTGCAATGAGGACCGGGGCGAAGTTCCGAACTACAAAATCTCCAACTTGTTTCAGACGATTTAGGATTTTCATACACGAAATTTCGGTCTATTTCTCTTTTTGAAAGAGAAGCGTTATGCCGACTTTCGGAAAATCAACCTGGCATGTATGTGGAGCTGGCGATGTATCATCGTCCACTTATTGTCAGTCGAGGTGCAAAGTATGTAGGAAAAATAAATTATTGCGACTAGCATAGTCTCGCGGTTAATTGTAAGTGTAACACGCGTATATCTACGCCAGAATATATGTCCCCTGCGCGTAGATACTTCAAGTCTCTTGACATCGATACGCACACAAATGCGCGCGCATGATTTACACAAAGATCATCACCAGACCAGACCCACACATGACACAACGACCATCCAGGCCCCAGGCCCCGGAGTACACATGGTGCAGTGGGGAGATAGACGGGTATTTGCATCTATCTATATCTGTTCGTGTGTAACTATACGTATGTTGTACGAGGCGACTGTGAGATCAATATCGAATTGATGAAGAGCGAAGAAAATGCGGCGTTTCTGTATGCGACTAGTATAATAATTAGTAATAAAGAGAAAGGAGAGAGAGAAAAAAGAAAAGAAACGACGGAAATTTTCTGTCACGAATTTTTTGGCAAGCGATGCAAAATTTCAAGCGAACATTTATTGCAGGGAGAATTCTACTCGTCGTGAGATATGGATGACTAATAAGACTGAAGAGAAAAACGGTGAATGATTTCATACGTGGGTATAAAAAGTTCGTGGAATTATTATATGCCGAATGCTACTATACGATTCTTAGAGAATCAGATATTAACGCTGAATATTTTTCCTCGGTAAAAACGAAACGAAACGAAACTGAAAAAAGGAGCGGATATAACGTTGAACTTTCTCTTCGCATAGCCAGTTTTTTTAGTTTTATCTTATTTTGTACAAGAATCTGACTCGGTGTTCGTGTCATTTGAATTCGAATATATTATCCGTTCTTCGCATCGCCGAATGACTATTCAATTATCGCTGAGAATGACCCGAAGCTAAATTGTAAACTGTGTTAAAACCGCACATGCTTTTGTCGAATTCCTTCGATTTATAACGACGCCAGAATTAGCCTGAACTAATTCCGAATTCGGAATAATCTGCTCTTCGATCTCCGAGTTTAGGAGTGGAAAAGTTTGTAGGAACGTCGTTGGCACTTATCGGTTTCTTACCCCGATCTAATTCGTTTCAATCTTTCGCTAGATCACCATGGGAATAAACCCAAATTGAAGCATCACGATCTTGGTCATCGAGGCCGCGAGGCTCACGCAAGTCTGCATAACGTCTTATTGAATAATTCAAGTGTGTCTCACGAGGCTACGGACTTACACAGACGATCATGCCTGGGATCGTTATCACCGTCGAGAGTGGGGAATAAAAAAAAAATAATAATAATAAATAATCTTATGTACAAAAACCAAGCGTTAATATTCCACGCCTTTTTCTTCATGCCTCCTGATATACCGAGCGTATCTCTTCGTCGGTTTATATGCGATTGGTATATGAGTATTCCTAAAGTTTATCTCTTTACAGACGACATAAAATCCGGAAAACTTATTGATTTTTGTCAACTGTATAGGTACGTGTAATTAAACGGATCAGAGTCGACGCAATAAGAGGGAAATAACCGGGCGTAATGTAGACGCAGTTTGTGTATCTAATGGAGGATATTTCGGGGAGTTTTTGATCGCAATTCCGAGACCCGGAGGGTTGATAATTAACGAAAGTGTATATTATGGTGTAACGGAGGGAGCGGCATATAGCCAAGCTCCGTTCATTTCCTAACCACTTTAGCCGCCATTTTGTCCCTGCACGTTAATTGAACGAATTTAGTTTGCAAATGAATTTCTGATCGAGAAAGAGAGAAAGAAAGAGAATCGACCTTATATAGGTAGGTACGTTCGACGGGGAGGTTCGGAAATTGATGAAAAATGAACGAGCTAACGGAAGGGCCTGCAGGCTCAAGTTTACACCAAATTTCTCTCTGTTTCTTAGAATGTAAAGACAAAGAATAGCTCGCGTTCTAATTGCGACCAGCTCTCTACGAAAACTCATCTAATCTATAATTTCGACGTCGTAAACAATTGATACAATTATTCGAAACTTTCTTTCCATAAGAAGTAAACTTCAAGGTGATTAATTTCACCACTTATATATTCGTTCCGACTCGATCAATACAGCCCCGGTTATTAAACACCGATTGAATACACGCGTGAATTTCAAGTATAGATGTTTGGCTTTCGGAATTTTGAACCTTCCTTGTTCTTAGTTGGAAAGTTTTTCGACTCGACTACGTAAACTTTCGGGAAAATACCCTTTCGAAAAACTGCATGCTCCGATGTTATTCAAACATTCCTTCTGTCAGTCTTGTCTCCGTAGTCTCCCGCTCCTTCGACCGGTGGGATATAATCAATCGGTTAAACTACCCTGTATATAACATCCAGCACTTACAGAGTCGCGCGACGCGCAGGTATCGGATGAAACGGGGAATCGGGAACGGTGGTAAATATTTAAACTTCGAAGGGAATATACCTGGGAAGACCGAAGGTCCGTTGCCGAGGGAATAGGTACAAGAAACGGGACCAAGCCCCGAGGTATATCCTTAGCTCCAAGGCGGTTCCAATGAGCCGTGATACATCTGCGCGGCCATTAATCACAGCCAGAAGCGTTCGGCCACGTAGCACCGCGCTACTCGAGCCACAGCAGCGCGCCACAACTCTATCGCAGACCACGAGGAAGTCTGAGACACGTACGCGTGTACATTGTATCTACATATGCATAAAAGTACGTTGGCGTATGTTTGGAATCGAATCTTTACTATCCCGAGAGGAAAAGATCGAGCTATGAAACATGCTTCAGCTTCATTCAATCTTCAAACTTGATTCTTCATTGTATTTAATCGACGAGACGAGTAAAACCGGACAATTTCATTCAACGGTCTTATTTCTCCTTTGTTTCAATTTTTATACACGCAGATGTATAATGCGGATCGAAAAACGCGTTACGTGTGGATTTTTCATGCGAAGGGCGGCGTTACAGTGTTTCAGATGATTTCCGTTCTTGAGGCTTCTATCCTCACAAGTGGGCAGAACTTACAGCTATGCGTGGCGAGCAAGGCTTATCCAACAATCATTTGATAATTGTTGTCAAGCAATAAAAAAGCGAGTTTTAAACTCTTTTATCTCTACCCTTGATGATAAACGTGATTCATAATTGAATGAGAATTATATCTAGTTTCACCGCAAGAAGAAAAAAAAAAAAGAAACGAACTGTGTGAAAGAAGAGAAAGAATCGTTGTTTCCCGAAGAAAATAACTAACTAAATAAATAAACAGATAATAATTAGGCTAATATCGCGGTCTGACTCGACTGCGAATGAATTAAAGGTTAAAATTTGAATGCAGTTCCGTTATACTGGGTACATTGTGGCGTCGGAATCCGTCGGCGTTCGTCAGTGGCAGATAGAATGCGACGGAGCCTGCGTATGTAGTTTGGTTTGCGCTGTTTTTCCTGTTATCGAAATTCTTGAATTACCTCGTGTCACACGGATGCGATACAGAAGCAACGGAGCAGACAGTAGGTACCAGTGTGAGGATAAATAGTCGAGAAGATCGATGTTCAGAGGATGTTTTCAGCTCTGGATACGTTCGAAAATAACGAAAAGCAAAAACTGAGAATTAGTTGAAGTGGTTCGACACGTTGGCAGACAGCTTTGTGCCCGATTTACCGCCGCGGATAATGAGAAGAATAATTGTTTCTCAAATTGCCGCAGGACGTAGCGTTTTGCATACTCGTACGAATGCATATTCATACAAGCGCACGTTGCATGCATTACATTGATACGAGGGAGAAATATTTTTATCGAAGAAGGTGCGTCGCGTTTACTTCAAGCAACGCCTGCAGTACGTCATCAGTGAAAAGAAGCTAAGCGCTAAGAAATGCGAATGATCTGAAACCTTCGAGTTATTATTCCTTTCTTTTTTTTTTTATTTGCTTTATAGAAATTTCTCTACACCCAAGCAACGAAGAAGGCAGACGAATAGATTTCCGACTTCGTAAGGGTCGGGATCTAACACGTCAGGTATAGCAGGGGGGATAAATCGTTGCTGTACTTTTCAGGAGGTCTAGAGATTCGGATAAAGCGAAAGAAACGATTATTTCAAAGTATAAATCGCAGGATTAAAATCGTTCGGCTATTTTCTCTCTCGAAATCTATCGCCTTTTAGGTATATAAAAATCAACGACGACGCACGCACGTGTACCTCTAATATGTTGAACCTTTTCACATGAATCTGAGATACCTTATCGCGACTTGTACAATGTACCGTAAACTCAGTTTCGACGTGAGCTCATTGTGTTGACGAGCGTTGTTACGGCTACGATATAATTGAGGGTCTTGCGCTTTCTTCGAAACTATAACATGATGTATAAAAGACTCGAAATTGTCGGGTTATCTACTACAGATGACGATTATGTACAGCCACGTAGGCAGGGCCGAAGAGAGACCAATTCCCACGTTTTATTACTAAAATTTGAAAATCTCATCAATATTTTTTTTATATAAAAAACTATAAAAATATTGCAGAATTTTTTCAAAATTCGTATCAATTTTTGCCGAGGGAATTATATATCGAATACTAGAAGCAAAGTTGTATCTGCTTCTTGATCGGTTGAAGATCGGGTGCGTAAAAGTTGTCGCGAAAAACTATGAGAATGTAATATTATACCTATCGCGTTTTGTTAATTAGCAAATTTTGGTAATCAAATGTCGAGAGAATATTCGATCGTAGTTATATACTTTATTCGGCTCGGCAATAAACTGAAACTGGTATTTATGCCTACGTAATTTTAACATTTAATTTTATTTTAATGATAGGATACCTAGCTGTTTATCTACACCGGGCATAATGTGCAGGCATGGCACGGTGGCAAACAGTTTCCTGACTCACGAAAAAAATTACTCATTAGATAGGAGGAGGAATTAGAAACAAAGACGAGATCGGGCTGCAGCGTAGTTCGGTTTACGTTTAATTGTCGCCATCATTCTAGCAGCGCAAAAGCTAGTCTTAGTCTGCTCGCCTTTCGAACTGGGTATACCTATCTATTATTGACGAGCTTCAATATCGACTACGAAAGCTTAGCGTATTGACAAATGTCTGTTTCGTAACGAGAGAATTCGAGCTTCTGACGTCTTATGTACATGTCTACATATTCCGATGGAATTCGGGAGACAGGTGTATAGATTTGGTAGAAAAGCTTAATCCCGGATAATTTCGATCCCCCGAGAGATTTCTCGGCGAATAAGACGTCACTTTGCGAGTCGATTAGTCCAGAGAACAGAGAGCAGATTTCGCAACGTATCGGAATGCGATAGGAGCGAACAATCATTGGACAATAGAAACAGGAGTCAAACGACGAAACGAAACGAGTTTATTGCTTGTATTACGTCCAGCGTCGTCCCGTTCTATTAACGAACCCCAAAGAATTTTCCTCCGTTCTTGAATCGGACGTGTCGAGTTTCGTCGGGCTTACGTGGCAAGAAATTAACGGACTTATTATTGCCTGTCGAAGAGATACTGATCTTCGGCGTAATATACGTCTCAATAAAAACCCGTCGCTGTTGGTTTCGTCGAACGTAAGTTGTACTGCAGAAGCGGAGGATCATTGCTGCCCGGATGCATAAGGCGGCGACAACGCGACGGATCTCTCTTCTCTTCTCTTACTCTTACTATTTCTATTTCTCTCTTTGGTTAAGAAAGGCGGGGTTCCCCGGTGCATTCTCGCATTCGAATAGCGATTTGGATAATGAAATAGCACCATTGTCGAAAAACTGCTCGATAAGAACGATAATTGGGAATAAAAGGAAGAAAAAAAAGGTGCACAAGTATCGCGAGCGTTGTACACGCGCTCGGGATATGTTCTAAAAGCGAAACCTTGAATCGTATGAAAGGTTGCGAAATTATAAGCGAGTCATTCGTTCCTGGTTATGGATGGTTGTCTTTTTTCTCTCTTGGACTAAACGCGTCCAGCGCGGATGGAGAGTCGTGAAAATTTTAGTCCGGGTATTCAGCGCTGGACATTTTTCAATGCTGATGAAAAATGAAGATGAAAATCGAGGGACTCGACGGCACGGTCGTCGAAGCGTTGCATTTCGCGGGGCGAGCTGCTGAAAGACCGAAAGTATCACGAGGCCGAATTCTTCCCCGTCGACGTAGAGGGAAAAAGAAAATCTGTATCTACTATAGAAAATTACGGAGTTTTCAACGCCGGTCTAATCGTCCTCGTAGCTCACTCCGTTCGCGAGATATTCGCGACAACAGATCGCCGGACGGACTCGCCGTGGTGTACGAAAATCATCTTTAAAGGGGCGTGCGTTTAGCTTACGAAACGGGGCTTACCTTTTTGTCGCGTCCAGCAATGCGCCTTGAAATAATTTCGTCCCGTGCTCAAACGACACGACCACAATGTCCGGCAGCATCGATTCCACGCTCACAAGGATTTTTTCACCTTTTACGAGACCCAGCTCGATCGGGGCTCCCGAGTCCGCCATATTGGTTCGTGAGAATTATTGCTCGGGTCTGTCGGACTGACGTGCGAGCTGCCCGCCGCGGGGCAAGGGGAGGCCGCCATTGCTGCACGCACAGCTGGAGCTACCCTACTCTGCGCATGTGCGTCGTCGCGACGGTTCAGGGACGTGATAAGCGTCGCGGCGCCCTACCCCGAATATATTTCAATACAAAGTTTATTTTCGTCAAGGCCGTAGTCGAATATTTTCTAATAATACAGACGGCAAAGTTTTGGGACTTTTTTCGGACTCAAAATGGCCGCCATAAGTCTGTTGTATCCACCTCGCGACTTTGTACTCAGAGTTCTTTTACCCGGCGTTTTTGTTTCAGGTGAAAAGGACGTCGGCTGCCTTTGTCTAGATGGCAGAATCGAAAAATGTTCGAATAGTGTCTTTAGAGAGAAATAAGAGAGCGATAATTGGCGAGGAAAGTTTCTCCCTTCTGACGTCATAAGGGAAACCAATAAAATCGCTTTCGTGTAGATTCAGTTCTTCATTTTGGGATTGCGCTACATTTTACTACTCTCTATCGATGTAGTGAGTATTGACTGATGGTACGTCGACCGAGGGGTTAAGGACGGGTTAAAAGCAATTCAGTGTAATCGTCCAAATGTCAATAGTCAGCTGAATATTGGTACGTATGTACACGCACGTTGTACGTATGTATGAAAGTATCTGGAGTATAGGTAGATGAAAGATTGGGAATTATCTGCATTTGGAGATACAACATATCATTCCTTTGGAGTATATCGGTAATTCGATGTACTACTGTCATGCTTATTGCTACTTGGAACTTTATCAGTTCGCGTTACCGAGTACTTAAAAAGAATATCACGCGATCGGAACAATCTATATTCCGCGATGTTCTGACGCAGTCAGACATCGTGCAATTTGTCATAAATCTGAACCCACTTGAGGGTTTCAATACTCCAAGTTACGGTCCTGCATTTAAAGGCGAAAACCGCTTTGTACAACTCACACGCCTGTTGGCTAGGCAACTTATTATAATATTACAAACTACCCTCCTCGGCAGATGATCAAACTATTTGAATAAATATACATAAACGAATAAATAAACGTTCATAAGATTATAATATTGTCTTTGTATGATCAGGGAGCCTTTTGCGCAATTAATAATAATTGTTATTCTCTCCGATCGGTACATTCCGCTTTGGAAAACAGTTTTCCGTTTTTTCTTCGTGCATTATTATTCTTTACTTTGTCAGCAATTGTGCGACAGTAAAATATAATTTTATTATGATTTCGTGCGCGCTGAGACACACAATATTATCATATTATATTATGTCCAAACAATTACGTAAAAAATGTAACAAAAATTCCGTTTCGCGTAACTCTGACTACAATGTGGGTATCTAATGCCCGAATGTAAATTTGATTCTAATTTCAATTTTAATTTTAATTTCAATCTTAATTTCAACTTTGACTTTAACTTTTAACACATTCATCGGAGCGGTTATCATCGTACGGCAAAGCAGAGGTGAAAGCTGTTTCAACAACGATAGCTCAGAGCGGATAACGTTCGTCTGGCTGCCAACTGGCCAAAGAATAACCTAACATAATACACAAGATATAACATAACTGAAATACGAAATGCGAGAGTTGGGAGACTAGGAGAGAGACAGATATTTGAAAATGAACATAGAGTAATACGACTGAATGAGCGAAGAGGAAGTTCTTGCCAACGGAGCCGCAGGCGGAGTTCTATGCTTTTCGATCTTTCCACAGTCGATGGCGCCGAAGTGCGAGTTCGTAAAGGATTTTAGTACAAAGTCCGACTAGTAGAATCCGGGAGCGATCAGCGATAGTGAGGTGAGGCGAGGTGAGCCGAGACTCACGATTGACGGTAAGAGGATTAAATTATAAAAGTAGCTTCTCATGAATGGGAATTAAATACGTGTACCTAATTCGTGACGAAATTTTCCACGTTTTATTTTCCCCTCAATCCTAAATAATTGTTTACATTATCCAGACAGTTGGTGTCGATATTATTGCCATATACTAACTCGTACTTAATTATACATCGTTTCATATTCGTTCACGTGACACATATTCGTCGTGGATTTCACTAACATGTATGAAACATAGAAATTCGTGAATCTCCCACGATATAAAATACGCTTGTATATACATACGACCGAAAATAGATCTGTCAGCCTCGTATGTGTAACGCCCGCGTTATTATAAAACCGTCGGCAAAGTGGGTCGGCCGCGTAAACGCATAGACTGCAATTTCGCTTGAAATTTTTTGGGAAATCAGTAGAAGAGAAGAATAGACAGTTTCGCTGCAGTTTGTTCGCTGCACAATTCGGAAGGGTCGATAATCCGGTAGACCCGCGATTACGCGGCAAAAGAAACGAAGAAAAATCGTTGAAAGAATCAGAGATACAATTTTTGAGAATATTTAAAAAAAATTTTACCTCAATCGATCGACGGAAAGAAAATAAAAATTATTTTATTCTCGGTCTGTAATTCCGCGCATTGCATAACAACACGTGCGTATATATGTAGATTGTAGATATGGTCGCACGGTATTTTGGGGATCTCGCAGTCTCTCTTGATTCTCTCGTATTTCCAGCAACCGTCACCGTCACACGCACGCTATTATAATGTCGTCGGAAAGAATAGAGCTGGACAAACCGCTCTGGGATTTAAGCACGTTTGTTGGAAGATGGCAGCATTTCGCATGGGTAACTGATTTCCGAACCTGTGTTGCCTCAGAGCAGAAGTTACTCGATGCTAAACAGCTGTGTGAACAGTACAGGTGGGTTTACAGCATAGCATATAATGTCGTAAAAAAATGAAGCCTTTCTCATCTTCGAAGAAAACAAAGAAAAGAAAACCGAAAGTACAGTCTCCGTATTTTTATACTCCGATTTATCAACATGCACCTGTTTCATGTTCCACTTCTAATTTTCATTCTCTTCTCTCGCCGTTTGCTTTAGGCTGGGTAAAGAGCCGGCTGGAACAACACAAGAGCAGATAGTGTATGCCAAGAAATTATACGAGTCTGCCTTTCACCCTGACACTGGAGAACTTCAGAATGTTTTTGGGAGAATGTCTTTTCAAGTACCCGGTGGTATGGCCATCACTGGTGCCATGCTCCAGTTCTATAGGTGAGAGCCGTGCTCACAAGTGTGAGTAACCATTTTAATGATGGAGGTTGAAGATTAAGGTGTTTGAAAGAAAAATTTTTTTTCAAACAAGACAAATTTATATATAACAAACATACAGATGGCTTTGTGAAATTTTGACAAGAGACCTTTTTTCTAGTGCATTCAATTTCCTACAGAAAACATGTGTGTAGATTTTCTGTACGACGCATCGTTAGCTATTTATATAAATGAGAAGAAAAGAGGAATTTTTTAATGTTATTCTTGTATAAAATAGAAAAGTGTGATGCGCCACATCTTAATGTTAATATTAGGAGTTCAAATTTGAACAGGCGTACTTTCATACCTAAATAAAACTCTTGAACTTGTTTAGAAGAAAAAACGCGAGATTCTTTTTCTTTGAAACACCCTAATGTAAGAAGCGCGTTTTTCCAAGTCTTCCATCTATTCTTACAGAACAACGACCGCTGTTGTTTTCTGGCAGTGGGTAAACCAGTCTTTCAACGCTCTAGTTAATTACACAAACCGAAATGCTAACAGTCCGATTAGCACGGCTCAGCTGGGTACTGCATACATCAGTGCAACGGCTGCAGCAATGCTCACTGCGATCGGCTGCAAAGCCTTTTGGAAAAAGAGAGCCAACCCTCTCATGTCTGTGAGTTCTTATGTTCGATTGGCACACCTTCGGCTGTGGCCTTGATCCCAATGCTTATCAAATTCTTTAAAATAAAACGTGTGAATGCTACATAAACATTTTCAGAGATACGTCCCATTCGCTGCTGTCGCTGCGGCCAACTGTGCTAACATTCCATTAATGAGGCAGACCGAGATTATCAATGGTGTTGATGTCAGTGACGAGAATGGAAACAAGCTGACTAAATCCAAGGTATCCCTTCGATCCTAAAACTCTTGAAATTTTCAGCTATTCATTCAGAGTTATTAATTGTCTGGTATTTGTAAATACAGATCGCAGCTGTCAAAGGAATTAGTCAAGTAACTGTGTCTAGGATCGTCATGTGTGCTCCAGGAATGCGTGAGTAGTTTTTCTTTCAGAAATATATATTGTTTTCGATTTGGATTGAGAAAACTGAATTACACTTCAAGGAAACAAGAAGACATCTTCGCCCTTTTCTTAGAGTTCAAAGATTTTTTTTTTTAGCCAAGAAAAAAGGAAGCCAGAGATCCATTCCTTTCATTTAATTCTCATTTTATATTATCGCCTTATTTTTCCAGTCATTTTACCACCAATTATGCAAAAGCTCGAGACATACCCATGGATGCAAAGGATCAAGCCACTCCATGGACCCATGCAAATCTTGATGGTTGGCTGTTTGTGAGTATAATTAGCTATACATCGCCTTACAGAGAAATGAAATACTACTGCAGAGACTAATCCTTGTTACAATTTTATCTTCCAGTCTGACTTTCATGGTACCAACTGGGTGTGCTCTGTTTCCGCAAAACTGGTGAGTTACATCGAAATGGTTTTTTTTTTTTTCAAATTTCTGTCAAGGAGTGGGCAAACTCCTTCTATCTTGTGTCCGAGTCTGAATAAGATATGAATTAGAGCTTGTTTATGAAAAACTGGACCTTTTTACTCCCACAGTTCGATCGCTGTAAGCACAATCAAGAGTTGGGAGCCAGACAACTACGAATTACTCAAGAAAAATTGCAAGGATGGTAAAGTGCCGGAGTTCCTTTACTTCAACAAGGGGTTATAAATTGATCGGATTTCTTGATAAGAAGAAAATTATCCAGGGGGATGACGGGGTCGAATAAATGAGTCTGAGATAGCGAGCTTAAACCTGTAGACGCATAGACCAAATACTCAAATACATATGATTATAATTAGGCAGAATAAAATAGCCCAGATAAGAGAAAAAATAAAATGATCTGAGAAATAATTGATGACGAATTATAGAACGTTTCTAATTGTTGATTCAAGCCAAATTTTATACAGCAATATAGGCCGAATCTGATATTGCGAAATTGAATGGACGATGAAGTAAGAAAAAAAAGGAAGAAAAAAAAACAATCGCGATAATAATACCGAGTAGTTTTAAATATAATTACTCATGGATTCGAGAGGATAGAAATTTAATGAGATTAGCCATGTAATAACTCTGATTACAATTATCAATGATACACTATTAAGTACCGCAATTTATTTATATAGCAATACTGTATACTATGTAAACTGTGATTATCTAATGCTAATATATAATGATTCTCCTGTTGTTCTTCAAAAGATTCGTATAATATACGAAAACGTATATTTCATTGTTTGATATATTTTAGTAAAACATATTATATACGTGGATAATAAAACGACGTGTTTAAAGAAAAATTTGAAAATTAAACCGGAATTTATTCTTACTTACACCTCGTTTTGATATAGATGAGAATTATTTTTTAATTTTAATTATTCGAATAGATGAAGAGAAAATGAGAAATAATGAATAAATAATTGTGTGTAAGTATAATTCAATCTTATTAATTAACATCGATGATCAATCATACATGCTAGGTAATCGTTAAATATTAGGTCGAGCGTGTGGCGGCACCGGTTGCGAGGGTTGCGGCACGTAGCCGATACGCTCCTGGATTTCAGATCGAGGAATTTTACCCCAAGCCGGTGGATTGAATCCCGGCTGTTTATCCGCCTCCTTTTTATTCTCCCGCTCTTTTCTCATCGCTTCGAATTCTAGCAAATCGTCTAACTTGAGATCGATCCGCGTTGGACTACGTCGAATCATTTTAAATCTTTATGACTGACCTAAGAGGGTAAAGAGAAGAGCGAAAAGTGAAAAATATTTTCAAGTAATATCTCGGATATTGTAGTCCGCGGAGTTTGATACCCGAAATATACGCCCCTGACTATCTGACACATGTTTCAAGATGGAAGACAAGAAGCATAAAGACGGAGATAGCTCTGCGCGGAATTAGGAATGGAAAATTGATGAAAGATATAATTTCAGAATATTGCTAGGAAGAACGTCGCGATTTAAATCGACGGAATAAGGGTTATAATCGATGGTCTAAAGGCGTGTAATGTTAGTTGAAATAAATGAAAATTACCGCTATGAATCGTTGAGAATATTGCGGGTGCCAGACGGAATCCAGTCGCTGTAAACACGCTCTCGATCGACTGCTGAAATTTTCTTAATTTTCAACGCAGTGGCTCCCACCCCCGTTTCGTAAATTATATATTATCGTTAATTGAAGATCAAGGAAGAATACGTCCCCCCGAAAGGATGCTGTATCTAGAAGATTACGTCGAAAGTACGTAAAATCGGAGACCACAATACTACCCCAAGCTTATTCGAGAACTACTAACCGTTCGGAATATATCCTCCTTTAATAAGCTCAATATATATCCATAAAAAATCGGCGTATCGTTAATGTCAACCGACTATCTCCTGTATACGATATTTCTCACATTTTTACCGTATTTTCTAACAGACAGTGAATACTGATACATAATTAGACTAAATTCGACAAGACTAGATTCCGCTTTATAGGTTAAGACGATGTTTTTCGAACGATTCTTACGCGCAGACAACCTAAATGCAATAAGTTTTCTATTATTCCGAACCTTGGGCATAGATTGTCGAAATTGCAACACCGTGTCAGACCTCAGCTTCGTTTACCCTTTTCATTCCTTACCCATTTCAGAGTATCTGTTTATCACCGTATTTGGTTATGTTGGCTAACTTTGAACTCCGTTTCAGTGATCGAGCACCTTCCGCAAGAACTGCGAGACAGATTTACGGAGATGAGAGAAATGGACTTGGGAGTACAAAGTATGAGACTTAATGTTATTCTGATTCTAGAATGGAATGGGGTGATGTTGATGAGGAGACGATAAAGTTTTGTTCATTAATTTTCCTCGCAGACTCTATGGACAGTTTGGAGAAGAAAGTCAAGACGTTCTTTTCCAATGCTAAGAAGATGAAGCCGAGCGAGAAGGAGGCGGAGTATGAAACAATCCGGAAAGACTATTACAAGACGTTAGAAGATGCGGACGAAAAAGTGCACTTAGCTAATCAGATGTACGACTTGGTAGACAGATACTTGAGGAGACTGGATCAGGAGTTGCATAAATTCAAAATGGAACTCGAAGCTGATAACAAAGGGATTACGGAAATATTAGAAAAGAGATCCTTAGAGTTGGATCAACCGCCAACCAACAGTAGTCAGAAAGAAAATCGGTACAGCTTCACCACGAGCAGAACTCGAGATAGTCACGGCCATTGTGAGTATCCTCGGTTCTAGAATTCAGGATCGATAATCTAAAAACCTTCAAATCCAGGCGAAGTAGAAACCTAATTCTGTTCATAATATGAGAATTTTTCCTCCTCAGCAAGGGCAGAAAAACGGCGAGATTCAAACGCGTCTTCGGCGTCGATAGAAAAACGATTGGCGATAGAAAAAGCCTCGCAAAGTCTTCCAGAGTCTCGACCTGCCTCCGCCAATTCAGGCCCCATAGTAGCTACGACTCTCCCTTCAGCACCGGCGGCAATATCTAGCACCGTAGGCTCTGTGAGTTATAATCTCGGGCACATCGGAGCAGGAGGTAACGCGATAGCGGCTGCAGCTTCTCAGGCTATAGCTGCAACGCAGCAAATGCAACAAGGCAGACGTACGGCCAGTCTGAAGGCCAGCTATGAAGCGATAAATACTGGGGGGGTTCACGCTGATGCATTCAGCAGGGAATTGGCCGGAGCTGCTCAGACTGCCATAGCAGCGATTCAAGAAACTACCAAGAAACATAAAAAGTGAGTTTCAGTTGGCCGGGAATAGTTTCCTGCCATTTACCGCTCGGATAAATTTCACCAACTGCTTTTGCTGCTTTCAGAAAAATCACCACCACGGTACCCAGTACCAGCGTGATAACTGCGGCTGTTCAACAGCCCGTCTCTCCACCCGGTGTAATGGCATCTGCAGCTGTTGCCGATTCGGACAATGCGGATTGGCCGTATGACCCAAACGAGCCAAGATATTGCATATGCAATCAGGTGTCTTACGGGGATATGGTCGCTTGTGATAATTCGGATGTGAGTATAATTTGGTGGGAATCTTATGTCGGGGATGAGAATAAACGGGATTTATATCTAACGACGTTGTTTTTTTTTTTTCTTTTTCTTCTTTCTTTTACAGTGTCCATTCGAATGGTTCCATTATCCTTGTGTGGGTATATCCGCACCGCCTAAAGGAAAATGGTATTGTCCTCAGTGTACGTCGTCGATGAAGAGACGAGGCGGTCGAAAGAATTAAATAATTAGAATAAATATTTTTTGAAATTTAAACAATAAGAATGAAAGAAAAAATTACTACTACCTCTTAGCTATACTATCTGCCGATTATTATTATCAATCATATATAGAAACGGTTGATTCTGATTTTATATCATTATCTTATTTTTTTTTTTTTGTTTTTTCTTCTTCTTCTGCTAATCGAACATTCAGTTTCGCCCGAGTCGTTGACAACTTCTGTTTTAACCGTTAAGAGCGGGGGGGGGGGGGGGGGGGGATACATTTCACGGTAATTTTTCTCTTTTACAATTTCTTTTTCTTTTCTCAAATAATTCCGGAAATCTTCACGTACTTGTCTATATTATATAATATATTATAGTTTCATTGTCAGAAAGAATATCGATCTTTTATATTAATCCGAGTATCGTTTGTTTGAATACACATAATATATTGTATAAATATTAGTTAGTTTCTTTCTATATAATTATTATATATATATTTGTGATCATGCGTCTGTATATCTTTAAAAAAAACGATCTTGATGTGTTTTTCTTGGTATAGAATTTGTGAATTCAATGCTAGCTTAGTTAAAGGTGTATAAAAACAATCGTTTCACACCTGAATAAGAAGAAGATGGTGCCAATGACGATTTACTAATTTAACTAAGCGAGCGGTAATAAAATATATAAGTGTTATGTACGCTTTACCCGAAAAAGAAGATAAAAAAACAAAGAAAAACAAGAAAAGAAAAAGAAAAAAAAAAAAAAAACAAGAAAAGGTAGAAGAAAAAGAAACAAAAAAAAAAAAAAACAAATATAAAATAATATAATTGAAAAATAAACGAATAAACGAATAAATAAATAAATGAATAAATAAATGAATGAAAAAAAGAAAAAGGAAAATATAACTGAAAATTGTTTCGACTAACTAAATGTAGAAAACATAAATAATATTGTGTATTAAAGTGAGTGATAAACAACGGCAGTTGATTTGACATCTGTATTATACCTATATATCCCTTACTCCTGTAATATTATAATATTATGTCTCAATATGAATAAGATCACATAATATGTTGAGGATATACGACATACATATTTTACATATATTATATACGTATAACGTCATGTAATATTGAGAAGAAAAAAAGAGAGGACATACTATTATATTCGGGTATGAAATTGATTTCATCGGAGTTCGGTATGGCAAGAAAAAAAAAAAAAAAAAACGAATAATAATAATAATAAAACAATAATTTGGATGAGAATTTTTTTTTCTTTTTTATATAAACCCACATACCTATACGTATAGTTCTAACAATTAAATAAATGTAATATAAACGTAACGTGTATAATAAATCGAGCGATTCAACAACAGTTCATTAATTATTATATTCATATATTCTTCTTATACCCTGTATCATTATTGAGTAGTAGATCAATTATGTAACTCGTATTGTATTGATCCTATTGAAACCAATAAGTGGTCAAATTAATCGTCCTGAGATCTATTTTTTTTGAAAAAATGAAGTTTCAAAATTCTATCGATTATTTATGAGGATAAAATGCGTTTCCTCGTAAAGAGGGTCTCGATCAGAATGAACTAACTTTTGTCTTCACACCCTGAAAAATAATAAACCAACATTTTCGGATACTTTGGATTTCGGGGGTTTTTTACTTTCCGAGTTTTGACCTTTCTGCATTTCCGACCTTTCGAAATTTCAATGTTCCGAACTTCAACGTATATTAAAATGGATGGATGAAGGAATTTTATATAATATATCGCATGCGAAACTTACTGTCAACGATCTCGAGGCACGTGCTCCACGAATGATGAATATCCATATAAAACACTATTGTAATCCTTTAACGATATAGAAGCTTGAAAACACTTCACTGCTGATGTATTATATGTATATAATATGAATTCCATATACTGTGGATAGAATTTAAAAACACTTCAGCACTATTATTCACTGAACATTATCTGACGGTATGATTATTATATACGTAATATGTATACGTATATTATATACGTAGGGGTTGAATTATTAGAGAAAATTTGACTCACCGCAGCACACAGCTAACTTTATTTATACCTATGCATTCCAATACACGGCGATATTTCACACTATCTGCGCATCGATGTAGCGAGGTATTATATAGTTAGAAATTTTTTTTTTGTTCATAATATACACGCAGCAAAAATAAGAAAACGCTCGAACAATAGAATAGAACTTATTACGGTTAAATATTGAACTACAGAAGTCTGGTAATTTTTTTAATTGCGGGTCTATTGTCATATACAAGCGTATAGACGATTCAGAATTTATTTGAGTACGTAATTATGCAATGATAGTTATAGAATTACAATTAAAAAATAATGCATATAGAAATAGAGAATAAAATCATTCAGCGTGGGGTAAAGTATTATCGAATGAATAATATACACAGGGCTACGCATCGTGGTGGACGAACGAGCGGATGTAAACAAACTTGACCTTGCAGCGAATTTTTATCCCTCGGCGATATTGCAGGTATTATATCTATGCACGTAACAGAACTGTATTATTTTCTCGATTCTCGCATATTCGAACGATCGAGTAGAATGCTAAAGCTTATTCAATATAAGTGAAATAAGGAGGCCGAGGCTCTCGTGAAATTTTAACAAGTCCAAAAACAAAAGGCTGCAAGCTTCATATCGGTCACTCCCACATTGCGTCATGACGAACTTAATTCACTTTTAAATTTAATTCCTAGAGAATTATATCACCCATTATATTACAAGAAGATTATTCAATACGAATCATCACAACTGACACAAACGAGTGAAAAATTTGAATAGAATCTGATCGATGTATCGCTCCGCGGCCGCGCGGCCAATACCACCTTGCCGCGCACTGTGCAGGCTAAACAACCGAATATATGAGGATCACACGAATTAATCTATCCGTCGACTAGCTAATTTCACTGACATTAATTCACACACGAATTAGTACTAAGCTCGAATACTTGTCTACAGACCACGAATAAATCACCGCTCTAATTTAGATTCGCGTGAATAGAATAGACGCGAACCTGTTGCATCCCCCGGCCTAAGGCTACTGGCCGGCGCGCCGCGGGGGATCATGGGAAGCGTTACGCTGCCCCCCGCGCAATGATATACGATAGAACTTCACGATAGCTTGCGCTATCTGCATTTTTGGCGGGCAGTTATTTCAGGTTTGAGGTTACGTACCCAGGGAGAGAAATGAGAAAAAATTTCGCGGGATCTCTTCGTCTTGTAGGCACAATTAAAGTTAATTCTTAACGATGGCTTTTGTAAATGCCAATCGATTTTTGCACTGATTCTAATTAACACAGGAATTAGTTGCACTTACGATAATCCCGAATATCTACTTGTTTATAAATCGCAGATTTAATTTCGATTCCCGTGAATATAAACGGAAATCCGAACCTGTTGCATCCCCCGGCTAACAAGTGACTGCGGTTTACCGTATGGGATTGTCTCGTTGCGGGTCAATCGTTCGACGTTTGGTCTTATTGTTAGAGTCGGGACTCGAGGGACTTACTATCGAGTTCACGACATATACGAGTCTCTTTGAATCACGAATCAAATTCTTGAATAGTGCACGCATGTATGCTACTATAATGAGAGAAAAGTATATGAGGTATTCCATGCCGACTCGACCATTGACAATGTTTGCGATATACTTTTCAAAAGAATAAAGAAGGATGTTCTGTTCGATGTTTGAAAAATTCATAAATAAATTACGGTTCGGAGAAAAAATCTGGACAAAAAATCACAGTGAATGTTAGAGTTGGGATATTCGTAGAAAAAATTATGAATCAAATCAAAAATGTAATTATCATTCATATCTAATTGATTTTACTTAATCATCAGTTTACATACGAAAATAAGAATCAAATAGTAGTCAAACTTAGACATTCGACCTATAAACAATTATTACGGCGAAGAATGATGAAAAGGACGAAATCGAACGACTCGCACGATGTCGAATAAGTCCGAAAGCTTCGATGTACCCATAATATATAAATATATAAACTTTCATTGTTGGCTGCGAGTCCTGACATACTTAGTTGGTAATTCGATTGGGTTGTCTCTGCATATGCGACTCGTTTCGTTATCTGTATCTGCGTGGCATATGAGGTAGAGGCATTTACGAAATAATTAAACGCTGTTGATGAGCACGACTATTTTACTATTTTTGGTCACATATACATAATTATTTTGCACACATGCACAAGTTTACAAATGGGATATTCCAAATCAAGTCACCCGATCCTGTGATCCTAACATTTTACATTTTTACATTTTCATCATATATGTTTTTTTTTTATCATTTTTCGTTTTTGAAATTATTTGCGCTGTCTCAGAAACTCAATTTCTCCAATTTATTTAAAAATACACACACATTTCATAATAAGGATCTGGAAAGAATAGAAAAAAACGGAATCGCACTATCGTTTTGGTCTTAAAATTAATTTTTGGCTTTCTGTAGAGGACGCGTCCCTTCTTGCCATCGTATATACATCTGGTCGGCACAATGGAAAATGTATGTAACATCATCGGTCATTCGAAAACTCATTGTGACGTACTATTTGAATTTACAGAAATGCCGGTCAACTCGAATTGCCTTAAACCTACAAAGTAGCTAGCTGTCGCTCCCAATATCTGTAAAACAAATAGCATTGGCAATTTTGAATAATTCATTCGCCTCTGCGGAATATTAGCGAATGATCTCCTCAGCAGTTAATAAGTTGTAGATCAAATTTCAAATATTAGTATTTCATCAAGCTCGCTCCTATAAGTAATATAATAATAATGCACCGAAAGTAGCATCGTAGAGTCTAATGTGAAGAATCCATAAGCGGTGAACTTGACCTCTTCGTGCAAAAGTTGGAGCGAGAACTGCGTGAGCTAAAAATAAGAAAGCCGGATTTTAAATTTCACTGCACATATCATTCAACGAAGAAGAAGGTTCGATTGAAAAAATATCCTGAATTTACCGCTGACTTCATTTCTCCTCTTATCGGACGTACACTCAATAACTTATGAATTATTTGTCCGGTTAATCTCGCCTGCAACCGATCAGTAATGTTTGTCATAAAAAAGGCGATTAATTAATCGTCGAGAAACGCCACGTTGTTTGAGATATAATTCAACGAATAACAGAATTTTTCGAGAAACTATATTCGTTACCTGTTTCACAGTTCGCGCAACGTATATTGCTAGTGACATTATCGGATACACGTAGGAGAAAATTATGAAGATTATGTAGCAAGCTGACCAGGCAACGTTAGCATGATCATTATAACTGAATATGATAGTACCCCATACTTCACGGACTAGGGGTATGAAGCAGCAGCTAATGCAGAATAAAATTGGCAACGAAAAGAATCCAGCTATGTCTCCGCACAGATCGTAAAGTAACGTCCTAACGCTGTGGAGTAACCGAAGAGAAGATAACTGGCCGCTGTGATTACTTGGTAGACTTATGACCGGTATAAGAGAACCGTCCCCGACTCGTGTACGGGATGAATAATTAGCAAACTCGTTCAAGTTGAGTAAATACTTGTTCAGAATTTGGAAATATTGAGCCAGGAAACCAACGACGATGAAATACTCGACAATGAACCAGTGGATAATATACGTCGGTAATTTAGTGAAGAATTCAAATATCAGGGCTTCGATATTGAGGTAGATAATTCTCCTGGCCCAGAAAACAATCCACAAAGAAATGTTGGCGATTACGTGTACCGCTATGAATTTTAGACCCCGTTTGTTGAAAGGCTCTTGTTTCAGAACAGAAAGTCTAGCATCGACTTCGAATAGTCTATTCATAATAGATGCAGCCTCTTTTTGCTTGAAACCCCAGGAAATAACAATGATGCATACTGTCAGCAACAAGACACAGCTCTCCACTCCACGGACCATGATTCCAATTTCTAATGCAGAATCTAGTTCCGAAAATTCTCGGGAGAATATATTAGACAAATTGAACCATATAACCAAGGCTATAAGCATCGGGATTAGAAACAGGACGGTATAGGCTAGTCCTGTCTTCGAGTATTGAAAAGCCTGGATGTTAGAACTGCGAGAATTTGTTTGGCCAGAGACTTTGATAGGAACGCTGAACGGGGCGAGTCCGATAATCTTTAGCCAGTACGTTGTCATTTTGACAATGAAGAAAAGATTTTTAGATTGAACCGAACACACTTTCATATTCACTGAAGATTGCGAGAATTCAAAGTAGCTTTAAGTATACATCGATGTGGTAATGAACGACTAGCTTCTTTCTTCGTTGAGTCAGCTTGTAGAACTAGCGTTGTCCGAGTAGAAGTTTTTTTTTCAATTTATATTTCTAGTGGATGAACAAGATATAATTGTTATAGCAATTAGTGATAAGGTAATAAATATTCAATGCGAGAGTGAAGCTTCAGTCCATACTTTTGCTTGTATTCCACGGGGAATTGATTAACTTAGTCTAGGTGCTTAGCGCGAAATAGCGGCGAGAATAACGCGGTCAGTGTTGGAGGAAAGAGGGGCGTGTGTAATTATCCATTTGCATTCGAGTGAAATTAAGATCGTAAAATTCTAAGGACTGTTCAGGTAATACGGAATGCGGTTTTGCATCCTGGACAGCTCCGTGCAATTACCATCGACGGACAAGTATGATCGTTGAATTATGACAAAGATCTCTCACGCAACTGCTGATGAACGATATACGAGACTCGCGATTAATTATGTTAATTGTTATCGATCTTCGAGGCAAGTTCAAGCCGGAATATTCAAATTCAAGGCGATCGAGCAGAAATTACGCCACCAACTGATCACTAATTCGACATAAATCGATTAAAAACGCATAAATCGCTAATATCTGATCGTATATGTAATCCTTCTTTGATTTTTGAATTCTTGAATTTTTATACGCATATTTTTACAGTATTTCATTAAAGGTAGATATTTTTAAAGAATTCGTAGGGAGAAAATGACTTCTTGCAAGTGTAGACCGTCTGGAATGTCTCGCGCGAGAGCGACGAACGGTGATCATTACCAAACGTCATTTAACCGCGCACATTATTACGAGAATGTAATCGATTATCCATTGAATCATTTACGCATCAAAAGAGATTCCCGAAAGGACCTAAAGGTCCAAGATGCAGTAATGCTCGCACTGAACAAATCCACTTACGATCATACTTTCAATGTCAAATACTGGGACGATAGAAAGCCCGAACACTGGATGCACCGATTTTCCTTCGAAAAAGCAAACCTGCGCTCATTGCACGAAAAATACATAAAAGACCCGGTGAGACCTATGAAATTTCGCGAAAGCACCACAGGTTCGTTTTTTGCCTATAGCTGAACTTTTCGCTCGTTTGCAATCCATTTCGTATAAACTGCTGATACCAAGCTGTTAAAAAATTACTTCCCGATCATTGAAGCTGAGCATTATTCAACCCCCGATGAAATTCGAGTCCCTTCATCGGTGCCACAGAAAAGTCCTGTTCAGGAATCGACATGTCCGATCCGAGCCCTAGGTCGAGACGAGTTTCCCTCGGTCCCCGGGAACTTGCCGGGATATAGCAAACACCTGGACATTTTGGTGAGCACCACGCAGCTGGCGCATCCACGTTTTACAATGGATCAGCAGAACGGGGTTGCGAGAAAGGACATCAGGACGTTTTACGACATCAAGGGTACGCCTAAGTGCCGAGGTTTTGGCCCCAGGAAGACGGTACCGATCGGGTCTTACTTTCACCGTGACAAAACCAATCCGGACAGGATCAGGCTGAGATCGATGTGCAGGGTACCGCATTCTGGGAAGATGAGCGAGTATAGGAAGAAGTACGACAACGTTATCACAGATTTAATGCATCAGCATGAGGAGATACCCTTTCCACCGATATTTCAAATTTCTAAATTTGATATTTTGTCTGTGCCGGCGATGTATTGCACAGAGAATTGCCATCTTGGTACAGGATGGCCTGTAAGGGCTTCGGTTGATATCGGAAAGGTCAAAGGAACGTTCTAGAATTAAGAGATTTCGGGTATATTTCATATCCCGTTTTATTTTCGACAGCTGCTTGTAATCCTGGTGTAACTTTGTAATTGGTTTTCATTTTTGTTGAAATATAGGTATCAAATGAATAAAGAATATCTATAAATATGTCAGACTAATCATTTAAGACGTAGCTTAAGACACGTTTTATAAAAGCGAATCGGGATATTGAATTCTGCCAGAAATGACATGCACATTCGAGATCTAAGAAAACCTTATCACAATGTAAATTCATGAACGGGTATTAAAAATCATTATTACAAAGAATTTACTCCGAATGTTCTGCTTCTGAAGTGAAATACCTATCTTAATTTTTTTTTTCATATACGTCAATTTCAATGGGAATTAAAATCCTGAAATTATGCAGTATAGGGACTACAACAAGGATTTTTCAATGATTAGACAATTGTTTATTATAATACGTATTTCAAATTACATAACGTTTCATTTATAGATTTATAAAAACAATTCTACGCAGGGAAACTTCTCGTGTCAAAATTATATTCTTGTTTAATATAATATCAGAGTTAATTACTTAAAACGATAATAATAATAATAATAATAATAATAATAATAATAATAATCATAATATTAATAATAATAATAATAATAGTGATAGTAATAATAGAACAAACTGTAAACTGGGTTTATAAAATTATATAACAGTATCAATTTTTGATTACGATTCGTTATATACTGCGGCTTACCTTAATACGTAATAGAATGGATAATGTATAAAAGTTATAATATATATTTACAAAAGAAGAATGTCTTGGGTTTCGAAACGCAATACGCATTCAACCGTCTGTTATACTTCCAGGTACCTAAATTTGAGGGGTAACCCGATACCCGAGGGTTTAGGGGTCAAGCGAGACTCGTAGCTTGTAGTAAAACTGTAAAATCGAATCCCTATATTGAGGGAAAAAGAAGAGATTACAAGAAAAAAAAAAAGAGTATAAAATGAGGAAGGAAAAAGTATATATATGTGTAAAATGTCAATTTTTTTTCACTCTTACGCGCATAAAGTATAATCAGATCATAAGAACTATAAATAACTAAATTACAAAAGATTAGAAGCTCCGAAAAATGTTGAAATTAGTAGTTGAATCTAAACTATATATCTGTGTACGGCAGTGCAGGTAAAAAGCATAGCTGACAATGAGTATATTTAGTTTACTTATTGAGTAGTTATGTATATTATATACTATATAAAATAACGTATATATATAAACCTAATAATACACCTAAATACATACGACTTATTGTTCCCTTATTAATTGAGCATTATTAACCGTACATTATTGTACCCAGTGTCTATCATATACATATCTGAATAAAATATGATAACAGAGATTCTGGTAGAAATTCTTCAAGATTAAACGAAGTAAGAATACCATTATATGAAACTACACATCTTTAAAAAAGATCAGATCGTATCAGATTTACGATCTAAATGACGAGAAAAAGGATAATATCAAATTGATTCGAAGATCATTTAGAATAGTTATAAATCAATCTTGTCTTAAGAATTGACGAAAGATTATGACGGATGAAGCAGAACTGAACTGGGATTGATTAATCTTATCTTATTGTAGTAGAGAGAATTGCATCCTGTTTCAAAAATTGCGTCATTTTCTCCTTTGCGCATCTAAGAGCATAGAAGCCTCGCACATGATCTTGGCGCTGGTACGGACGAGAAATAGCAAATGATACTCGTCTGTGACGGCAAGAGGAGCTCTGGCTCTGACAAGAGCGTGGAGAACCGTTGCTCTTTCAAGATCGAGCCATCTCTGCAGAGTCATTTCGCGATCTCTGGGCCCTCCCAGAGGTACGTCAGCCGGTCCCCACAGGGAGAATTCGAGGACCGATTTGACCTGTTGAAATCAACGAATTTATCAGCGGAATTCTAGATTGTAAATAATTAGGAAATCAAATTAGACGATTAATCCTTCGACGTGGTTCTTATCTTCTTTTATAATTTCAATACCTGAGACAAAGTAGCCGTTCTTTCACGCTGTAGTAACTCCTGGACCAAGGGAAGCTTCTCGGAAAGTTCCAGCTCGACAAGGGCCTGTAAAACGCACTGGCAAAGCGAAGCCCTCTCTTGTTCACGTTCTCCTTTCACGTCCGAAGTCAAGCTTGAAATGTAGATGAAGAAAGGAATGGGATTTTTGAGAACTGGTTTTTTACATTTGAAACGAACGTTTTTACATGAATGATCTAAAAAGTTTGGAAGCCAAATTCTCTCAAATGTCAAATTTTATCAAGTACAAGTTTCTACTTTCATGACTGCTTTCTAATATTCTAATGTAGCTAAAAGCTGAGTGAAAAGAAGTGGAAAGGAAAATCCAAAATTTGTAAATGTTTCATGAATCTTGTTGGAACGTGTTTGCGATTACCTTTGAAGAATATAGAGCCGATAGCACGTGTCTTTGTTCTCTCTGCATAGAACAGCGTTCTTCAGATTTTTCGGAGCTTCTTCAACGCCTCTGGCTTGCAGATTTTTGAATGCATTTACCAGCTGTAAGAGAACGAAAGAAGCCTCTCTGACAAACCCTTCATCGCTGCTGCAGTCTTTCAAGTTTTTAGCAAACGATCCGATCGTAGAAACCTGGAGATGAGGCAGGACGGATATCGTGGCTGAAAGAAGAAGAAGACAACAAGAATAGGATTTTCAGTAAAATAAGTAGATGTTCTGATTAAATTTCCCACATTCAATTTCACATACCTTCCACGTTCTTCTTCTCTCCGCAGTTCATCTTCTCCGCAACAAATTCCGGCATTGTATCAGTAAACTCTATTATCGGTACAAGATTGAACTCCTTGCGAGACACGTGGAGAGCCAGGTCCAGGGCCACGCATACAGTTACTACGTTTTCGTTCCATGTAGCGGTGTAAAAGATCCGCCTTTCGAGGGGAAGGGATGTATTTTGGTCAAGTTTGAAGTCAGAGAGGCGGAGATTCGCCATTTTCAGACCCCTTAGGGCGGGTGGAATTCCGCTGGTTTGATTCAACTGTGAAACAGAAACATTCAGCGAACGGTTATTATTGTATGTCTTGATTATTTTTCAGAATATTTCCACGAGAATATCGAACGTTGTTCTCTCACCTGTTCTAGCATCTGGGCAAGAGCTTCGTGATTCGCGACAATAACAGCTCCGTAATTATCCTCGAGACTTCGATGGACGATGCTGCGGCCTCTGCGCTGCCTTAATCTCCCGACTCTGGATTCGGGTTCTTTGTTGTTCTTCCAGTCCTGGTCTTCTTCCGGTCCCTGATAGAGAATAGAGGCGATATAATGAAGATAGTGTATAGATAAACGGTGAATAAATCAAAACATTATGACCTACCTCATCTCCGGTATAGAAACTGTAAGGAGAATAAAGCTCGCTTTCCGTCTCGCTTCCGCAATAAGGCAGGGAAGTAGATCTAGTGAAAGGCTGTTGATTGTATTTGAATTCGCTGCCAGGGTCTAGAGCACTGCTATCGGATTTCCTCTTTCCATTATTCTGAAAAATAGTTTCTCGATTCGTTGCTCCGTGCCGAAGATCTAGGGATGAATCGCACTCGGGAGAACTGGATAGACACTCATAGGCGTGACTGTCGTTGGACATATTCTACACATAGGGAAGAAGAAAGAAAGAGATAGAGAGAAGAGAGACAAAAAATTAGGTAATTTAGAAGGAAGGAATAGTCGATTGGCTTTCAATAAAAATTCTGAATGTATATAATCACCGATGAATCTGTAATCGGGGATCTAGCACCACCCAAAACCTCGTAGTCCTGATGTCTGCTGGGAACCACTCCAGTCGGCCGTTTCTTGACAGGAGGTTGACTGATAGTCTGGTCCCTCATACTGGCTGTACGTTGTGGCTTCGAAGGGGCAAGTGAGCTTCGTACTTCACCTGGAACATCCTCCGCTGCTGCAGGGCCGCCCGCCATCGTCAAGCGCCAGGGTTAGTACCACAAGACACAATGCAGAACACAGCCTATTTTAAGCTTACTACCGCATACAGCAGACTCGATAGGTATAGGTGAACAACATACATACGTGTAAAAGGTAACGTTCCGCATTCGAGATTAATAGTCCAGTAAATATAGGTCTGAAATCGACTTTCAACAGCTAAACTATTAGGAATTGAGGAAAAAGTCATAGAACATTTTCGACGTAAAATTTCATTCCCTATTACTTTTGGTTCAAACTTTTTATCGTATCTCTCACCGTTTCTCAGATATGAGCTTGCACACGAACATTTGTAACGTTCGAACACAGCTTCCTTAAAAAATGCAGCCATACTGTTCGAAAAGTCGATTTCAGACCTATTTTTGATGGACTATAAGGTGTAGGTGTGAGGTAGGTAGGTATAAAACAGTTATGACATTCCCATATCGGTTTTTAGTTCAGTTTTATGTTTTATGTGTGTTATGCGCGAAAAACTCGGATAGAGAATGAAAAGGGTCTGTTATTTTCTCGCTTCTGATACTTTAACTAATAGATTATTAATGCACAATGGTTTATCCTAGAAGGAGAGACCTCTAGCTAGATTTATATCCCATGTGATTAATAGACTGCCCCTTAACACGACTTTTCTTTTATTCGCCACCCGATTTGTTTCCAAATAAATAGAAACAAATTACGACACAATCGGAGCCCTCTATTCCAAGGGGAAGGGGTACCTGGAAGCATGAGCTTTTGCCCATTAAAATAACGTGGGATTTTGGCATATTCTGATTTCTAATTTTGTTTTTTCAAATCCCAGAGACATTGAAAAAATCTGAAAATCATGAGAATCTACTCTATATTAGTGATAAACATAGCAAAACCAAATTAGGGGGCGAATTGAAAATAAGTCGTGCCAAGGGGCAGTCTAATCATTAATGTAGTAAAAAAAAAAAACGAACAATTTTTACTAAAAAAAAAAATAACTTGACTAAAAATCGAGATATCGAGTTCGTTTTTGGCTCATTTTGAAGGGAAAGAATCGAGCTATTCATAAAAAAAATAAGTGAGATGAAGCTTGAAGAGTTTATGGCGGAGGGGGGGATCTGGAAGAAGAGATTGATTCAGAGTGCAGAATGATTTGAAGATCTATCTTGAAGTCCACTTCATTATATTTTCATATAAAATGCCTCAATCCTTAACTTCAAAATTAGACCAAGACGAACTCGATGTGTTAATTTTTGACTAAGTTTTCTTTTTTTTTTTTGTCAGTAAATTTTTTGTTGCTTCTGTTTTAATCATACGAGAAATAGAAATCTCGATCGATAGAATATTTAAAATTGAGCTACATGCCTCGTTTTTGACCAATTTCTCTGTATCGTACATCGAATGATCTATCATTTGGAGTATCAGAAGGAAAAATATATAAAACGTAGTTTTATTTTTTATTTCTTGTTTCGAATTTTTAAACGTTCAAATTCTGAGATAATTATATATATAATACATATATATATATATATAGAGAGAGAGAGAGAGAATGAGGAAGAGAGACAGAGAGTGATTATGTGTAATTATTTATTGATATTATGATTAATTATAAGTTCTAATTCGGATTTTTAAACCTCCATAATATAATATATAAACTAGCTTTGCACGGCTGTTATACCTTTATATGCGTTAATGTGATTTGTGTGTGTAAACTGACTGTTAAGTGACAAAAAAAAAAAGAAAAAAAAAACACGCCAATTCCGTACGAATAACGGGGTCGATTTCTCCTCTCCGGAGTAGGTATAGTTTAGTTTTGAGAATATATGCTGTACGCTGCACGGATTCGTACGTGATTCTATTAATTGATTAGACCGAACGAATATTTAAGAATCTATGTATAATATACCTATTAAACTAGAAGGCGAGAAATCGGCGAAGAAAGATCGACACGCTTGATTGTCGCAGAGAAATACGACGAAAAAAAAGGGATTTTTCGACCAACGATATATATAACGCCAAATAAAACAGTTATTTTAATTTATTGTTATCCAATTGACGATCGAATGTATAAAAGAATAAGAAATTAATTCAGTGTTTTCGTTGGGACGCGATGACAATTATATTGTGTAAATATTTTAATATACTATTCCTTTTTTTTTTTTCTTCTTCTTCTTTCGGTATTAGGTATATATAATATAATAGGGGTGGATGATAAAATAATTGCTTGTGAAGAATTGAGGGGGGACAAAAAATATATAAATTTTTGGTTGCAAAAGTTCGTGAGATTGTATAGAGAAAATAACAAGAAGAAAATTTATATATGTATATTATTGAATATATTATATAATAATAATAATATTATAATAGAAACACAAAAAAAGTGAGACAAACACAAACAGTGAGAGAGATAATGACGTACTACATAATAGAAAACAAGATAAATTATCTGTCAAGCAAAATCGTTTATTTCAAAACATGTATAGAAATGATATTCTATATGTGATTATACAGCTGGTAATTATTATTATTTTGTTTTTTTATTTACAATGAGTTATTCATCTAATCTATCTATAAAAAAAAAAGAATTGCATAACCCTTTTTGTTCTCTTTTTTCGTCTTCTTCTATACTATATAAACGTTGTGTTTCATACAGCCATTCTCAAACACAATATTATTACTGTTCGATACTCTTGTTTCATAAAAATGTATATCACCGTCATTTATAATAAGGTGTGTGTATATATATACGATACGCTAAAAAGTTTCGATAAAATGCTTCTTTTTTTTTTCTTTTCTTTCTTTCTTTCTTCTCTTTTCGTTTTCTTTCATATTTTCTCACTCCCGAAGGAAAGAACAGAAAATAACGAGAAAAATATGTAGAGTTTCTTTATTTACGGATTTTTTTGTTTTCAATTTTTTGTTTTTTTTTTTCTTTCTAAGACTATAAGGTAAGTAAGTAACTTGATGTATTTAAATAAGTCGAAAAACCATTCGGTATATCAAATAATGGCAACGTATCCTATAAGGTATCCCTAATATTTAAAATCAGAATCTCGTTCATCAACGTCAATTAACTAACTAACTAACTAATTAATAAACTAATCTAATGAGATAAGAATAAATAACACGTATTTGAAGAGATTTACTCTATTAGTCCACGCGCGATTTATCAGACAATATTATTATAGATATTTAATTATTCGATTCCGATATGCTATTCTCGTCTGTATATAATAAACGTATCAACGATATTAAAAATCTACATATATATGTATACCTAAAAGTCCTAAAGTACTGATTGCAAAGAAGTACGTATACGTATAATATCATCGCGCGTCATATATATATATGAAAAAGATTCCCTCATTTAAAACTACTAATCTCTTAACCGTTCGAGAATGCGAGACAATCATTGATAATGAATATTATAATTAATATTAAACTTAATAATAATGAAAGAAGTAAGGTATAATTGTAGGTATATGTATAGGTAAGACCGGGTGCAAAGTTCGCACCATCAAATTTTCAGCCAAGGTGTACCCACTTTGCCCCGCGGTCTTCTCTTTATGAGAATGAGATAATTAAAGTTCCCGATCAGGAATAATACAGTTTCAAATAGAAACGGAAGGTAGTCGTCGACAAAATAAATGAAAAACTTGAATGATAATAACAATAGTAATAATAATAATAATAATAATAATAATAGTAATAATTAAAAAAAAAAGTCTCATCTATTTCTAAATCATTCTCATCTATTCAGTTTTATTTTCGCAAGCTTTAGCATGCAATCACGTGTGAGTATGGCTGTTACTTAATGACAATATTACCATTTATTTATTAATTAATATTAGTTACACTGTATTGGCCTGAACTTACCCAGATTCGCGTAGATCGAGTCCGGTGATGTCGGGCTCGGTGGAGGTGGATGCCAAGATTTTGTCGTTGCCGATTTTATTTCCGTTCTAGGCGGTGGTGGTCGGGCTGGTTTATTCGCTGGATCTAAACGCGCCCAGTCGTCCAAAGACTGATTTCTAGGAGGTGGTGGTGGCTTGCCAGGCCTCGCTGAGAAACAAGAAAATTAATGTAAAAAAAATGACAAAAATCAATCAAAATTCTCGAATTATGAGGGTCTGACAAAACGGGGTACTTAAGAAAGTATTTAGTTTTGTTATAGTATTCAGTTTAAATATGCTGAATTTTCTTTTTATTAATTGTATTCAAAGAAAATAAAACGAATTTTCAGCTGCCGTTAAAAAATTTTTTATTTTATTTAACCTAAAATTTTGGATATATCGGATTTATCTTGTAAAATTAACTATTATACTAGATAAAATAAGTGTATTCTGTACTTGAGTGACTCGTGAAAAAAAAGAAGAAAAAAAAAGAAAAAAAGTATATATGGGGCGTTCCACGCCAAATCGGACAGTTAGAAAAATTTTGATTTTTGATTTCCTCAATTTTTTGATATTCTTTAGTACCACTCAAAAGAGCCTTTCTGGTAAAATTTGAGATTTTTCTGATTACTTGAAAAAAAAAATGGTTTTTTTGAAAAAAAAATCTTCAATTTGGACCATTATTAAGAAAGTTATGAACAAAGAACCGAAAAAAAAACAACGATTTTTTTGAAAATTTGATGTTTTTTTTTTAACAAGTAATCGAAAAAATCTTAAAATTTACCAAAAGGGCTCTTTTGAGGGGTACTAAGAAATATCAACAAATTGAGGAAATCAAAAATCAAAATTTTTCAAACTGTCCGATTTGGGGCGAAACGCCCCATATATTTTCGAAATTTATTTTATTCAATAAAATAACGTAAAATGATGTTACAAACTATTTCTGACCATTTGAGAGACATTTAAAGATTGGGTACCCCATTTTACCCCCCCTCCCCGTTTTGCCCCAATATGCTTACCGAATGCGTGATGAATCGGGCTGGTCGAAAGCGCGGATGCATTTTGATTGTGGTCGTTATCCGCAGTCTCATTTTTCGCTTCTTCGTTGAGCCTCGGGACTTTTTCTCTGCTTACGACTTCGACTGCATTACCGTCCAGTTCTAAGGGATGAATAATTTCCAGTCTAGGTTTAGACGCGTTCTGAGGTGAGTTGGGTAGCTCGTCCAGTCTCGATCCGATCCCGGACGCCCCGTCGACTTGGTCCTTCTTCGATCCCATACGCAAGAATTTTTTCAATGAAAATCTCGACCTTGCCTTTTTCTTATCTTCGATCTTGTCCGCGTTAGCTAAACTGTCTTGCGACAAAGAGATCATCCTTCGTGGCGCGGGTTCGGGGGCTGACGAGGTAACCGGAAGCTCGACTGTCTCCGACCCATCGGGGTCTCCGTCTTTCCTAAACTTCGGACTACAGGAGGAAGCCCTCTCCCGTTTTTCCTTCTCTCTAACCACCGGCGAATCAGACTTGAGATTCACGCCGCCCGGATTACGCGCGAAAAGCGAACCCCCGACCTCGTCAACACCGGAAGTGTTCGCATTCACCGGCGGCGGCTTAGGCGCCATTCGTCTCTTGTTCGGCGATCTGACAAGCTCCGACTCAGCGACTTGCGTCGGATTCTCCTCCTCCAATTCGTCCTCCTCGTCTCCTCCCGTTCCATGATCTTTAAAAACGACCACCGGCTCTTGGAAAGTTTTTAATTTCGGAGACGCGGGAACCGAAGGTATCGCCGGGGCCCTAAAGCCCCCGGGTCCCTTGGGCGGCAGCGTCAACGGCTTCTGCGGAACTACGGGTTTAGACTTCTTCTCGACGTTGTGAAGAAACGAGTTCCTCGGCTCGGAAATCCGCGATTCAACGGGCGGCGGGCTCCTCGGCAAAGCTGGCGGCTCGCTCATTTCTTCGTCTGCTTTCCCGTCCGGTTCGCCGGCCAATTCCCGGCTAAAAGGAGCCGGCGAATCCTTGGCGTCATTCTTCGTCCCGTTTTCGTCAGCGGCTTGGACCGACATAGTGTTCACTTCCTTGCCTCTAGCCAGAGTCCACGCCTCCCGCTTCTCCAGAGCCAATTTTGGCCCCTGGTCTAAATCGTTCTCGTCGATTCTATGATAGCTCTCGTTCTCCCTACCGGAAGACGGCGTCGTCCTCGCTATGTATTCGTTCTTGTTGTTCAACGTCTGCTTATAGTTACCCTGGAGGCTAACGACCTTCGGCTTTTCGGCGTCCTTCTGTTTCTTTACCGCCGGAGTCCTGGTGATCCCGATTTTCCTGTCGCCCCCAGTCTTCGAGCCAGTCTTCACCGGCTCCACGGATTTCTGACAGCTCTCCGGGGCCCCGGAGCCACCGGAAGTCTCGACATTGAGAGAGTCGCTCTTCTGAATCACGGAGATCAGGTTGCTGGACGTGATCAGCGGCATGTCGACGATTTTTTCGAACCCTGAGGTGTCGTCGCTGCTCGACGATTCCGTCTCGCTTCTGTCCCGGGTTATTTTATCCTCGGCTATGTTGTTCACGGATTTTAAAGTCACGTCGGACTTCCCCTCGGTGATGGCGACTTCGCTGGATTTATTCGAGCCGGTGAAATTGGCGAAGTTTGAAAACGCCTTTCGATCGCTCGGGCGTTTCGCCGTTGGGACGTTCGTGTCCGCGCCGAACGGCGTCACCGATACGAGCAGGGTCTTCTTTTTCCCGTCCGAATCCTTGCGCGGTTTTCCCAGCATCAATGACGCGAACGATTTTTTCGAGTCGGGGACCAAAGCGGATGATAAATTCGCGGTGATTGTGTTAAAATTCGTATTTGCACGCGTTAGATTGCACAAGGCTCGTTCCTCCTCGCCGTCCGGGAGGTCGTCTTCGATACCCAACGACTCGCTTAGCTCGAATTCTTCCGAGTCTGAAAAATCGTCGCCTCCGTAGCCGATCACTTCGCTCAACGAGTCGGGAAAAGCGACCTTCTTCTTGCCTTTGGAAGAAGGCTTTCCCTTCAAAATTCCCTGAGAATATTTCGTATAGTTTTATATATAGAAATGAAGGAAAATTGTTAATATAAATTAATGTAAATTAATAAAAATTAATTACCTGAGGCTTCGCCTCAAAGCTCTTAGTCCTAGTCGTCATGGCCGTTAGTCTCGAGGGGTTTATTCTTATGTTGTTATCGGCTCCTTCGGAGTGTTCCTCGCGGGGTTTGAAACAGTTCGAACAGAGTTCTTTCTTCCATGCATTTTGTACGAAGTGATTACACTGCGTCGACATCATACCGTCAGACTATTCTAAAACGACATCTGTGGCGTTGGCTATTTGTGATTTGCTTCAGTTGTCCATTATTCTGGAAGAACACAAGAGAAAAACAACGTCGTAAATATAAACTGGATATTCAGATGTCCGACTTCAATCGGTAGAGATATTCTCGCATTTTAGTCCAGTCGAAATAGACATTCACCTGGGCAGCGATTCTGGATCTTTTCATGTTTATAGCGACCGTGCTATAATGCAGATAGCGACCGTTTATAGCGACTACTAGCGAGCGCCGACGCAACGTTTTGCATAAAATCTGAGGGCTGCTAGATGACGAATGGAATAATGATAAACGCGGGGCCTGTTCATGAGGCTAGTGCTTGTAGCCAATGAGAACACTCTATCCGTGTTCGTTCGGGTAAGAGTTTTGTTACTCTATCGCTTCGAAATATTCTATAGTGTGTTCTTCTTCAACAATTTTGCGCGAAAAGTTTAAATTGATGTAAACCACTATTTAATGAGACAGCATAGAATTTATGAGTGAATATGAGGTAAGTACGTAATTCTGCCAGTTAACTAATTATTTTTATGCGGGAAAAAATATTGTAGCAGCATGTAGTATTAATATTTAGCAAATATTATACAGTAGTGTTAATATATTATTTACCTTTACTGACTAGAGGGAGGCTGGCCTATACTAAAAATAGTAAAAAATAGTTTATCATTTTTTAAAGGTGTAGAAAAGGTCCAATTAACAAACGCCCATGTCAAGTTGTGTAGTTGTTGTAGTTTATTAAAATTTTTTCGAAATATAGATATCACCATAATCTAGAATTTGACATAGGTTTTTGCTTATTGGACTTTTTTTACACATTTCAAAGCTGAATAACTATTTCTCTTAGATTTCGGTATAGCCTCTCTCTTCAAGTTTTAATTCTCTGTAACCCTCTGCCCTGTAACTGCATAACGGAGTTTCATAAATCAGACAAGAATCATATAGGTACATTAACACATCATATAAATATTTAACCAATGACCTTTATTGTGTATTTATTGTATTCTCGCTGATGTTGACATTATTATAACATTGAAATGATTGTATTGCAGCAGTATTCGTATACGATATATAATTTTTTCGATTTATTTAGTGTGTACTTCCGTGTGTACCTTCACCAACACAATCAATTTGATAAAGTATTAAACTATATTTTTCATACAAATCTATCAAGGCAACTTTAAATTTTACATGACTGTTGTATCATTTTCTATCAAATCATACATTTACATGACCATTTTCAAATGCCCTGACTGTTCCTTGATTTCCCTGATTCGCCTGATTCGCCTGACCCAGAGAGGCCACCGTGTCATTAATCACCGAATTATCAATACACGCATTATAAAAAGAATCTATACTATTTTAATTTCAATAAACCTATTGAAGTAAATTATTTTATTCATCGTAGATTGACACTCAAAGTTTGCGTGAAGCTGATGTCACCACTTGATGTTGCCTATAACTCTGCTTCCGGTGTCTTCAATAATACTCAATTATTATTGAGTTGATTTTTCACTAGGGTAGTCCCTAATTTGCTCGAATTCTGTTTTTATTGATCACATGGGCTGAAATGTCTATAAAAGCGTTGGAAAAAAGTACCCGAAGCTGCAGCCTCATAGCTCAGTTATATGTACTTTGGCAAAGCTGTAGAATTTTACCATTTGAAAAACGTGCGATTACTTTTGACACTCAGAGTTGAGCTACGAGGCTGAAAATTCGGTTACTTTTATTTTCAGGAGACTTTTCAGCCCATGTGAGCTATAAAACAGAAACTTGACCAAAAACAGGACCACCCTATTCTTCAGCACCTACAAAACATATAATATTTAGTTGGCTCACAATCCGAAATCATAATTTATTACAGTATCTTTGATTTTATATACTGAACATTTCCATTACTACCATAATTTCCATCATCTAAGCTACAATAGCACAAATTTGTGTTAGTTGTGCTCACGTTTGAAAGACATCCGATAACATCTATTTTGTCATCGATGTGATTAGCAGTCGTTGAGCATATATAGGCATGTATACATATTGCATAATCCATCGTCACGCTATGAAGTTTATCTCATTGAATCTCCGGTGTAGTGAAACTGTTAACTTCGTCTAATTCATCATGTACCTTCAGCTTGATCCAACAGTCCATTCATCGGCAGCTATCTATAGGTTAATTTACTTCTTGTGATTATTGTATCTCAAAAATTAATTCATCCAATGAACGGTATCTGTGTAACACCATGAGTGATTTGAAATTAAACGTCGCAGTGTACGGTCTGATTGAATAATGAATCAGAATCATCGGGTACAAAATATATGTATTTTTAATTATAAATATAATATTCATCTCATAAACAATAGTATAGAATTACAGACTCAGGCTTACCGTGAATTTAATGATCTATTTTGTAGCGTTCAACCACCACAATCATGATCCATAAAGCATCCACATAAGCGGTAACCTTTGGCGGTACCGATATTCTCGTATAACCTCTGCTGAATCAATTTCACATTCACCACGATAGTTGATGATTTCAAAATCGTACTAAATTACGAAAATGAATTAAACGTTAGATAACAACGTGTTCGCACTACATGTCAAAGTTATATTTCAAATTTAATCGCATAATAATAATATTGATTTGAAAGGTTGAAAATTGCCACTTTTATGTCACATAAACACAGGGTATATAGATAGCGACCGGTTCATAGCGACCGGCATCGGCGCTACCCGTTTTAACGCCACCCTCCGAAAGCGTGAATAGCCGATCGTGGATATAGCGCCTAAAACAAACGTAATACAGTTATAGCGCCCGGGCGGAATTGTAACTATCTAAGTAGGCGCCGCTCTTGACGCTTGTAATATGCGGCATAAGGGTTCCCGCCTTCCGGCACATTTCCCGCCAAAATTGGCATCGAGATGAAACCACGAATGCAGGCTGTTCATTGGCTACAAGCACTAGCCTCATGAACAGGCCGCGCGTTTATCATTATTCCATTCGTCATCTAGCAGCCCTCAGATTTTATGCAAAACGTTGCGTCGGCGCTCGCTAGCAGTCGCTATAAACGGTCGCTATCTGCATTATAGCACGGTCGCTATAAACATGAAAAGATCCAGAATCGCTGCCCTGGCAATAATTAGGGGGAGCAATTTTTTTTTTTTAAACTTCGAGGGGGGTGGTTGGGAGTGTAAATCTTGATTTTCGGGAAAATCTCGCCATTGCGTTCGCCGCCATCTTGATTTAAAGTTGTTTTTTTGTTTTTTCAAAATAACTCGCTTATTTGCAAGTTTAGAGCGAAAATGATAGAATCCAAAGTTGTTGAAAATTCAATTTCCTACAAGTTTGGTCATTATAAGTTTTACTCTAGAATCGATATTTGCAGAGTTATACTCAAATCAGGGGTATAGTTATACTCAAAAATTTCCACCCCTAATTTGATTATAAGTCCGAAAATACTGATCGTAGGGTAAAAATGGTGATAACCAAAGTTGTAGGAAATAAAATTCCCTACCTGATTACCTGTTACCATTTTTTCGATAAACTTGATAATAAACGAGATATTTGTATAATAGAAAAAATTTCACTCCTGATTTGAGTATAACTCTGCAAATATCGATCCTAGGGTAAAAATTATAATGATCAAACTTGTGGGAAATTGAATTTCCAACAACTTTGGATTCCATCATTTTCGCTATGAACTTGCAAATAAGCGAGTTATTTCAAAAAAAAACAAAAAAATTCAACTCCAAATCAAGATGGCGGCGAACGCAATGGCGAGATTTTCCCGAAAATCGAGATTTACACTCACAACCACCCCCCTCGAAGTTTAAAAAAAAAAAATTGCTCCCCCTAATTATTGCCAGGTTGAGCTATTTTTATGTCTATCTCGACCGGACTATTTACAAAGATTGAAAAATCCTCGAATAATTATTTTCAAATAGTACATTAAATTGACGATAAATTTTCTGCTACTCATTTTTATATACGAGTTACACAGATTCCGAGGTATTACTATAGATATACAGGTTTGAGTTGGAAAATTTCAAAATTTCAATACTTTTGTCAAAAAATGAAAAATACGAATGTTTTTTTTTTTTTCTTTTCAACGTGATTTTCAATTTCATGATAAAGATTTTCCACGTGTTAATTAATAAGCCTAGATCTTCACGAAGAGAAATTAATCATCTCGGAAATATGAAGTATACTTATCGGTGGTTTAAATTTGTTTATTAATTTCTTTACATCTGCCTATTTACGTGACCTAACAGATAAAAATTGGATAATTCTGTGAGAGAAATTAATCGTGTCGGTAATATGAAGCACAGCATCGGTGGTTCAGTGGTAGAATGCTCGCCTGCCACGCGGGCGGCCCGGGTTCGATTCCCGGCCGATGCAAGTTTTTTTTTTTTCATCTCTCTATCGAATTGATAAAAAAAAAAAATTCAGTTGCCAAGAACAAAAATTTTTTTTTTTTTCAAATTTCAAAAAAATTAATATAATAAAATTGTGTATACTATAATTCGAGTGAAAAAAGTGATTCGCAATAGTGCAGTTAGTATATATGAATATGAAGACGTGAAAACATAAGAAAAAAAAAATTACTAATTTCGACAAATTTTTCGGGAAATTCAATAAAATTATTTTTTTTTTTTTCAGATTTTTCTTGATATTTGTGATAAAAGAAATTTCAAGTTATACTCCACATTATTGAAAATGATTGTGAAAAGAGTAGATTTCGATGTAAAAAAAATTCATGGGAAAAAAAAAATGCTTGGAGTGCTCCCCTCAAAATATGGTTCGCTAAACGTGAATTAATTCGTATAGGTATAAAATATAATACGCAAAGTTATCTTTTCATGAACTTTAAATGATCTCCATAGCCAAGCTTTATAAAGCTCGGGAACGGGGGAGGGGATAGTATTCATTTCGCCTCGAGGTATCACGGAAATAATTAGATGCTACGATAGAGGGTTATCAACCTCGTGCGACCGAGTGATCAAAATTCGTCCGGCATCGTCCTCTCCTTCTGTATATATATTCGAGTATACGCGGCGGTCGTATTCCTCCGGAATTTTTCACGCCAATTAACAACTTACGAATTAGTATATGTTATATGTAATTTAGAGAAAAGGTCATTGGTCATCGATGAACCCCAAGAAATCTCTCACACATTCATTACAAAATCATTTCCATATATACGTAAGTATAGAGAAAGGTGTATAATAATTAATATTCACACAAGGAAATAATCCCAAGGAAATTTTGATAACGATCACGAAAAGGTGTAAGAGCATTTCCTTTTTCGAGTATTTAATACTGTCTATAGACGTGTGACGTCAGCGTAAAAGAATGCGTCATATATATTATTCCACGTGACGCGGTTGTATAAAATATGTCCATATGGCAGAAAAAGACACGAATCTGATACGTCCTCTAGTTCTTCTGGACGATAAAACGAACACGAGTTTGCGTTTGGGCATACAGAAAACTAATTTGCCTCAGGTATTATATCCCCAAACAATTTGATACACGATTTTTTAATCGAACCTTTTCTTTCCTTTTTTCTTTTTTCTTTTCTCCTTCTTTCGTTTTATCGACGATAGTTTTTGTTCCTTAGAATTCTAACGTCCCAAGGCCATGGTCCTGGTCGACTGACCAAAGACGTCGAGTTCCTATCTCTCTCTCGTTATTGCCAATGATCAGTTTGATCATGGTACAGAATTTCACGGCCTTCAATTACATTTACACATCGCGTATATCCAAGATTTTCTATTATGAGCTATGCGTGTTGTATATGATAATTCAATTAGTCATACATACTGTTTATAATACTTTTAGGATAATTATTATGATTATTATTCAAATTTATATCATAGCTATGGCTCATTGTCAACCGTATCTATGTCGTTATTTATCGGCCAAAGTACTTCGGGAAAACAAACAATATTTTTCATTAATTTATCGTACCATGTGACGCGCACGGTGTGTCCAGATTAAAATTATTATTTTTTTTTCTTCATTCTTTCACGACACAGTCCTAAAGTTTTAGGTTAATTATACATCAAGATTTAGGAAAATTCTCACGTCAGTTAGTTATACTATATTTTACTAAATTCAAATCAAACTTAATGAAAAATTCTTTTTTACCTCAAGCAGAAGATCGCCTGGCTCACATGCGTTCACACGAATTTTACACTGAGAGTAATTTCACACTGACGACGCGTTGAACTTAAACTTGAACTAAACTTGAATATATTAAGAGCAGAACTTTGTACTCGGCGTCGGATGCTCATTGTTAAAAGTCCACAAATAATTGGCCCGGCAAAAGATAAGCTCGTGTGTATATAGTGTATCTTCCTCCTCATTGTCAGATAATATTAATTTATTACAGTTGGGTATATCAACAGTACTTTGCTTTTCCTACTCCAGTAAATTTGTCGAATTTTCAATGTTATCGTAAATTGGAGGATACATGAATCTCTTACATAACATCTTTACATAAACGCCTCGAGATCTTTTCGACGCAATATATCTGATCAGTGACCAATAATTGACTAAATTCTAATTCTAGTTTTCGTTTTTCTTTCTTTCTTTTTTTTTTGTGTTTTTCTTTATCAACTAGGCAGAGAGAAAGAGAAAGGAAATACATTATTCTGTTCGTTTAAAAGGTTATGACTGCTTATTAAAAGGATCCGTTAATTAGTTGCACGCTCTTGAATTTATGCGTTGAACATAATTCAGAGAAGCCGCGAATAGGCCTAATGTAATATAAAGGCTCGACTTTGCGGGCGATTACATCACCGCTGTCATCCACAGTGCGGTTGTATGTTGCAGCAGCTGGATATCTGCCTGGTAGAGGAGATGTAAAATGGAAAGGAGTGTTTTACCAGAAACTAAATAAACTCGCTTTGCTGTACCGGACTCAGTACCGCGTAGCAAATAAAATAATTACACTAATTAAACTACTTGCTGATCTCCCGGCTCAAGTGACGCCGGGCGTTGATATAACTAATGAAATTTCCTGAACGGTAAATATCCCGAATTTGAATATTGACGAGTCTAATTTTCGAGGTAAGTATTTCCCCGAAAGTCTGAATAACCGATTCGAAAATTTTTTTTAAACGAAGAACGCCGTAGCTGCACATGCGTATTTGTCAGATTATTATCGAATTCCTATTTCCTCTGAGTTTCTTTTTGGACTTTTATTTCATTCAGGTGCGAAGTTCTTGAATAACAAAAAAATTCGTCATCGCTATAATATCGCTGTATCAGCATACACATATATAAAAGGAGATTAACTTTTCTCGCGAATTGTTACACAACGAGATCAAGATTATTTAGTCGAAAGCTTTTTATTAGAATATTTTTTGACAAAGATACATAACACCTGCAGCTACATAATTGCTATAAATAATTTTTTTCCTTTTCTTTTCTTTTTTTTCGTGAAGAATGCAAGAACGAGAATAATTATGATTCATTTTATTATCACGTCAATCACGTCTTGCACCTCAATGCTTTTACCTTATCGTATGAATTATTTTATGCTCTTTTCATCTACGAGCGAATAATAACTTCAGGTTATATGAATCTGACTAGGAAGAGAAGAGAAGAGAGATCGAGTTCTAATTTCTCATTAAAATCAAGCGTTCGAGTTGTGAAAGAAACGAGAGAAATAAAAAATACAATAAAGAATTCTGTCGCAGTTTATTATAGAGCCTTGACATTTTACCTTCGCAATTAGGTAGGTTTTACCTATACAGCTAACTCGTCACGTGACTTTCTCGCGACGTGATTCAGCGGTAATTTGAACAATTGCAATTTTATTTTCGACTCAAGTCCCGGATTTCAAATATAATATAATATGATATAAAAGCGGCTGCCTAACCTTTCAGCTTTTATATAAACTACGTGGACATATATAGGCACGTACGTGCCGACTTGCTTTTGAACTTTGACTCTTTGCAACCGTTCAGCGGAAACTTTCGCTATTTTAGGTAAGGGGAAACGCCGAGGCGAAGCGGGCACTTGGTTTAAAAATTGAAAAAATACATTTTTTCTTTCGCCCCGGTCAATATGTTGATTTTATAAACTTTCAGCTGAGATGCAGCCCACTTTGCTACCTACAAATCTGTACACGCGAATTATAGAGTGAATACAAAGAGATGGGTACAAGAAATGGACGCGGTTTAAATATCTATACTGACCCAAATTCAGGGAGCGTAAAATAAGCAGAGACTTCGGTATTATAACCGTACATACGTGTATATACAGGCTAGTATATTAGAGATGGGATGTACATGATAAATGTAATGAATGTATGACGCGAAAGAGAGTGAGAGAGTGAGACAGGAGTTTCAAAATACTTCTAACCTTCGTTACCGCGAATGATGATAATTGTTCAAGATCGTCGGTATAAGATTATCAAGAATTTACTCTCATAGTCGGTTGCCTGTCGTTCTTCGTCGCCCCCTCGTCACTGTGTCATTTCATATTTCATGCAACAGCTATACGCAAATTATTTTTACACACCTACTATAAATCTGTTCTATAGATAATACGGTAATATATTATACATATATATTTGCGAAACAATAGAACTATCTTGCAAAACTATATTTAAGCTACTGACGTACTTTATGATAATGCACCTCTTATTTAAAAAAAAAACAATTTCTTCGTTTCTTGTCGATTCAATCGTTGATAATAATTCATCAATTGACAGACTTATTGCGAATGAACTGAATTGAAGAAATACAAAAGGAAAAATAAAAAATACGAAATGTTCATTTCGAAAAAAAACTTCGTCCGATATTTTGAATGGATTTTATTTATTTATTGATTATAATAATGCGTCTGATACACGTGCAGGTGTTTAGCTAAATTCTATAGAAAACAAAGAGAAGAAAATTTTTTTTAATTAATGATTATTCCAAAAAGATCGAACCCCCGCGGATATATACTTGCACCTATATGTATACGCGTAAACGAATGCGTGAAAAATATCGAACGGTAGAGACTTGGATAACCGTTACGCGTATAGCGTCCATGCCGAGAAGGAAGCGTCTGCGAATTTTATTCGCAAATTATGTCGCGTCAAGAGAGGAATTCTTAACGGCCACGATCGCGTTCTTTCGTTAGTTCGTTGACAGCTGGCTTCTCGGATAACATTTTTTGGCATACTTTTCTTCATGAATATTCTGATACAGTTTCAAGTACCTGGGTGCAATAATTCGGTTATATTTACGCTCTCGTTTCGAAAACTAGTCGAAGAAGACCGCGAAAGAAGATCAACGATAAGATACAAAAAGTTCCAGATTAACTTTATCAATATTCTAGTTTTGGAACTTCGACTTGGCTCCTTGCAGTTTTTTTTTTATATTTAATTTCTTTCCGCGCTGCAGTTGACTCATCGTCGATTCTAAATAAAATTATTGTTTAAACATACGAATTTCAATTATTATCGAATATTACACGGACGTATAGATGTGCGACGAACGTATGCAAGACACGTCTATCTCCGTCCGATTGCACGTAGCAGTAGGTATAATGCATTAAATACCTGCATGGATTGAATCAAGCGGAAATTCATGCGAATTATTCACGTTCCTATTATGAATGACTCGTGACGTGATACAGTCGATGCATTAATTAATTTCCGTTTCCGTTCAGCTTAAATCGATTACATATTCTCTCGTCTACCAGGTACTATAGACCCTCTTCAAACTCGTCGAATTTTTTTTTTTTCTATTTATTAGAAATTATTTATTATGTAAGGAAAAAGTCAACACGATCATATACATATATATGATTCGAGGTCAGATTGATCAACGGGTAAAAGCGTTACCTTGACGTATGTGTGTGTGCGCGTAGGGAATGAACATATATACATGTGGTTATAATCGTAGCCTTTAATAAACTGGATAGAAACCATAATTTAATTATTTTCAATATTTACTCGTACGTAGGTAGGTAGGTATAGTCTGCAGCAATACGTGACGACCGATTTACGAACCGTTGCTAATCGAGTTAGAGACGGATAGACTCCAATTCGCGATATATTAGAAATGAAAGAAGAACTATTACCGAGCTATTTGTACACCGGATGAAATCGTTCATTGCCACGATTGCACCAGGCGAGACAAGACAGTCTAGCGCCCGAACTGTTACGACAATCGTCCTCGACGGGCGCATTATATTATATTTCATTTACATTACATACATATATACCTATACGTTATATTATAGTCTTAAAACGGTCTTTTAACGAGTCGATTTTCATTCTTCATTCAATCGATAAAAACAAGGTTAATAACAAATAAAGAAAACGCTTCATTCGCCTTGAATATTTCATCATGGTTATATTATTATTTATTAAAAAATGATATTCTGCATTTTCTGTATTCAAATAAATAAATAAATACATAAATAAATAAATAAATGAATGAAAGAATCTTCTATTTAACATCGATAATTACTTAAATGGGTTGATATATATTATCAAACAGATTTCATTTCTCTCGGTGCATCGCAGCAGCCTTGTCTCGACTCTCGAGTTTCGTACAATTTCTTGATTCGTTGCCCATTAAGTATAGACTAAGACTAAAGGCTCTCATAGTTTTATATACATATATATTTAATATGTATAGTCGTCTTTCACAAGATTTGCCTGTCAGTACAGTATAGAGGAATGAATGCGGGGCATTGTGTCTATCCTAGTCGCATTACAGGAGAGATTGGAATGTGCTGCAGAGTTTGACGTAGATCGTCGAGAGTTCTTTGCCACGCGGTACAACAAGATCATTATTGCTATATTTTCACAGATTATTATTATTATTATTTTTTTTTTTTCGGGTAGTCATAATTTGGGGTCTGAACGAACTTTTATCGCGAGCCAACCCCCAAATCAGCTACAATAATAAATAGAAAGAAACCCTCTGATTACAATTCACATTTTTATTTTAATACTTGAACCTTGACCGCAGGGAATGAACTCTTCCATTCAAAGTACATATATACGTTTTTGCTATCAACTTTGAGTAGATATTTCATCGCGGGATGACTGATTTGAAAAAAGGAAAGAAAAAAAATTGTAATTGTGAAAAACTATAGCGGGCATTGGGAAAAAGGTACATTGTCATATTTCGATGCAACGTTTTGTCAAATTCGAAAAAAAAGTCGGATTCAAATTCTGTTCAATTGGCATGAAACGCCCCGTGGATAATTCTAACATTTTCTAGCCTAGTGGCATCGATGCCGATTAAATTTCTCAGAGTTAAACTGTTTTCGTACAAATCAGGCGTCCCGCGATGAAATCGACACTCAAAGTCTATTTGAAATGGAAAAGTTGGTCCAACTTTTTCCTTTTTTTTTTTTTCTTTTTCATTTATTTGAAGCCGATCTGTGAGGCGTTTGAATGAAATTTAAATCGATATTTTACTCAACGAATAAATCATTGTCTAGTATGAGAATAATCGTTATCAATAAATGAACCTCTTTAAAACTGTTCAACGTCATCTCGACAGACTCGTATAGTATATATGAATAAAATCTTGATTCTCGCGATTAGATCTGTGTAGTAAGAATTCAGAGGCGCGCCCCAAGGGCAGGGAGCCATTCTTCCGAACAAAGAGCTTTGACTTGTCTCTCTCTTTCTCTATCTCTCTCTTTATATCTCGACGTCTTTTTTTTTTTCTTATTAACGATTTGTTCGTTTTTTTTTTTTTTTTTTCGTTTCTTGTTTCTTGTTTCATTAATTCCCGCTCTCCTCTCGTGGCTGCAGCAGAGTTCAAATCCTGAACGATCATCGGCTCAAGGTTTGTTCCTATGTACACGTGGGTCTACACAGGTATACACTTACTACGTGTATCTACTAAATATGTATGTAGTTACGTCTTACAACGAAGAAAAAAAAGAAAAAAAAATAAGAAAATAAATTGAAGAAATAGAAAAAGAAGAATAGGAAGAAGAAAGGTATGAAGATAATAATAAAAAGTATATAAAACGCGTCTAAAAGTTGGGAAACCGGAAAACCAGTCTACCTCGGAGAGGGAGCGGAAGGAGGATCTTGCCACTTCGTTCTACCGGTCCTAAAGGAGGTCGACGCGAGGCGACCGGCTTCGTAAAACCTGAAACCAGCACCGGCAACAACAGCAGCAGCAGCAACAGCAGTAGCTTTGAACCGGATAAACGCATTGTGATACGATACCGAAGTATAGGTATATGCGTCTAAGTCAAAGCAAACGTGTCTCTTTTGGTAAATTTATTCAAAGTATACGCCGTAAAGTTTTACTTTTTATTTTTCACTTATATTTCACATCTTACGGTAACAGAATAAGAAAATAAGAGAGCCTACAAAAAAATGAAAAAAAAAAAAAAAAAACATTAGAGAGATGAAATTTTTGTGTAATAAATTATTTTTTTCTTCTCTATCAATATATTCAATTTTCTATATACATATATACAGCTATTATGTTATATTATCGTCACGGACTATTGTCTGGGTATATAAAACGTTATGTATAATATTTATACATAAATTCTAGGATGAAAACTGGAAGTGGTAACGTCAAGCCACCGCGTTGTTGTAAGGCACCGACTTTCTAACTTGCTGTACTGTTACAGGCTGCTTTGCCGAATAAATAGATTGTTTCCTGGTGTACAAGTTGTCTTTTATATACACACCTATATACAGGGTGAATTCAGATTCAATTGTCCATATTTCAGGGGTATAGATTCCCCGCAAAAATTCAAGACTAAATTTCCTTTACCAAAAATTCGAGGGACCGATAGTTTCCGAGCTACGAAAGATCTTAGTCGACCAATCGCGGAGCGCAGGTCACAGCCATGGCACCGCTCAACTTCCGCGCATGCGCCCAGCCCTGTCTGCGTCGCCTATGAGTTCGCGTATTAGTTTACTAAGATCTTTCGTAGCTCGGAAACTATCGTGCCCTCGAATTTTCGGTAAAGGAATTTTAGCCTTAGAATTTCATAAGGAATCCAGTCTCAAAATATGGCCCGCCCAGCCTGAATCACTCTGTATATATACACTCAATTTTAAATAATTACCGAGTCACTATACGGAGCCCCAAGAAGTAAAATTATCTAATTACAAGATCGTCGCCAATCGATAGTTCGATGGTTGATTAATTATTACCATACAGTTCTTTTCTCTCTCTAGTTAGATGTATAGATTATTATATAGGTATTTTATTGCGCAACTATCGGAAAAGATAAAATCAACGCGGAACACGACGAAGCTGTATAATCCCGGTAATAATGAGAATATTATGAGTTGAATATTGATTAAAATGAAACCATCAGATTTGTGCTATAAATTATTAATATCCAAGCCGAAGTGTATCCGAATTGAAATATATCATAATACTTTATAACTAGAGAAGACAAATGACCGTAAACCGTCGGTTCCGATCACGTCATTGACCATCAATGACCGACAGCGATCGAGGTACAAAATCGTTCGCAATGGTTCCGAACGATTACGTAATAACAATTGACGATCGGTTAAAAACTGGTTTCAAAAAATGTCCTTGCCAGCGAACGGGTATATGACACGTATATCATATGCGGACGTTATATGGCTACCTGTGATATACTTATATGGCTTAGGGTTAACATTATACCTAAATTGACACACTCTTTATTATTATTACACGCTTTATGCTGTACATAGGTATATCATGTATGTAATGCAAGAACAAGTTACATGCAGGTATATAAGTCATACATAAGTTTCCCAATACCGGCATTGCTATTATTGTTATTTAGCTTTATTTTCTATTCGTATATCAAATACCAATATATATATGTAAATATAATATTATCTATATTGTGAATATTTGACAATAGTTCATTATATACAGGGTGAAATTAATTTTACCAATTTCTGTACGATTTATTAGAGAGAATTCTAACTCTTCATAATTAGGAAATCCGAGTTCTTATTAATTTCTATCGACTAAAAGAAGGAACTGTTTATGGAAAACTGTCGATATCTACAATTTTTGTATATATATAAAAGAAAAACTACGAAGATCTAAATTTCTTTCGACGTAAATCTACGTAAAATCTAGAATTCTTTTTTATTTTTTTATTCAGGAAAAACTGAATCGTTTTAATTTCCCTATCATTTCATAGAAATTCGTATAGGAGTTCGAAGTTTCTACCAGGGATAGCGATATCAATGAGTGCAGTCGACGAAGATACTTTCTCCGATCGATATAAACGCATCGTACATTATACCTAGACGTATGTACACATGTGTACTATTTTATTCATTAGATATATTTATTTATTATTCATATAGTGAAACTGAATCTATGCCATACATATATATATATACATGTATTCGTACATAGTGTTGCATATATATCCACATCCGAAAAGTAAAAATTTATACGAGTTTAATGACCGAGGTGGATGGTACATACGTTCGGTGTAGTTTTTTTTTTCCCCCTTTCACCCCTAATTACGAAAATCTTTGTCTATTATTTTTTCTTATTTTTCTTATTTTTTTCCTTTTCGATATTTAATTAAGGCAGTCATGTTATGCGATTGCACCGGATGCAAATTATTCTACTTTCTATTTATATCGTGGGTGTGAAAAGAAAAAAACGTAATTTTTATTCAAGTGATGATACGTGAAATTATATTCTACCCTCATTGATAATTAATTTGTAGATTATATTTTTGTACATTTTTTTTTTTATACCAAAGAAAGTCGAGTATGAAATTTAATACTCGTTTTGTCAAAAGTCTGAAAGAAAGACTGTAATAAATTGCAAAAACCATTTCTGCCTGCTAGAACTGCTGCAAGAGTCGGTCAAGGTTTCTGTTTTGTTGCTAAAGCAACGCCGGGATTCCTGAACCGTGGCAGACGCGCGTTTTCATTACATATCTACGTCTACGTGTGCAGGTCTATATACCTAGACCCACGTCGGTTAGCTCATTGTTATATACAGACGGTTGTTAAACATCCAAATGAGTGCAGGAACCAACGATCAACTGCTCATACTCTGTGAACTTTCTCTTGATTCGCGAAAAAAGAAAAAACAAAGGAAAAGGAAAAAGGAAAAAAAAAACTCAAAGTTTTAGTTTCGGAACTTTTCGCCACGCTGTTTAACGCAGTGTGCAGCAACCCTCGAAGCTATAGAAGCTGATAATTGAGTAAATCGCGTGAATTTATGAATAATCGTGAAAATAATGATAAAAGTATGTGAATTGGATACGATTTTTTTATTTTTTTCGAATATTAGGAATAGCTGTATAATGTTTATTAGTTAAAATAAATAGTTTCTCTTGGTCAGAGCTGCGTTCACGGCTGTACGATCTTGTCGTGAAAACTGTTGATATTAACATAAATCAATCGGTCGATTACCTCCTCTTCTATCTCCCTCGGATGGAACGAGAAAAAGAGACACTTTGATCAAGAGACAAGCGCGAACTTTCTATTTGTAGACAAATATAAATGAATTATCGTTGTCTATAATATAATAGGGTAATATAGATACTTCAATGAAATAATTATACCGTATCGTGTGAATGAGAGCAAATAAAAAAAAAAAAAAAGAAAAAAAGAAAAGATGAAAAAACCAAAAAAAAAATTTTTAAATGGAAAAACAAAATCGAGTATACCGATGCTTCATATCTTATTACAGTTATAGCAATACACGCGTCACACGTAAAATGTATATCCGTATATTTCATACCGCTAATTAGAGACGCCGCGATAATTAATCAACAATGAAAACGTCGCAATTAATGACACAGTTTATAATTGATGAATGATGATCAAAGGCTTATATACGGGAAGAAATTGTACATAAATTTGAAGACTTGTGATATATATATATATAAGTATAAGCTACGTATACAGTAAAAATTTGCGTTTGAAATAGTATATTTTTATAGAAAAATGTATCTAAATAATTTTTCTTCAAATTTAATTATAAAAATTCGAATATATTCAGAGTTTGCAATTTTCTTCATTATTTGATCAGAAATTTTACCCATTTTTTTTTTTTTTCTCGTTTCTTTTTCGATATGGAATTGACAAATCTGATGGGTGAAATATATGATCCAATTTTAGACACTGAACGTTACTTGGGACTTTTATCAATAGACTTTAGACTTATTGAGGCACCCGAATCTGTTTTTAGAAAGTAGCTATAGTTCCAGCTATACACTCCCATTATTTTTTTCGTTTCCTCGTTCATTGATCATTTTGCCTCGTGAGCTACGCTTCCGATGATAGTAAATGTATACATCGAAGAAAAAGAACGAAATCAGCTCAAAAAAAAAAAAAAAAAACTAAACAAAGAAAAAGAAAAGGTTAATTTTAAACGATAAGACGAAAGCTTCCTGCAATTTAAATTAGTGGCCTTGCGTGCCACTAGGTCAACAGATAAGTAAGTTTATAACTAACTCATTATATTAATCATCTAAATCCTTTCTCAATAAGGAAGAGAAAGATCGAGGAAGAAGATATAGATTAGCCAAAGAGAATTAACTATATCCTGGGTAATGATAATTACACTTTTTTTTTTTTTATATCCTACAAATACTCACGTCAGATGATTTCACTCTTCAGAGAAGGTGGATATAATGTATGTAGTGTGTCTACATACCTAATGCGGGGATATGAGTAACGACCATTACAATTATTTATTCAATTAATTAATTAATTAATTATTTAATTTCTGCTTCACGGAATGAAGGTAAGTTATTTATTAGAAAAATGCAATTATTTACAGCTTGCGCCAGGTTACAAATATATTCTCTGGATTGTTAAACTTTCGTATACATGAATTTTCTTAACGAAATGAAAAACTTGATTTCAAATTCGCTATAAATTTGTATTAAGAGATTGACAAAAAAAAAACACCTTTTGACATTTCGAGTTTTATTTTATTTCTTTTTTCTTTGAAGATCTTATAAGATCGATGGTTTTGGTTTCGATTTTTTTTTATTTTTCAGGTGGGCGGCCGCGATCGACACCCTCGCTCTCTGTAAAAGTGCGACAACCAACTCACACAGCCTTTTTTAGTAAACCAACAAACTCTTTGAATCTTGAAAAGGTACATCGTCGCGCCTACGATCTATGGCCGATGACGAGGAGCTATTTTTATTAACTAAGTATCTTTTTTTTCCTTCTTTTCTTCCTTCTTTCGTTTTGCACTGACATGTCGTGCATGGAGGATCTTCCTCAGCATCCACATGCCTATATTTCGCAATATATGCCCGATCACGAATAGCGTCTGTAGGTAAGTACATTGAGAAAGAAGAACATAAAGAATATTAGAAAGTAGTAGGTAGTTCTTTTTTCTTTTTTACGATAATTTCATTCGAAAATTGAATAACATGTATATGAATTCGCGAATTGAATTCCCTCTCTCGTTCTTTCTCTTTCAGTTTTATTATTCCCAGTAGACGATCGCCGGCGATTTAGGTAGGTAGGTACCTATATACTTCGGCCATAATCGAGTTGCGAAATATCGTGTAGAAAGTCTTTTCGAATCTTTTGTCGTCAATCCTCCGTCTTCATGTCTATATGTATATACCGTACCGTACGCTGCACCAGCTCGCAGTTATGACGTTTTTTCAGACCGCCATTTTCTTTCACTGTGTACACTGTGTATATATACCTTATGCGAAACTCGAGAATTGACTCGTTTACCCCACAATATATCTACATACATACGCATACGTATTATAAGCCACACTTTTCCGTTTGCTCCCAAATATACGCAAGTATATGCGAATTTATCGCTGGCTGGTCCCGTATATATTGCACGCACTGCACCCCCGATAACGAATCCGCACGCTCTCGCAATTTTTATACATAACTATATATATATATCGGTCAGCGGTGAAACGTACGATTTATTATTTATCACAGTCAAACATGCTGCGTCCGGGAAAATTAGTGTATAACAACAAAAAAGAAATAATAAGAATGAAAATAAGAACGGCGAACGTTTCGAAATGAAGAGAAAAAACCGAAAAAATCGTCAAGTAGATTTAGTTTATCTTTTCTTTGATTTGAAGAATAGAAAATGAAATAAATTTCTTTTATTTTCCTTTTCTCTCTGTTAGTTTGCAGTTTTCACGAAACTGATCGAATCTATGTTCAATGAACCTATAGTTCGTATAGATCGTCGTCCGGTTAGCGTTCCGCGACGGAGCTTTGTCCGTTACTTGTTTATGTATAGGATGTCGCATTTTCCACACCGCTATGTTCTTTTGTTTCATTGAAGGTATATACGAGTATCTACATATAATATATATAGATATATGTAGTACTATTTACCGTCGGATTTTGTCCCGCAACGGATGCCGCGGTGTCAGACACCTTGCCGTTTTTTTATTTTTTATTTTTTCCAATGGTGTGGATAAATATCAATGCTACAGGTAGATTTATATAGGTATATACGTATACCTAATCAGGGTATCCAGCGACCGAGAATTTTCAAATTCCCTGTGAGAAATTCATCAGGTTTTCTAAAAATAATAATAATAATAATTTTTTTACCCACAAATATAAAATCTTAATACATATATATTCATTTTTCTTACTACGAAGCGTATTTGAGTACAGAATTCCAAATTCCCATGAGATTTTTCAAAGTTAGAAAATAGAAAATTTATAATAGCATAAATTAATACCTACTGCTTAATGTAGGTACTGCGAATCAATGAATCGTTCGCGATTGATGAAACGAGAGGCGAATTATACGATTGATAAAATACGACGGATGACTATTTCTGTATATGTAGATATTTGTTTTAATATTCATTAGCTGTATTCAAAATTCATTTACTCACGAGTGAAGCAATTATTTGTTCATTTGAAATGAACGGTAAGTAAGAAAATCGAGTTTTTTCTAACGATTAAACATTATAAACCTATTTCTTTATTCTTTTTACAATTGAATCATTTTTTTTTTTCTTCTGAGTCTCTGGACTCTAAAGGGTTCGAATAATGCTGATAAAATGAAATTCTGAAACGATGAGAGTCTAATAATGAGTATAGTCGCTGAAATGAGCAAAAAATGGTATACATAGCTATATTATGTAGGTACATACACACAATGACGCACAGAACGCATTAATTCAATGCCTTTATATCTACACGTGGCTAAAAACGCTGACAATAAAAATAATTTCTTGCATGTACATAATGTATGAAGTCCGAAAGAATTAGTCACGAATTAAATAATTCAGATTATAGATAAACTTAAATCACGTTTGTGGTCAAAAAATGGTAAAACAAAAAAAATAAAATAAAATAAAATAAAAATAAAAATGACAAGGCTATACATATATATATATATAAATATAGTATGTATATATTTTTGTTAAATGAATTGAAAATGAATGATAATGAAACCGAGATTCTCATTCATATATATATCATCTAATAAATCATACAGATACACCTATATATTATACATCCATAATAATCCACGCATATGTAAGTATATGTAAGTATATAAAGTATATATGTATGGTACATACACTGATTTCTAATTAATCGCAAAAGGCAAGGCGACAGTGCCTTGTCCTCGATATCTGACGGCTAGGAGGTTGGTATTAAGCAGCTAGCACGTACTCAGGTAGGTACATACAATCGCGTACTACATACATACATAAGTGTGAGTATATATCTGTACGTACGCGTACCATAAGCAGCGATTTTATTTACACGCGCGGGCGCAAATATACGTAATACATACGGTTTCTAATTCTCTTTAATACAACCGACCATGCACACATATATATACATAGACACATATATGTACGTACATACAAATATACGCGTACATACGTTTACTTAGCTAACCTGGGTGTACGATATAGAAATAAGAAACGGGCGAATGGGAGCGACAGCAGTTTGTATATCGCCTGCAGTTTCCCGACGTGTGGAAAACTTCTTCTCCAATATATCTATATACGATATAGTGTGACCCGGTTTTATTCATTTCATTCCATTTTTTTTTTTTTTTTTTTGCAAAAAAAAAAAAAGAGGGACGGAAAAAAAGTTACTTTTTACCACTTTTCGAGATCGCGACCTGGTATACACGTCTAGTTTCTTCTCGGTCGGACTTTCAATGCCTTAAAACTTGTTCGTTCCGTTTAACTAGTTTACGCGCGGACGATCATGTTATGTCTATATACACACGTACATATTCCTCTACATATATTATGTTCGCTAGGATGATCACGATTTGGATGAACGAAACGTTACTTGGCCACCCCAAATAAATGACAAGAAACGGTGTAATTTATTCACATTTTCATCTCAATTTCTGACCCTTGACGAATGAGGATGAACTTTTGCATTAAAAATACGTAAGTATGTTTTTGCTACATTTTCAGCAAAATTACGTGTTTTTACGTAGAATGAATTCCACAGATAATTCTAAACTTTTCCCCTAATAGTATCAATGCCCACTGATTTCTCACATTCACTAATTTCATTCTGTTCACTCGTCCCGCGGTGAAATATGTATATCGACTCAAAGCCATATAAATCAAGTAGAAATTTGGTATACAATGAAATTTTTTCTTTCACTAGTATAATATATATGTATATATGCGTGTTTGAACTTTCTTATCACTATAAATCGCGATCGCGTAACTACTGTTATATACTAGAGAGATAAAGTTTGTTATTTCGTAATCGAATGATCCGGTATTAAGTTGGACCTGCAGTATACCAATATTCCAATATCTACCACCGATCATGTTCTACTATTTTTATACTCGATTCTTTCGCTTAATAGTAACGCTTGATTTAATGCCCACCCACAATCACTCACTCTGTCTGAGTAGCTATAGGTATAGAATAGGTATAGGCAAGAGATTCGACGAGAGATTGATTCGTATATTGCAAAATATCATTTCTCTTGACTCTCGCGCGATCATTTCAATATATATACAATATAATATATATATATAGTTTATTCGCTTTTTTCTTTAACATGCATAATTGCTTACCGTTTGAGATATACAATAATATAAAATAAAGGTAAGAAAAAGAGAAAGAAAGAAAGAAGTGAAGAATTCAGAGAGCGAGAAGAGAGACACTTTAGCTCTCTTCTTCCGTGCACCGAGATCACGTACGGGGCAAAGTTCCGCTACATACCTACACGTTCGTCGGCAGCAGAAGCATACCTACCAGCTACCTATACCCATCTATCTATCTAAAGAACGAAAATATAAATAAATTCTCCAGGTGTACAGGAGGAGACGACTGCAATGGGTACCGTACGCCAAATCAAACGTGCGTTGCGAATCGACGAGAAATTGAATGCGACCATTATAGAATACATATAGAGAAATAAATCGCAAGCGGATTAGATATAGAAATATCAGAAGTTTCGAACTTGTATATTGGATAAAATCTTGCATTATCAAACTCTTGATTATGTTATAGTTATGGTTATAGTATTTTTTTAATTTTTATTCCTGTTACGGGAGACGCGAGGGACACGAGTTGCTGTAGACTGAAATGCGATGGGAATGAGGTATAACTGTTATACCTACTCGCCGGGGATCTTGAACGGTCACTACTGCAGTTGCATTCCTCCGTTGCAGCAGAGCTATGCCAACAACTTGACAGATAAATGTACCCATACATATGTACAGATATAGTGTAAGATATTCTTCTAGCGTATATAGTACAGGTATAAACTATGTCTCTATACAGAGCGATTCAGGTCGAACGTACCATATATATTTTGAGGGTAGATTCCTCGTGAAAATCTAAAACTAAGTTTCCTTTACCGAAAATTCGAGGGACCGATAGTTTCCGAGCTATGAACGATCTTGGCTAACCGCCAATCACGGAGCGTATAGCTCGCACGCTCAGAGTACTGCGCAGCTTCCGCTCATGGCCAGCTCTGTCTGCGTTCTGTGATTGGTCAGCTAAGATCGTCCGTATCTCGGAAACTATTGGGCCCACGAATTTTTGGTAAAGGAAATTTAGTCTTGAAATTTCATAAGGAATCTGGCCAGCTTAAACTGAATCACGCTGTACACGCGTAGGTACATGTACAGTACTAGAGCGAGCGGAGTATATGGGTAGTTAGAATAGAGTGCAGCAAGAGGTAGAAGGACGCGGTAGCTAGGAATGACCATAGTAGTTGGAATGATTATATTTATACATTTCGTGTGAAAGCGATGAACTTATAAAACTAACGAAACTATACGTGCTGTGTCTGCGTATTTTATGTACAGTTCAGGTATAAACGAGCGTAGATATATGTCGTCTGTAAATTTTCAACGTCGAACGACTCATCTGGCAGCAAGATATCATAAACAGGTACTTTTATAACGATAACGAAGTGTGGATATATATACTTAAATGTAAGTATATGCAGATGATAATTACACGGTTAAACACACACATACACGCTTGAATATAATATCAAGGAAAACCGCTTTCTCCGTATTTCCCACGCCTCGATAGCGATAAGATTCTCGAGTATGTATTAGTTATGTGCAGTATACACATATACCCTAATCACACGAGTATTATTCGAGAAGTGCAGATATAGGCGCGGTTTGAGAAGGATCAGAAGATTTCAAACAAAACGAGTAGGTGATGAATACGCGTTGCAGTCCGAAGTCACGAGCTGTAATAATTATAATCTCTATTTCTTCACATATCTTGCACACTGTTACGCGTTGTATTTTAATTCCTCGTTGGATCGGATGCAAAAATTTATTTTTATATACAGGGTGATTCAAGCTGGACGGTCGATGTTTTGAAGGGAGATTCCTTGCGGAATTCCAAGACTGAATTTCCTTTACCAAAAATTCGAGGGCCGAATAGTTTCCGAGCTACGAAAGATCTTAGCTGACCAATCACGGAACTTATGGGTGACGCAGACAGGGCTGCCCATGCGCAGAAGCTGCGCGGTGCCGTGGCTGTGTGACCTATACGCTCGCGATTGGTTGACTAAGATCTTCCGTATCTCGGAAACTATCGGTCCCACGAATTTTCGGCAAAGGAATTTTAGTCTCAGTTTTTCACTAGGAATCTACCCTCAGAATATGGCACACGCAACCGGAATCACCCCGTATAAGAGAGATTCAAGCCCCTGTATCGTTGGAACTTAATTAATGAAATATTTACTCGTAACTTTAGACTCGTAAAACGTGAAACGAGAGAAGGAATAAAGAGCTGTAGTACATATGGTAAATATGGTGATGGCCTGTCGCTTGATCAATAATTGCAGATTTCCGTTTCCCGTATAGGCTTTGATACGTGAGCCCGGGGGCTGCGTGAGTAATTATAGTGCAAATTCCTGTACAAGCTAGAATTCCCTAACGTTCAGATCAGCACGTATGTAAGCTCGTATTAATATCATGTCACAATATACGTACTCGCAGTTTTTCAACATTCATTACACTACTACGTGCAGATCATGTAGGAAATAAACGTATTGACGTACGATTGAATCAGGTAATCCAATATTAACTTTTGTTCCGCGTTAATTCTGTTACAAACAATATTGCGGAGGCGAAACACAGCCGATACTCCGTTTCCATGCTATTTGCTTGCTTGCTAATTGTTCATCGTTGTGTCCGCATGACGCTGTGCCATGGCACACCTCTATATCATATTCAAGGTCCGTTCGTTGCGTTCAGTTTAGTTTCGTCATGAAATTTTTGCGCCAAAACGAGAGGCTGCCTAATAAGTAAGTGGTAGCAATAGCAGTAATGATAGTAACGAAAGTTTTTCAGGCCTGATTTATTTCTATTTATCATTTCGTACAAAAAGTCTCGCTTAATCTGTCTCCATTTTCATTTTCATTTTTTTTTTTTCTTTCTAGATTTGATAAATTTCTAGAAATAATTTCAAACTTGAATTTAAAGAATACTTTTTCTTCTTCTAAAGGATAAAGATGCTGTTGGCACAGGCTCGCTGTTGTAACTGCAGCGGTCTGAGAATTCGGTACACGAGAGAACCGAGAGAACAGTTAGTTCAAGCCGCGCGTTGCAGCACGAAATTCCGAGAAAAGTTCGCGCGGTACGGACGGTTTGCGGTTCGCGAATAAGCGAAGATAACGAATACGATATATAAATATATAATATATGTATATAGACGGGAAAATGACGAAGGGACAAAAAAAATGATGAAAAAAAAATTGCAGGGATATAAATGGAAGGAAATTTTACTCTTAGAAATTTTTTGGTCTCTTTTTTTCTGTGAAGAAGATGAGAAAAAGGAAACAGAAAAAAAAGCGATACACACGCGTGCGATTGCTTTTCTTGAATTTCTTTATCCCCCGCAAGCCACGTGATGTCTATATGATAGAATTCATGAATTCGTTGACCTTCGGAATTCTGACGATACTCTCGAGACCATTTGGGTATATACCTACTCGTATATACTTCTATATACTTCTCTACATTATAGTATGTATATTATATTATACCGGTTATCGCGTTTACCTGCTCGAACGGTCAGAAAGTTAAGTATAAATGCGGTTTAGGACTTTTTTTTTCCCCTCGTTTCCTTCGTTATTCTTCTACTTATATATATATATATATACTCATGCTATATCGTATTATATTCTCTCCGTCAAAAACCAGATATAATAATTCCCTCTCTCACGTTTTTTCTACACAGCTTGCGTTCGCGTGCTGATGCCGATTACTCGCACTCGTGACTTTTTACATCATGCGCTCACTTTCTTTTGTATCAACGGATCGATTTATTCCGTCTGATTAACATTTCAGGAAAGAAGAAGAAGAAGAAAAAGAAAAAGACAAAAAAAAAGACAAAACATTCTCCGTTCGCGCGGATCTGAAATATCTTCGTGGTAAGTCAGTGTTTTAGTTTTTAGTTTCTTTTAGTTTTTTTTTTATTTTTTTATGTATGTGTAGTAAAATTTTATTCAACTCAATTTTTTATATACACTAGATCAGACAAAGAGCTACTATAATATCATTTTATTATACCATATATAGATATGCATATATAAGAGACACACACGTTCACGTGGACATTTTGGAACCGGTGTGATTATTCGCACGGTCGTCGCGCTTTGACCTGTTGACCAACTTTTAAGAAGATCAAAAACTCCGAATAGCTCTCGTTAGTCTTTTCTAGGTAGGTTATAATAATATATTATAATATTTAAATATACCTATATAGGTATATACATTTTAAAAAGCAGAAATCGAAATCTGGTGTATATCTGTATACGCGTATATGGACATTAACTTGAGATGATAAAATTTGAATAAATCTAGGTGGGACTAAGACGCCGTCGATTAATGAGAGAAATTCAAATTCAAATTCAAATTCAAATTCTCTTCACTTTCCTCGTCTAGTTTTCTTCAAACTTCAAGCGAGCCTGAGAAGACCGAAGTAATCTCCTCGCGCTCGAACTTCACAGTTCGAATAAAAAAGCGAGGAACTTTTCTTTCTCCTTGTTTCCCTTTTTTCTGGGTTTTTGTTCTTGTTGCTTTTTTGTTTTTCTTGTTTCCAGGCTATTCCGATCATCCGTCGCTATTCACTGCTGCCTGCTGGTACTATTTTTATCCAGACTAAATTCCACGCCACTTCCGGTTAACTGCAGCACGCTCGCTCCTCTCGCACCTAGGTGTGTATATACTACATAGGTATACCTATAGCATAGGTACGTATCCTTACTGCACTCTGCACTCCTTCTTCGTCGCTAAATGAATCACCGAAAATTCTCAGCTATACTAAATATAACCACGCTAGGGCTGCTTAGGTCTTGGCTTAACTACCTTCTCACATACCGTATAACACACACATATGTACATACAATATACATACATGTCGTAGGTATACCCTTCTTTTTCTTTTCCCTTCAACCTATTCCACTTAAAATAATAATGAGCTAACTCACTCAGAGGAGCTGCTAACCTCCGGAGTGAGTCGTGAGTCGAGAGTCTAGAGTCTAGACTCTAAATCCCACAACAATGAGTATATATGTATATATATATACATACTTTTCTTTCTTGTATTTTTTCTACTTTTTCTTCTTTATGTCTTTTCTTTTAGTTGGTCATGGCGTTCAGAATGCCTTAATGCGGGTGTACTGTGTAGACGGACGTGTGTATGTAAATTACATTCACGCATACATATGGGATTGCGCGTGTGTATTATGTTCTCGGATTTCTTAGCGGACATGAATTAAGCGACTGTTGGTGCAGTTCGTGTAGTAAATTTGACTTATATATTCATATACATATATGCATGTATATTGTCAGTCCCGTGCTCCCGTCCTCTTAACTTCTGCAAAGGAATTTTCTCTTCCAGGTATACAAACGTACGGGTAAACACGAATTTCCATTATACAGGGTGATTCAGATTCAACGGACCATATTTCGAGGGTAGATTCACCGCGAAAATCTGAGACTAAATTTCCTTTACCGGAAATTCGAGAGACCCATAGTTTTCCAGCTACGGAAGATTTTAGTCGACCAATCGCGGGACGTTTAGATCGCGTAGCCATGGCACCGCGCAGCTTCTGCGCATGGGCAGCCCTGCCTACGTCACCCATAAGTTCTGTGATCGGTTAGCTAATATCGTCCGTAGCTCGGAAACTATTGAGTCCTCGAATTTTTGGTAAAGAAAATTTAGTCTTAGAATTTAACAAGGAAATGAAAGGAAGAAGAAAAATGAAGAAAGGGCTGTAGAAATTGTATTACACTGCACGTATATTCACGAAGTCTAATTCTTCCGCGGAGGTTAGGTTTGGATGGTTGCCAAAATTTCTTGTAGTTTAACGAAGGATTGAGGCGTTTCATTCAGAACTCTTAGAACTCTGTGTATATAGTATATGACATTCGGACTATGGGTAGAACATAGAAATTGGAGACATGTTGAGAAGGTGATATTTATTCATCACTTTTTATCGATTAATTTATACCTATACGATTTAGAAATCGGCGTGTACCGTTATAAACCCTGTCGTTTATCGATCATAGGCTATCTTGCATCCAGATGTTAAGAAGAAAAAAAATAAAAATAATAATAATAAAACGAAACACAAAATAAAACTTGGAGAAAAAGAAATTGCTCAATGTCAAGGAGAGGATGAAGGAGAAGAAAAGTCTCTATATATAGCTATACAAATACATATATCGCGTATGCATAGCTCTCTACGGCTTTAGAAGATAACAACCGGTTCTTCTCTCCCATAATTCTCATGTATACAAACCCATGTATGTGGAATATGTATATATATCGTAATTAATTCTTGACACGTTCACACATAGAAGACCGGCCTCCGAACACGTGGTGATAATAAAAAGCCAAACTGTACATAAACGGGTTGTTTTAAATTGAATTAAAAAGAAAAGAAGAGAAAAATTTGTGTTGTTCCATATAAAACGTGAAAATAATTCTTTCAACCCAATTTCTTTTTTTCTTTCTCCTGTCTTCTTTTTTTGTTTTAATTTTTCTCACGGGAACTAAATAACCCCGGCTACTTATATAGGGTATATACATATACATCTTTCACCGGAAGTCCTTCCCGCATTATCCTATTTCGTCTTATACGAGGAATATTCAAAGATCAGTACGGAGAATCGATGACTAATATATTTAATTCTCGTTATAACCAATTCCTCCTGAAATTCTTGAATGAAAAGAAAACTAAGAAGAAAGTATAGAAAATAATGGAGTAGGGGGAATCGAGTTTCCTCAACGTATACCATATATATATTTATATTATATATACACGTATGGTTGGGAAATCTCGGGGTTTTAATAACAACCCGCACAGCATATAATGGTATAAAGAAGAAAATGCGTGATTTTTTTCTTTATTGAACTTCCGGTTCGGTATATTCGCTATTCCCCGCGAATCGAGGCCTCTCTTCCTGCCTCTACCGCATTAGTTAGTTTTCACTTCTTAATTGGCAGATTGGCGAGATTAAATAATATCCTATAATAACAATATGATATGTACCCACCATATACGTATACACCTATCTACCTACCTACGATAATTAAGACAGAAGTAGAAACTAGAAACGCATGTAATCTATGCCGTCCCATGGCCCCTATATACACTGTATATATGTATATATACAGTCGCACGACTGTTCTGCAGTGTTTAACGAGGAAAAGTGAACACTGAAGTGCAAATTAATTACGATCGTTTTTTTTTTTTCATTTTTTTTTTTATACATTCTTCCGTTTTGTTAATGTTATTATTATTATTGCTTTTCTGAGCGATATATATTATAATAAAATATATAGTTATAGCTACGCTATTGTAATAGCTACTATATATAGGTATGCGGTACGCGAATGGGCGCGGAAGAAGGAATTGCTTTCTAGTTCCCAGGACCTTTGAAGTGCCCTCCGAAGCCCGAACGAGCGCATTAATATTCGTTCTCTTATTATTACTGTTCTTGTTATTTATTGTGTAATTTATAAACGGTGCAAATTTATATCGCAAACTTATAATCAAATAAATATAAATATATTAATAAACAATAATAAAACAAACGAGTATATCCCTGTTTTAAATTTCATCAATACTTGTACGTATGCAGTTGCTATGTTTATTTTATTTTTTTTCGTTTTCTTTTCATTTTATATTATGAACAATTTCAATTATAAGTAGAAATTGAAAAGTTTATTCTGTATAGTTTATATTAGGCGAAATTGGCGAATTTTTTTTCCTCAAGTTTTTATTGCACCTTATTCGTTTTTTTCTCATTTATTAATAGAAATTCACTATTTTTTTTGTTTTTTTTTTCAGAGGAAAAAGCTGTTAGAAGATCGACATCATCGATATAAGAATAATCACGAGCATCCGCCTTTTACGTACCTTTATGGATATAATAGTAGTTCCAAAAATCGGTGAGAAGCGAAAAAGAGAGAGAGAGAGAGAGAGGGATAGTAAATGAATGCGTCAACTATAAGTTTTAATTGTTAAACTTTCACTGTGAATCGTATATATTCTATGTATGTACAGGGTGATTCAGAATTCTTGACGAATATTTGACAGGGATAATCTTTATCGAATATTATATATAAGAAGCATGAAAGAGAAAGGAAAGACGGAAAAAGTAGAGAAATGGAAAATGAAAAAAGAGAGAAAATAAGAAACAGGATTTCGATAGAAATCATTATAATGAAGCTTGAGGTCAAGACTTCTTCCGTGCATACCGCATTTATATATGTGTATAGATATACATATTTATAATATTTTTTCTTTCTTTTTTATTTCCGAGGCGTGGCGTAATAAAATCACCGAACGCAACTTGTACTTATATGCATACAATATACATATTATACGGCTTTATCTATGTACTATTACTAGTATATGTAGATGTAAACCAAAGTCACTATAGAATCGTTGTTTTTGTTTCTTTATTACTTTTTCGGTCAACTATTATCATACATAGATGTTCAGTTCAGAAATGGGAATGAAAAAATATCCTCAATTATACCTGTACAGGTAAACGGCTAGAGAATTATGGGGTAACCTATTGCAGTACATGTACCTAAGTACCTAACTACTTATTCAGATTATAAAACCTTGCCTTGGCATTAGAAGGAAGATTGTTTATGCTGGTGTGCTGCTGCAGTATCGCACGGTGTATTATACGATATACATACTTGTATCATACGGTCACGTGATATTGTTCATTGGCAAAATATAATCGTCATCAATAATATTAGAGTAGACAGAAAATAATAAAAATAATAATAATGATGATAATAATGAAAAGAAGATGAAAAAAAAAAACAACGATCTACGTATGATTTATACCTGTAATCCAGAACCGGAGCCAGGAATTAAGATAACTATATTGCTCCTCAACTCGAGAAAATATTCTGTATACCGTTAGGTTACGAATAATCAGGTCGATATTAATTATCATCAATTAGTGTATAATTGGCTCGATCAAGAATTGTGGCCGCATGGAAACCGATTGTTTTTTCCCTACACTAACCGGATAACAATGAGTTATTTAGTAGTTATACGTAGTATGCCTGCACGTCTAGTCTTGTAATTAGATTTGTCGTCTATTATTTTTTTATCCCTCGTAATTCCGTTCAAAGTAACGTAACAATAATGATGATAATTATTTCAGACACTTATAGGAATCTTTTTCTCCGCAATATTGTACGATATCCATTTGATTATTACGCGATTAAATTTTCTTTCATACGTACATATGTGTATTGTATACGTATAAATATATGTATCAGGATATTCCGATCCCCGAGATAGATAACGCACAAGATGTCGTCCGCGACCAGGGCCAGCATATCCTGCTGCTGCTGACCACGCTTATTGCTTACTAGCGCGCGTTGTTATGGTATAGTACAGTATACGTATAGCTCTCGTAGTTGTTTCAGGACGCACTTATCCACTTACGATGAATCGTAATGGTCCAAGCTAACTAACCGCCCGAGACACGCTTAGTAGTTACTTTGGTATACACCCCGCGATTACATCTTCATGGGTTTCTATTTTGTATAATTTGTAAACGTTTCGCGGATTCGAACCAAGCAGCGTAAGAGCTTGTGGCATTATTATACTCTTGTAGAAATAAAAGATCTCTTGTATTATGCGATAGGATCTTGGAATTTGTTGTTGTTGTTCTAATTAATACCCGATATCTTATATATATATAATATGTATTTCGTACAATTTCTCTTTGTACTCCGTAAGAAATTTCATTGTTAATGTTAATGTACCTACGCATAACAGGTAAATCTATGTATCGTTATCTCAACACGGTCTAATCGCGGTAATTTATACAATTTAATACCGTGAGTATACGAGCGAGTGAATTCGGCGAGTAAACAAACAATAATATTATATCCCACGCTTTGTTACGCGGCCCGATTTGAGATACCTGTTAGCGAGCTGGTATTTACGATCGAATAAGTTTATTATCAGCGAATTCCTACGTCGAATGATTCTTATTTGTCTTTTTAAAATGTATAGCACAACGTGACGAAATGTAGATTATTACCACTGATGCTGTACTAGCCGAATGTAATACGTATACACCGTTAGAACTCGGGAATATATTGCAGGATGTATCGGAAATGTGAGGAAAGAATGTTTGCGTATTGTATTACAGATATAAATGCCGACGAAGGTAGAACCTAGGTAGAAACATTACGTACCTGGAATGCTCGAGGTATTCGATCAGTCTCTACGATACGAGCAAAGAAACCTGCTGCAGTGTCGTCGGTAGTAGAAATCACGGTATCCTTGAAATCACAGCACAGAATCACCACAGAAACCGAAGAAAACAGAACCGAACAACAACTGCGAGAATGAATACAGACGAGACAAAAGAGGAATTATAATAACGCGTGGCTTTATTTACTTTATTCTCTTGTTTTGACTTTTTCTGAAGCAAGATAGAACCGATTTGAATAAATACGTCTGCCTTCTTCTCTTTCAATAAATAAATATCGTCAAAATCGAGTCAGAAACGTCAGAACTAAAGTCACAAAGCACCGTAAATGCAACGCGGATGTCAACACGCGTATTTCTCGCTTGGTACGCGGCGGCCGACTGACTGATTCCAGACTCACTCCAGTCTCGACTCTCGATTGCACGATTGTAATATGAATTCCCGCACCTATACCGCCTAAGCGTAACGGTGAAACTCACACAACCACGCACACGCCTTCGGTATACGATCCCGACGTTCTCTCTTCGGAGATTTACTCAGCGCCTGAAGATCGGCAGCCCGCGATACTTTAGTGAGATTAAAAAGCGGGTAGGAACGGCGCTTTTGCAGAGAATTTCATTCGCGAGCGAAATGCTTCGTTTATATTGGTCCAACTTGGTTTATTATCTTACGATTAGATGAGAGGGAAATGAGAACGATAATGAATGATGTAAATATGTATATATACTCCAATGTGATACATTATATGTATATAAAAAAAAAAACACACAAGGTACAACGATTATTGACGCCTTTTTTCATTTCGTATTATTAGAACATTATCAGGTATTATGATGAAATTTGTCTTTTCCCGTGAACCTAGACACTTAGGAAGTGAGTGAGAATCACACGTTTCTTGGAATGGGTGAATCGTCAGAATATATTGCCCGTGCATGTCATAAACACACGCTATACCTGGCCGCAGGTATCTAAGAAATGATGAAATAATCATATCATCGTGATAATAATGAGCAATATATTATCAATCTTCGATCTGTTCAGGAGATTTTCACGAATAATATACCTAGCTACGTGCTTTAACGCGTATTGACGTTTCGATGAAAACGAAATAAGATATATGCGTAATCTACTTATTGTAATAGTTGCCTTTCGAATTTATCGTGTCTCTCTTCTCGCGAGTATCGGGCCTCGAGGAGTCTTATCGGACTGATCACGCAGTATCTCGTCTAATGTAAGGCGAAAGTAAATTGCGTTAGTCTTCAGCTGCATGAATCAGCGAGAGTGAGACTTTTGAATAGAAGATTTATTCTCGCTGACAAGAGCGTCTCGTTACTCGGGTTCAAAATCTCCTCGTATTCTACGGGGGAGGGTAATCTCCCGTAAGAATTTCTCGCCAGGATTAATTCCGCCAATACGTCCTTGAATATCTCCTGCAAAAATGAACACGGTCGATTTATCACTTTGGAAAATGGGAGATCATTCGGTATGATAATAGGAAACTGAGGGAAGGAAATAGGAAGAATTATTTATCGTTTAAAACGAAGTAGCAACAAGATTGTTGAAACCCTTACGAACCTCTAGGCCAGCGTAGTTCGTTATTCCCACGCAACTCACGCTGCCCTTTTTGTGTGTAAAGTATCCGAGCTTTCTTTTATTCAGAGAAAAGCAGAAAACTATTTCATTCGCTTTGCAAGCGGCGATCAATTTGCTCACGAACTCGTCCAGGCCACCTATGTTACGAAATAAAGAGAAATTTAACGTTCAATAAACGCAAGATTTTTGTTGACGTTTGTTTATTAGAATTAGAAATCGTTCAAGGTTTTATGGACGTCCTTTAAGGGCGTAAAATCCAAAATTTATCGTCGTACATATCTACAAATTAAATTCAAGGAAGTTTCGATTAATGACGCGAATTTTTTTCGTTGAAATCAATCTTTGTAGAGCAAAGGCCTTCTAAGGAGTAATAAATGTTTTTTAATTATATCTCAGAATCCAAGGAATCTGGGTTGAAAAGTAATTGCATCGATTCCATTCTTACATGTAAATTTTTTACTCACCTGGAAAGTCGCGGATCCCCTCAAGATCCGGAGCGATAAAGACGAATCTTATTTTCTTCGATTCGACGTGCTTTAAGACCTCCTTAAACCCCGCGTAAAACCTCCGTCTACATCGACCCTTGACCTCGTCCCTTTGATACATGCGTTTCTGGAGTCGGTATATTTCGGCGAGAAATTTCTCGCTAGCTTTGTTCAGCCCGGGGGTTAAATCGTTGGTACAATATCTGTGATAGATAAGGGAAAACACATTACTGCTGATTGTTTGCGTCGTAATATCACGGTGCTTTCAGGTCAATCCTAATCGTCGACTATATCTATATCATAAATGAGGCCGAAATGTGTCGGGCTCTAATCCGGCTCTAAAAATACGTGGCGTATCTAGTTTTGTTATTTTCTCATTCGTTTCTCATTGTCGCGGAGCTCGATCTTCGGCTTAATTCTTTGACTGATTGCGCCAAGTTTTCGGGATATTTGCTGGACATTAATTTCTCGATTAATTTACTACAGATTCGTTCGATCTGTCGTTCGGCTGTAGGCGACATAAGCGAGAGAAAGAGAGAAGGAAAGAAAGGAAAATATAGATCGATTATTATCGTGAAACGATTTTGAATGACGTCATGAAGACTGTTATTCGCATAACGCGATAAAATCTAATTACGCGGTGTGTAAAATTGTTGATTACTACGCTACGGAATTCTCTACGGAGTTCCGACGTCATAACTTTTCATTGCAGACCAATAAACTCTGTATTTAACATCATTAAAGATCTATCTATTGATTACTAGAGAAAAATAATGAATTCGGCCGAACTGCGTTATAAAATCGATGTACAATTTATTCCCGGGAAGTCCGAGTTCTCAAAATACTTCTATAATTAGATATAAAACTCATTCAGTCTTTCTTATTCTCATTATTCTAAACCTTGACGAGTTTTTTTTCTTTATATTCTTTTCTTTTTTCTTCGAACTCGAGTTTACTACGTAAAAATTTTATCGCCTAGCCAGCAGGCGCGTCAGCGATTACATCAATATTTAAACGTAAACAACTACGTGGTTGACAGACAGCTGATAAGCGGCGGTTTAAAATTCCGTTAATTTTATACCTGCTATTTTATTTAATTAATTTCTTAATAATTAATCGAAGCTTTTATACATATAACGGGGAAAAAATGAAAATAAACCATCCAACTTACTCCCGAAAATTTCTCGAATGTTTTGGTGGATTTTGGGCAACTTCCGGCTTCCCTTTGTCGCTGGAAAGCGCCGCTTCAGTCTCGTCGTACAATTCTTCGACAGTTTCGCCGGTCTCGTCGCATATTTTAAGGCAAAGAGTTTTGGCCAAGATATCAGAGTCCATTAGGTATTCGCAGTCCTCGTTTTCCGAGTAAGCCTCTTGCCTAGTGTCCACTTCCGTTGGAATATCATCCCGGTCCCTTTGGATCAATAAATTTTCGAGTTTACTAACGACGTCGTTCCTGCTGTTGCTATCCGGGATAATATCGTCCGGGATATTTTCCGACATTGGATTTCTGTGCTTGTTGTCGAACAAATTCATGCTGGACATGTTCCTCACGAATGTGACTTCCGGATTTTGTTCCCCGCTTATTTTCAGTCGGTTGAAATCAATCTCGCTCACGTCTTTCGTTATGGCTTGGATTTTTTCTATGTCGAAGATCTCCCGCTTCCATATATTCTCGCTCTGCTTTCTGTACTCTCGTTCCCTGAATATCACACGTTTTAATTTCGATATTCTCTTCGCCCGTGGTACCTCTCGCTGTATACCTTTACGGCACTGAATTACTCGAGCGGAATCGAGCGGGTTACGAATCGACAAATTTAAATTCAACTTTATCCGCGGCTTTGGCGTACTCGACGTCTTAGATTCGGACAAGCTTCTTTGTCTCTGAAAATTTCATCATTCATTATTCATTTCAGGGGGTTAAAGAGTTTCCTCAAAACCCTGGCAGGGATTAAAGAATTTGAAAAACTTCTAAACGAAGAATATCAAAATTCGGAAAGCTACAGAACCTCGAGGCCAGAATCTCCGAAATTTAAAATTCACGGATGTTTTCATTGATCGTTTGATAACTTGGACTGTATTGATCGTATCGAAACCAAAAAAGTTTCAAAATCATTCATGACATCGAAGTTATCGATCCAAGTTGAAATGAACTATTCTTCGTCTTTACGTCCCGAAAATTCTATATGAATTCGCGGAATCGAAGAGATGAAAAATGCGGCTCACCTCAAGCGCTTTTTTAAAATCGATGCAAACGAGTTCTATGCTTCTAGGTTTCTTCGACAATTTCCCCCTCGCCCTTTCCCCGTCAATCCCAGCCCCTTCCTGAATCCCGAGGTTCATATTCTCGAAATTCATATCCTCGGAGCACCCAGGAAGCGGGTTCAACGATCCCGACAACTTCCTCTTCGACAATCTCTCTCCCAGCTTGGGATATCCTTCGTCGTCGAGAACGCTCGACCTGTCTCCGCTCCTTGCCTGTTTCCTTATTATCATCTCCACGAAGCCTTCCCCTCCGCCGGATCCCCGCGTCTTGCGACGATTAATCGGACGTCTTTTGCTTGGCGATAAAACTGGCCACGCTGATTCGCCCCTGGTTTCTGATTGATTAGCCGACCTTGAGCATCGCCACCAATTATCAGTCGACATTTTTATCGCCCTTTTTCTCCTCCCTCGCTTATTCCTCTTCCTCTTCCTCTTCCGGATTTCGGTACAAATGTGGGAGCAGAGCTGGCGCACTTGCCTCCTGGTGACCGAGGCCTTCTTCTCTCGGGGCCTACGAGCCCCACCAGATTTTAGATTCCGACGAATTCATACCTCCGTTTTTAAGGCACTATACAGGCGGCTGAAGCCTGGCGACACTTCTTCCTTTTCCGAGCGCGGGAAGGACGGAATTTAAGAAACTTGGACGGTTCAGAGGCGCAATTATACAATTTTACGTACTATTTTCCACCAGGTAAAGATATTACACCCAAATCCACGCGCAGCTAAACGCTTAACATTTTATGGACGTGGGGATTTTAGTAATCGACTATGTTCATAGAGAGCACCACTCTGTGCAACCGGACAGTGCCGTACGCTGGAATATATGGAATGGCTTCGTCATGGTCAGGGACGAACTTTGGAAAACCGTTGCCCTGGGGGAAGACCAGTTTTTCACATTTTTTCGTCAAAAAAATTCAAGAAATTATTGCCATTTGGAAAATGGAGAGATAATCCGACTCCTACATTTCCGATTCGTTTCCTGTATTTTTTTTCATTCATTTTAATGAAAAAATAGCAAAGAGCTATAACTTATTGGATTTTTTTAAAGGAATATAGATTTTCTTCGGAAAGCTGATGGATACATACCTCCAGAAAATCTTTCTTATCTACGGTTTGTTCTAATTTACTGTAAAAAATCAAGGCTCGTGAATCTTTTTTTGATACAGTTTCGTTTTATTAGAAAAGAAAATTTCCTCTGACATTGGATATTGAGGAAATGGAAAAAGGTATACTTGTTAGTTCGTACAGATTCGCATTGAATATAAAAAAGGAAGATAGATGACACGCGGCTGTTTTCTAGATTGGATTAAATAATGTAGATTAATCAACTGATTGCAAGCTACCCTTCGGTGACGTAAGTTGTTGCGAATTCGAGACCCCATTCCTTACGAAGTTGCGAAAATTGTGAATAAAATAAGACGTATTTAATAAAAAAAAAAAAGAAAAAATTTTATACGTTAATGTAAAAGTATATATGTAAAATATTAATTTATGTAGTCTTCATCGAGCAGTTCGATCAACGAACGGCAAAAAAGGAAGATAAAAAGCGAAGAACTTTAATGAAAAATTATAAATTAAAATATGTTAATTACTGTGATTCGATCAAATCTAATAACACATCTATGCGTATACCGAAACACCGACCCGTGACGAGGTTTTAATAAGTAAGTCAATTTATTATTTCTAGACTAATCTACGCTCAAAAGTAGGACGAAAACTGGCCGAAAGTTTCCCTAGAAAAATATAATTAAAAATAAAGAAATAAGGAGAATATAAAAAAATTAAAAAATTAAAAAAACAACGACGTATGATTTATTGCTACTTATATTCGGTTTACGTGAAACTCCCACATATCAAACAGCATTAGTTATTAAAATTTTAACACGATTTTATATGTATGTATTAACAGAGAGAGAGAGAGAGAGAAATAGGTTTCAGTCTGTTTTTTTTGATGCCATGTATCCGTATAATAGGTTTAATTTATTGTTGCATGATAATATAGTTGATTGAGCGTATGATTAATGAATGAACAACTATTTTTCTATCCAATTAGTCGCGCGCACGCTCTAAACTATATTTGATTTTAATTATTCGCCTCGCGAGTTCTTCCGCTCCTTCTCCTATCTCCATGCTCGCCTGTTGCCTGTATAGATATAATTACAGGTACCAGTTGCTAGTTTTAATCTTCAACTGACAAAAATCCCACCCTCTTTAACAGATAACACCGATTGGCTGTCCTCGTTACCCTCCAACGCGCCCTCGGAGCTTCACTCATGCGCCCAGGGGCTGTAGGTTTTCTCTGAATCGATATACACCCCGCGGTATATAAGGAGGCTCGCTCGGCTCTCAGATCACATCGCAGTTTTAGAATCCGAGAACCTCGCTCTCACGGTATAATATACAACGCGCAATCACGTATATCAATTATACAGATTTTATCTCTGGTTTGATTTGCTTTCGAGCTCTAAGGTATTTAGTTCGTAATCACATAGCTTAAGAATACTTAGTACTAAGATAACGACGTCTCACCCTTTTCTTTCAACTCTTATCTCCGTTCTTCGATTTGGCATTGTTTTTCTTTCCTTTTTTTTTTTTTTCGACAGTTGTCTGATCAGTTTTATTTTCTCTCATTCATTCGAAACTCGAATTTAAGAGATTGAGGAAATTTTTGTTTCGAATTCATCGGAGGATAGCTAATCGATTATCGATGGGGTTAAATTCTACGCCGTATATGGGGATGAGTTAGAATCTTTGGAAATAAAAGACACTTGTTGCTTGACCTGTTGATCTTAGCATGAGAATTTGTTAACGGATTTATTAATCAGCGTCGAAATACAGAGATAAGAATTGACGGATGGGAACGAGAAGTATGATAATTGAACGACGACCTTGACCGTTGTTTTATTGGGCCCATGAAAAGACGGAGATCAAGAAATAAAGAGAATTAATAATGTGTCAAAGATTGCAGCTAATCGATAGAGAAAATCTATTCGTACGAATCAATATGCGATTATCATCGACCATACTATTTGTCGTTATTTTATTTTTTTTCTTCAATTTATTCGTTAATCCACACGCAACGATCACATCGTCGAAAGTGTGGCATGGTGTAGGCCTCCTGGGGATCCCGCCATGTAAAATAATGGGAACGCGTCTCCGCACTGTACCCCATGGGTGACGTGGAAAATAGTGCCTTTTTTATCGGGGCCTGATTCAAGTTTTGGAATTCAAAAAATCCCGAGCGGTCGAAGTTCCGAATTTCGATAAATCAAAGGATATTTCTCCGAAGGTCCCGATTTCGAAAACTCTGAAACGAAGGGGATCGGAAGTTCGAAATTCCGAAAGCTACAAATCCAAAAGGCCAAACCTCCGGAACTTGAAATTCATGTATTTATTCAGTGTTCGATAATTCCGGTTGTGTTGATCGAATAAAGGGTCGAATTATATTCTTTTGAAAAACAGAAGTTTCAAAATTTTATCAATTATTTATGACGTATAAGTTATCGATTGAAGTAGATAAAACGAGTTTCCATAAAGATAGTCTCGATCGGAATGAACTATTCTTTGTCTTCATATCTCGATAAATGGACAGAAATTTTCGTATCTTTGGAATTTGAATCCTAAATATCTCAATGCTTCTGATAATTCGGAACTTCAACCGGGCCCCAATTTTCGGTGCATCTTCTCCTTGTTTTTTGATCTTCTATTTCGTTTGAACAGTAAGAGTTGGGAATGAAATTATGCTCCTCATAATTCGGACAGATTTCACTTTTTTTTGGTCCGCTGGTTTGATATACACGCAATAGTTTCGAATAGAAATGTCCACGGTCGTATAAAATCGATTACATTGTAAAATAGAGCATTTAATACAGAAAGTGGATTCGTAAGAGGAAAAGGAAGCGAGGGAACCGGTAAAAGGAAAGACAAAGATTGACACATTGGCTTAGTTCCCACAGCCGGACGGTTGACGACCGGCCGTTGCTCTACCTTTCATTACGATGTCATAACACTTTTCGGCCTATTCAACCCAACTCCCTCTCCAATTCTACGCGAGACTCTGTACTCTACTCTATATACTCACATGGCTCTGTCCTCTGTATTTCCAGAGTGGCCTGTAGCCTCGTCCTTTACCTTTACAATAAATTATTCAACTTGTGAGAAATTACGATAGCTATGTAAAAGGCTGGATTAAAGTTCCAAGTTCAATTTTGAAAATGGAAATTCAATAAGGAAAAACAGGTTTCAAGATCCTATCGATCATTTATAACAGCGAAGTTATCGATTGAATTGGATAAAATAAGTCTTGATTAGATGAACTATTTTTCGTCTTCACATTCTGAGAAATAGACCGAAATTTCTAGATATTCACGTTTCTGAATATCTGTAACCGTCTCAAACGAATTCGGATTTTTTAAGACTTACCGAGTATTCGTGATAATATGAAGTCCCGTATATAGGGGTCATGTATCTGTATATGTATTTCAATATCACGTCTCGTTATGATTCATAATTAACTCAGTGGTTAAACGAAAAAAAAAGAAAAAAAAAAGGCGAGAAATTTCTTCGATCCAAAGAGAAACTCTTTTTTTGTTTTTACTTTATGGGTGCTGCGGTAAGTCGAAGTAGTTAATCATGGGAAATATTCCCAGTGAATTTATTTCGGCTCTGTCATCTCACGGAATGTGAATGAAATATTTGGGATGTTAATCGAAGCCATAAAGAGACGAGGAGCTGCAGAGCAGTGTCTCGTTTCAAGATACGGGGATCCTTATTCTTTCCTCTTTCCTCTTTCTCTCGCTCTCCAATCTCCTCCAGGCCAAGAAGTCCCAACTCCCAAGTCCCAAGTTATTCCCAAGTCCCAAGAAGCTGTGAGTTCAATATGAGCCCCGCAGCGTGCTTTTGCGAACGGATGCACGAGCGAGCGAGCGAGCGAGCGAAATCGGGGACACTGCAGTAGGCAGGTATAGGTACAGATATACAGGGAAATAAATATGAATCGGAATTTAATTCAGCTCCGCAATGCTGCGGGCAGCAATTGCAAAAACCCGGCGCGCGTATACTTCAAAGAGTTTTTAAAAAAACTTCCGATTTACTACCTTACTTATTCTCATCGTATATGCGTTTCGCAGGTGAAGAAGAGAAGCGACGAAATGAATATACGCGGAAGACACGCGTGCGTGTTCTTAAATACACTATAATGCACAGATCTTCGCTATTCGATCGAGAGATATACTATCGCTATCAAATTAAACGTTCTAAAATGCATCTGCATATACATAGGGGAGGGGAGGGGCAAGACGGGGTACTTAGGAAAGTATTCAGTCTTGGGGGGTTTAAATATGCCAAATTTTAAAAATTTAAAAATTTGTTAATTTAATCTAAAATATTGCATGTATCGGATTTATCTTCTAAATTTAACTATTACTGGATAAAATAAGTATACATTATAATGATTAATATATAATTATATAAAGAGATTCCATCCCAACTCGGAAATAACGTCAGACCGCCGACCATCTCGGATTTCATCCATATTTATACATTTTTCACATTTTTTCCACGTTATAGTTATCACGTTATATTTCGTGACGTAAGAGGAGGATTCAGCAAAGTACATATTAGGTAGGAATAAACTCATGATCGTTGGTCGTATGCGAATGACTCGCGGTTTTTTTTATTTTTTTTTATTTCTTCTCGTTTGTTCCCGGAAAACCGGAAACTGAATAAAACGATGGATAAAATTATATTATACTGGAATGAAAAAGCTGCTGGTCATCAAATTAATGCGATATTAAATTACAAAGTTTTAATTAAATAAACACCAACCGTTGTCTAGCTAGTGTAGGCGATGTGTCTCTACGAGTTTGACAAAGGTCGGGTGATCCGTGGACTGGAATAACCTTATTCCAAAATAATTACTCTTAATCATGATTATATCTACACCTGAGGATAATGTTCGGGTAACAAAATTACATCCAATTCTGTTCCCGTTTTTCTTCCATCCTTTCCTCAATCTCTCACAATCAATTTCATTGTTTCGCACTTATAATTGTTTGACAATACGTAGAATGTAACTTTCAAACGAGGGGATAGATCTTCATCCAAATTTGCCACAGAAATATTTCCACGAATTTTCAGATTTTTGGGATGATAGCAGTTTGATATTTCCTTGCAGTTTAATAACTGTACATTTCTATGCAGAATTACCTGTTTCCTCATACGCAGAATATTTCGTTACACAATTTTCGATAATTTTTTGGAAATCTTTTCCTTTTTTTTTTTTACCCCGTTTATTCTTCTCTCAGAAGTTGAATGTGCCGATTTGCGATCGTATCCCCAGTTCTCTTTCCTGCAGTATGTATGGTGTATACTGTATACGGCGGCTTTTTGATCGTATGGAATTTGCGTAGAGGTCGCAAGATAGTAATCTTGGTTCCGCAATCTTGCCGTCAACTCTGTCACCTGTGGAAACCGCTATCAGTTTCTTATTGGCTGTTTGACCGCGTCTTTACCTGTTTGTGTTGACGCTATATTCAGCAAACGCATCGACACTATAGTTATATGCATTAGCCTTTACATACGCGCGTTATACCTGCAAGATGCGTTTATAAATACATTCGAACTTCGTCAGGACTGATTGAAGAATTTTGGAAACCCAATCGTAGATTCTTATTTTTTTTTTAAATTCTATAGAGACGATAATTATATAATATTTCAGAAAATTCAAAGTTCAAATCAAGGAAGAATATGAGGGTAAATATTTGTATCAGATTTGTAATGGTTTTGTTGTTCGTTTTTTTATTTTTTTTTTCTGCGAGCAATATAACTTTGGAAATTACGTTCTTCTGTAAATATTTCCAATGTCAAAGGGAATGTATAAAAACAGATATGGAAAAACTTTGCGAAATATCGAATTTATGGGCTAAAACGTCAGAGCGAATTTCTGCAAAGTTTTATACTGCTGTACGTACAATGAAACAAAACGAAGCGTATATATATATCGTAGAATGCTTTTTCCTTCTTAATCCGGGAAAATTCAGTTAGAGACATTTAATGGAATTATTCTTCCATTAGGAAATGCCAATTTTTTTTTTCCTTCATCTCCCACAAAGAGTCAAAACGAGTACTAATTGCTTTTGAATCGACGGCTTTGGGGATTTATTGCGGGATAAAAGGTTCTGGCATTATTCACTACGGCGAGAAAATGGGATGAAAAATAGTGTGAACGATAAAAGGTGAGCGAGTTGAGCATAAATCGATAAATGCGCTTAACTGTGTCGCCAATTAGAGGGTGCTTTTTCCCCTCTGAATGGATTACGCGTATTAAATTCCGATACCTTTGTCAAAGGTTCGGTTAAATTGTCGTTAACCAAAAATGGGATGGAATAGGTATATATGTATAATCGCTGCGGTTATAAAAAGGTATAAAAAGGTATGTATCGTACATACCTATAGGAAACGTGTTTTATACCGTTAGCAAAGGAATCGTTATCCGTGTGATAAAAATGTCAACCCGTCCTTGAGGCACGGAGTGCTTTAAGAGCGAATTAACCGAAAGTTAGCTGTGGTACGACTTCGAGAAGCGGTATAGTGCAGACGAAGCACGTGGACGGGGGAATAAACATCGACTTTAACGGGTTAAATGTAAACTTTAAATACCCACGTATATATTGGTAAACGGGAAACAAGCGAACGAAACGGTAATGAGAATGCGGAATGATTGAAGTTCCGAGTTTTGAAATTTCCGGGCAGTCGAAATTCCGAACTTTCGGAAAGGTTGAAGCTTAAAACATTTAAATCCTGGAATTCCAAACCCTCCGAGGTTCAAAAATCTGGAAACTTCGGGTCTACTTCTAAGGATGTGAAGAACAAAAATTTCATTCCGATGTTTTTCGTTTCAAAGTTTTTAAAATCGGCTATGTAGATTTTCGGAATTTTCAAAATTCTGAACTTCAACTGGGCTTCAATAATTGTAGTCAAAAATTCCGACAAATGAAGAAGAACTCGTCATTTCGTGTTATAGATCGTGAATCCATTTTCCTTTATTTTGCTTAGAAATTTATACAGCGAGATTTATTATTCGCTTCAAATTACCAGCTAATTAGAATTAGTAGCGTACTAATGTTCCCCCGTTTCTGTGATTAGTCAACCGACCGCGTCTAGATAGCCTGAGAGTAAAAACTTTGTTTATTTTGTCGTTAAATTTCTATAACGGTCTACTGGTTTTTAATATAATATACCCACTATCTTCGAAAGCGACAATTATTCCAAAATGGCAGCGTTTATCTTATCCGCATCGGCGTGACGATGGAAATTATTACCCACGTTCGTTCGCGCGGCTATAATATCCCATTCGCTTGTTACCGTTTTACCCTTCTGTGTCTTTTATCGTTATCGCATCTAACGTAGTCGCTAATATCGGAAATTAAAACGGTTCAATGATTTCATTAATTTTCAATAATCCACCGGCAGTTTGCTTTCAACATTCATAATTATACCCATACCCGAGAAAATAGTCTGCTCTGTCATATCATCGCAGAAAGCTGACTCAGTTCTAAAATCCGGTCTTTATAAAAATCCCAGAAAGCTTCTCGGAGATGTATATTTTCAATTATATCTAAAAATTCAACTAATCGAAAAGTCGATAGAAAATATCGTTAGCTGATCTTCATCAGAGTCTGGAGCTTGTATAATCAATAACAGGCCAAGGTGCGTTGATTCGTTTCCTACCTGTCCCTAATGACATTTGTACCCCGGAGTTTGCGACCGTTAACTTCCAGTCTAGGTTCGTATTGACTTTCGGTAACATTCAGCAGCAGCCATGAGACTTGCGCAACTTTAATAACTGTACGATGCCCACTGTCGATGGTTATGCTAGTTATGCTGTCTCTGTGTCTCGAGGATCAGCGCCAAGGTACAACAAGTTCTCTTAAGGTATTATAGTTAGCTTCGGTTAGTTTAGTCCGCAGTTAAGTTACAGCCTGGGGCATCAGGTACAACCATTCAGGGGGAACTGGCACCAACTGACACTACCGGATAACAGTTTGCTTAACCCGGTACACATGCGGCTTACCCTCATACCTACATATGATGTTATAAGCCCAAAGCATGCAGACATTCGTGAATTTCAAGTTTCGGAGTCTTGGCCTTCCGGATCTTTAGCTTTCGGAATTACGAGCCCGCAGCTGTCTCCTTCGTTTCAAACTTCTCCAAATCCGACATGTAGTTTTCCGGGAAAATGCAATTTCTGAAAACTGTGAATCGGCGATATTAATATTCGGGATTTTCACCATTCGGGGCATCAGTCCGGCCCCGCGGGTCCCAGTGACCCACCTGGCTGACAGTGTGTCGTATATTCATCGCCGAGTCATATACTAGTGTAAAAACGCACGGTACATCCTTTCGGCTCTTGTGCTTCAGGTTTTTTGGGCTTAGAGTGTGTCCGGCTGAATTAAGGCCGAGAAGGGAAAAGTACAGCGATGGTACCTTCTTCAATGGGCTATAAGGAGGTTGTGGCATTACTTACCTGGTTCACAGCAAATTTACACTGACGACGAAACACGATACATGTTGGCGTGAAACGTGCATTTTCAACTTTCACGAATTTTCGTATATTTCATGGGACACCTCGGGCCTTTGCATCCATGGAAATGGCGCCGTGTGAAAAATCGGACGAGGATAAAACGGACAAGAAATACTTTCCGAGACGACCTTCCAGAGTTCTGGAGACAATCAGGCGCCTGTCGGGCAGAACAAATATACATGTGGATTCTCAACCGTGTTCTACGGCGGTGCAGCGTCTACGCACTTTCACCACACTGTTCATTGTCTTCGTTATTGCACGCACGCACCTTCTCGCACAATGGCACCGTGCGGGGTACTAGTAAATTTACAATGAAATACATTACACGCCTGTTATACCTTCTATATATCCAGGTATTACAAAGGACCCGAATGCGAGAAAAAAGAACGCCATAATATTCTCTTCAGCGTTCGATTTCGTTCCATTTTCTTTTTGAATTTCATTAAAAAAAAAAAAACGTCACCTCGCTTGCCTCACGGGTTCGAATTGCGTAATTGATTTCAGTAACATGATGTTCGCCTTCCAATTCTTCGAGTAGATTTTTTATTTTTTATTTTTCTCTGTTTTCTCGTTGTTTCACGTTCTTGAATGACTGAACAGATGACGATGGTTCTTGGCCACAGAATGCAAGAGTCTAATCAAGTAGTCGTAACAAAAACGGGATTCGTTCCTCGCGGAGTGGCTTTTTTTTTCTTCTTCAAAACTATTCTGTCATCCCGGTCAGTTTCAATCGCCTCCTTTTAGGCCGTGCGAAATAACGACATCCTGCCGGATAGAATCCTCGGATTAAAACCAACGAGGATAATGCTGTCGGTGTTGTAGAGACAGGAAACGGTGATAATTCTAAAGCCCGCGGAAAATCCCACGTTTAAACACAATAACCAGAAAATCTGAGGAGGCCTCATCCTCAAATCGCTCTAAGAAATGCCGGCCAAACGTCGAAATCCGGTCCTCGGAGGTACAGGAAACGAGACAAGGCGTAGGAACAAGCGGAAAATCCCCGCGTACAACACCTACATCCGCAAGGTTAGTGGGATCGAATTTATACCGACTTTTTACGTCCTCGTTTATTGTCCGATATTTTTTCCCGCCTCAATGCCAGGTCCTCAGGGAAGTCCACGACGGGACTGCAATCTCGGGAAAAGCCATGCAGATAATGAACAGTTTCATGCACGACATGTTCTCCCGCATTGCGGGGGAGGCCTCGCATTTGGCAAGGTACGAGGGAAAGCCGACCATGACTACTAGGGAGGTTCAAACTGCAGTGAGGCTTTTGTTGCCGGGGGATCTGGGGAAGTATGCACTCTCAGAGGGCGCTAAAGCGGTTACCAAATTCAGCATCTCAAAGGCCGGAACAAGGACGTAGATTTTAAGAATCGTTTGTGCTTCATATTCTTTTTTTTTTGGCATTATGTAATTTTGTTACGGTCGTATCTCGCGTTGATTAATAAAAATTAAATTAATAACGTAAAGCCTTGTTATACACCTCCTTATTACATGTCTGGATGTATACTATATAGGTAAGTTATCAAGTTATTATAGTATCGCGGATATGGAAAAACTCGAGATGAATAGAGGAGATTTCGAAATGACGTACACAATATTCCCTAGGCTTGGTTTTAAGTCGATTATTTCCGCCAGTCAGAAAACGTCCTCGTTATGAGAGAGGGAAAATTATAAACAAGTTAAAATATTTCGCAAGGTTTAAGTCGCAGATGAAAGAGAAGCAGTAAAGACCTTTCGTTAGCGTTTTATCATATTATGCATTATAGTGGGTACGTGTGTCTTTCATATACCCACATCCGTGACACGAGACAAAGTCTACATTCACGGCCGTGACAAAAAGACGTTCTTTATCTTTTCGTGTATTTGATTATCGCAGGCACATACACACACGTATATAAATAACATAACTACACACCGCATATGCGTACTGTGTTGTGTCTTACGCAAGACGGAATTTCTAACAAGTTCACAACGCGTAGCGAATTTCAATAACTACCTGATCTCAAGAGAAGAAGAGAACGGGTGAAAAATTGAAAAAATAACTTTCGGTTTCTACACTCCTGCATCTCTTTATGCGGGAGATAATAAGCGATTTTTCCGCTCTATGGAAAATAAAATCGGTAGGTATGCATATTATTTTTATTGGGCTGCCAACTATTAAAGTAAAAATCTGAATTATAATTTCAGGTTTTTTTTTACATTTATTTTGAGCTGATTTGGAGGGTTAGCCTGATAAAAATTCGTTCAGGCCCCAAGTTTATTGTCACGTAAAATTAGAATTATAATTTTAAATCGAGGTCTTTACCTAATTCTTACGGAATATTTGTAGACTGTGTACTGCAGCGGAGTAGTTGTAGGCCTTGTAGGACAGTATCAGATTTTTAGAACGGAACTGTGCGCACAAGCCCGATCGTTACCTCCTTTACCCGTGTCTAGTAAAGTTTTATGTATACCCAACTCGTTTGTTCTTAATTGGGTGGAGTGGATGATAAATAAATCAGTTCCACGCGCCACTTTAATTGGATTTAACGTAATTAAATTGCAGAAACAATTCAAATACCACTAAGATGTACTCGATCAGGGCGTACGTAGAGGAATTGGCGCGTAACGAGCCGCAGTCTGCTCTACAAGTATATCCAACAAGAAAGAATATGAATGAGACTGAGGATTTCACATGCACGTAATTCTGTTTGAAAACCGATTTCGTTGTCCTCGATTTTTGTGGAAATTCGTACGAACTGGAACTGCAGCCGAAGGACTTTGCTGGTATAATTCTCGTTCAGGTTATTACCCGAATAATAATAGCCAATTACGAAATAAGTTTTCTTGGAATTAGGTGAAGGAGCGTGAAATTCTAATTGTTACTCGAAAACAATGCGGCTTGTTGTTTGATGGGACGCGGATATACGGTTTTTAATACCCCCGCTGTCTTTGGTCCGACCAAAATCAAGACAGCAATTACTGGCATTAAAAATTCAATTCATTATCAGAGACGATCTTTGTCTTTCTCGGCAGAGTCCCGCGGAGCGACGCGTCCTACTTGCTGGAAGCTTTTCTTTTTCTTTTTTCTCTTCTTTCTGCATTTTGCTTTTCGTTTTCTTACCTTCTTCTTTTTTCTTCTTCTTTATTCTTATTGTTCTATCCACGCAAACACCGCCGTTCCAATATCCACCTGTAATACTCGTACGCAACGTACAATGACCCACAGTTTCTTTCACCAACTTACACAGAATCTCAAAGAAATTATTATCACCATCGCCGCGCGTATTGCCTGGCTTAAACTGTTACTCAAATATTTACAGTACGAAGTGAAGTAAAATTTACACCTTTAACAATTTTATGGTTTTCATTTCGTTTCTCCCGTACGCCGTTTTCTTTTCCTTTGGAGCACCTGAAATTTAGCACAGTCTCGCTTCAGGGACACGACAGCGTCCGGGAAACGGGAGCGATACATCATTCAATTTCCTACAGCAAGTCCCTTTCACGGGAGCCCGTAACTCCTGCAGCCACATGATTCACGAATTAGAATAAGAAAAATAAAAGTAAGGGTAAAATTTTTTGCGACAATTTAGCGCGGGATACGGGTCTAAATATCGCCTAAAGATCGTTGGCTCGATGTCTGCGGCAGCTGAGATTACAATTAGATAAGTGAACATGGAAACCCCAGCTGCAGACTCCGCATGACGTAAAAAATTCGCGAATCATTTGATCATTCGTTTTAGGATTTAGCCAGAAGGCGAAAAGATGGAAAGATGGAAAGATTGGAAATAGGATTCATGAATAAATGGATAGATAAATAATCCGGGAGAATATGGTTTTTATTATTTCCAGTCAGTTTCTTGGATTTTTGAATCGAAAGAGGTCGATAATTTCTATACACAGTTTCGGATCTAATTCGTGGCGCGTAAAGGCTGGCCGAAACACGCCGATCTAAAAACCCCGTTTACTTTGTACAAGAAAAAAAGTCTCAGTTTCATTCGGAATTTATGCATTTCCACTCTGAATACCGCAGACCCCGTCTTAATCCGAACACGTACTCCGTATCTCTGCCCTCGTATGTGGTACAATGCGATGTATCTCGCCTCCGCGGAGCTGCACGCGTTTGCAATTAGCTTCTGAATTCGTAATAAACGTCTCATCTCTAATTAACGACTAGACCACAGCCCCGAGTCGATTTTCGAGTTCTCTTCCTACGATTTGGAAGAAAAATTCATTATTCTCAATATTCACTGAATTCAATTCACTGAAAGGTTGGAATACGGATAGCTAAAAACTCCGGAAGTCCGCAGACCCTCGCAGCTCCGAAGATCAAAAAATTTCTGTCTGTTTCTCAGATCGTTTTATGTACTTCAATCGATTTCGACGTCATAAATAATGGAGAGAATTTTGAAACTTTTTTTCCGAAAAGTACATCCCAAGACGATTAATTCTGTCACTTATTGTTCGCGATACGATACATACAACCGGAGTTATTAAACATCGAATGAATGCATGCGTGAGTTTCAAGTCTCGGAGTTTTGGCCTTTCGGAATTTTTAATTTTTTTTCCGGTGTTCTTCGCTTCAAAGTTTTTGAAACTATGTAGAATTCCGGGGAAATACCCTTCCTCAAAACTGTGATTAGGTATCATCCAGAATCGGGATTTTGACCCTTCGGGTCTGTTAAAATTCGGCACTTCAACCCGGGGCTCCGTTAAATCGACTTTTATTCGTCTAGAGGAGCGAGAAGTGGAGCAAGGGCTTCAAAAAGCGGTATGAATTAGTCCACTGACCCAACGGTTAATTAGACGTATTATACATATATACCCACCCATATACCTAACGTGTCTCGTATTATACGGCGAACTCTAACTAACGCGATAACGTCGCTGTCACGGATCGCGATTTGTACGTGAGAAGGTTGCTTTAATTGTACGAATTGAAATGCACCGTATGCATATATTTCCCTGCACCGTATATGTGCACATATATATACTTAATTATGTAAATAAATGAGATCCTAAATTATCTGGACAAAAATTAGACGGCTGATTCTCTATTTCATTTCTTTTTCCCTGTCGCGTACATATAAGAGTCTAATGAATTATTCAAAATTTGATCGACCATAATATTCATGCACGTATGTACCTACGTGTATAACACGCGTTCCGCGATGTATTCCCTGTAACATAAGATCGAGAGACGTTCGCTTTCGTTGATTCGTTATTCGGCTTCCCTGGCTCGGCTATGTACAGAACGGAGACTATTATATCCAAGCATCTTTATTCTAATGACTTACTTCTTCGTAGAACGGGGTCAGGCCGAAGCACGCGCTCAGGTGTGCCGCAGAACGCCGAAACTAATCAGAAAAAAGAAGAAAGAAAAAAAGAAAAAAAGAAAAGAAAAAAAAAAAACGACAACCTGAACGGGCGCTGAGACACGGATAATAAAAAATACAGAAAAACCAAAAGAAAAAAAATAATAATCTGCGGATATTATACACACATATACCTTCTATTGCCGATCGATAAATCATTGCCTCAACTAGCCGCGCGCCGGGAATCTTGTATCTTTTCTGCAGCCACGTATCGCTGCAGATGTACCTACCATCACACATAGGTATATCGCGTATCCCTCGCACGCTAATTTCGGTTTTAATAATCATCATACCCTCAGAAAGAAAGTTGAATGTTTTTTTCTATTTTTTTTCTATTTCGCCGGTACTTCGTCCGAAGAGTATTTAGATTTTAATTACCGGTTGTCCGAGAGATTGGTTCTACGTATTATGCGTTTAATTTATAATACCTGCATCGATATGTATATACATGCGGATAATTATTATCGTATCTGTTTTCCTTCTTTCTTTTCATACATTCGGCGATTTTTTTTTTTACACACGTCCGATTATTTTTTTTTTTATCGGGGGTAAATCTTTCCATCGTTTCTATATACAGACATATGTACATAACTATATATTGTACATCGAATCTCAACGCCGCGACGCACGCGACCTAGACCCGCTGACGGACGGGCCGGTACGTCCTCGTCGTCGAAGACAACGACCCACTTCCTTCCTCGGGCACGAGGCATCGCGTCTCGTCCAGTCCTCCACCTGTCCGGCGACGGGCCCCGCGGCGTTGTGGCGGTGGCGGTGGCGATGGCGATGGCAGCCGTTGTATTCAACCTTAAGGCCCGAGTTACGTCCAGGTTGCAGTTGCCGATCCACTCTCCGACGAACGCGGCGTGGTCACCGCGGTCACCCCGGGTTTGGTTGCAACCAACTGACTAACTACATCGTACTGCGTTCTATTACCGTACGTTAATTAGTATAGAACGCGCGAGTGTTAATTTTGTTAAAATAAAAATAAAAAAAAAGACTAAATTTTTATATTAAACAATAAATTTAAAAAAAAAATTTTTGGGACCCGATAAATATTTTTTTTCTTTCTTTTCTTTTTCCAATAATCTTCATTGACTATCATTTTTACAATTTTCGATTCGAATATGTCATCATTTATATATGTGTGGAAGTTTGGCTGGCTTTTAACGAGCACGCGCTAATTAGTAACGTTAATCTATTCTAAATCGACGTCAGTATATTAGGGCTGATATAGGGTACGTGTGAAGATCTGAAATAACTAGTTTCGTTTAATTAATGAGAGAATTGCTTATCTATGATGGATAATAATTGTATACGAAGCTGAAATATAAGTAAGCCAGAAATTTCTCTCGGTGGGAAATACCGATAACCGTATATACATACCTGTACCTATGTATATGTATACACACGCGAATTACGGTTCTGAGTATCCAGTGTGCCGGAATAATTTCAAACATTCGCTAATAATTTCTATTAATAATCGTGTTAATATCGACAGTTGATGAATATATAACCGCATATTAATTTTCTTCCCGTTTTAAATACGGAAAAAAGTATAGCGGTCGTGCGGCGGTTTCGTTTCGGTCCAAAAAATTTCACGATTAATCTGTGTCGTCGAAAGTATATACCCGGTAGGTAGAGACATTATGCCCGGTTATATACCATGAATAAATTGCTGGTTTGTTGTAAAACGTTTTTGCTATAGCAAACGCATAACGAAATAAGACACACGCAGCCGCAGACGGTCGAAGCGAGAGACCAAAATCAAAGTGATTCCGTATCTCCGACGAGGTTCGCGTTTACATCGTAACCCATATTATACCGGAAAAGGTCGTCGACGCTAATTACGAACTCCTTAAGAGGCACCAAAGCGCAGCGAGACACAATATATTGAGGAAACATTTAATATGAGGAGAAACCAGTATCATTAAAAGATTTCGGATCTATTAGAGGATAATACAAGAAACGCATCTCGAACACGTAAGTATTGTGAATTAATTAAGGCACGTATATCGACCTGTAATAAATTTTCATGTATCATAAATAAAAAGTTGGGCTAATTAGTACAAGACAGGATTATGTCCCGGTACGATCGGCTTAGACGACGATTTAACGATCGTTGTGTCACTTTCATGGCATAATTAAATCAGCAATTATATGCGTTCGTCATGTGTTACGTCGCGAATGATGTATATAGATCCGTACCTCTATATACAAGCAGCTTTCGAGAAAATTTCTTTTCTCGGAATCATACCTCGCCGTGGATGCGTCGATGCATTACCCCCCTCCTTCTCGTGTAATTGATCGCTAAAACCAAACCTGGAACTGTCCCGGCTCGTTATAACTGCTGCAGTTGTACCGAATGGCGTTTTCGTAACTGGGTCAGTAAGCGATGGCCGTTCATTTTCCTCGTACTTTCACTGATTAGGTTCGTTCCGAAACCTAAATGCGCTAATGAGCTGTTCGATCCAGTCACTGTTTCTGAGAACATGCGATTCTACTCACGCAGTTACAGCCGCCGCTTCGCCGCTGCATCCAGATTCCCTAATTACACAAAAAACGTCTCGAACTCGATGCTCTTTGGTGCCAGGATTCGGGAGGCAGTGACTCAGACGCATCAGACACCCCGTGAATCGCCTATTTGCTCATGTGTGTACCTAGGCCAAGTTATAGTCAGTTTCTCGGTCGTTTACAGTTACCGAACGCCAAGTGAAATCAAAAGTATTTGCCCAAGTCTGAATCAGGCTCGATTCCACCGAGCTTGGAATTTCCGTGTCAAATTACTACGGCGAAGAAGTTCGAAGAGGGGAAGGAACTTTTATTCTTATCTCGGAATTTTGAGGTGAGGATAATTTCGGGTTTTTGTATGAAGTCGGAAAATTTAGTCCCGTTTTTGGAATCCTCATGATTCATCGTTTTCTACAGACGCGTTCGATTAAAATTTTCTCCTTTGAACCTGTCAGTCCGACCCGTTGCCCGTTACTCCAGTTGACTTGACTCGATTCGATTCGATCCGATCCGGGGGAACGCCGGCTTGATTGAGATTAATCGTTCTTTCACTTCGTATCAATTTCTAACGGCTAGAAATAAATTGCGCGGTCAAACTGGTCCACGTGCGATTTGTATTGGACTGTAATTTTCCCCGCGCTTATTAGGTGCAAACTTCTCTTATATATACACGCCATTCGTCCTAATATCGGCCTTTACATTCCGTTCATCTGCTGCAGTTTCGCGGCGGCTAATCCCCGGGCTTTATGCTAAAAAATTGAAAACACGAACGTTTATTATAACCGAACTATCAATTCAAGGATATACCCACCTCTCAACGCAGCCACTGAATCATAAGTGGATCGAAATAACCGCAAGACCGTTTCATCCGTCGAACAACTCGCTGCCCCAGAATTGGAATCCCAACTTCATTGTTTATGGCCAATTTAAAATAACACAATGGGCTGAAAATTCACGATAATATCGACAAAAGCAGATACTGTGTCCAATTTTTTACTTCAGGAGTATAAAGTATAAATCGCTCTCTCATATTCTATGTAGGCAACAGTTATCGTTTCTTATTCATTTACGTATTCCAGGTGTTGATTACTTTTGATAAGATCATTCGAGCTGCATTACCGACGATTATAGCGCGGAACTGAAAACCGCACGCGTTTACAAGTCAATGGTCTAATAAATCGTCGACGGATGCGATTCTCCGGCCAAGTAAGGCTCGATCTTGCTAATGGGCATATCGGAAATCACTCCTCGATTCGATAGGATATTACCAGCTAACAGGGATCGGATTTGAACATGATTCAAAGCGAAATGCCAGCGAGCTTTCCACCGCGTATCCTTGATCCCTTAATGAGAGGTCGGAGCGTTAAAATATTGTAAAAACTATTAGAGAAATTAGCAATACCGATGGGGGGACGAAAAGAGAATTAAACATTCTTGTTTATTGGCAAAAGTATGATAAAACGATTTCATTGCCGTCTGTATAAATCGCGGGTTATTTAGTTTTTTCTAATTTACTCTGGCACGTAAATTTTTACGACGCTCGATTAGATTTTATAGATTTTTAATTGAAAAGTAGGATAATCTCGGCTCGAGGTTAAACGACAGAATTTATTGATCTGGGTTGGAAATAAAAGCTCGAAAAAATGGAAACAGTCGACTTTTCCCGATCCAATTGAGGACGTGACTCTGGTCTCTACAAAGTCTCGAGACTCGCGAGTGTATCTAGGATCGGTCGTCGGCTGTCAAAGCGAAAAAATCTTATGGTAATAATTCAACTCCTAGCGCCTTCTCCGGCGAAGAACCGTTGCTCCGAGCGCGGAGCGCACCACCGTACATTAAATATCTATATTCCATTACGTGGTGAGCGACGAGCGTCCTGGAAAACTAACACCCGGAGCGATCGAGTCCAATCGAGTCTATCGAGGGCCATGATCGATACTCGAGAAAGAAAAAGAGAAGGGAGAGAGACATTCGCGCATTCTAAAAGATATAAACTTTTTCGAAAATTGATCGGAAACGAAAATTGAATACATTCAGAAATCAGATCGCATGCGTGGACTGATTCGATGAAATGGCAACGAAATCAGAGCGGAGGTTGATCATTAGCATTATTAAATTCGGCGGTCATATATACGAGACGGATAAAGAATGAGGCGAGTCTGGATTGTAGATGGGAGAAAATGCTCCAGATTTCGTTTATTTAATTGGGAAATTAAAAGGCGATTATACACACCGACGCGATGTGTAAATTAATGATACGTTTTTTTGAGCAGCGTGTAGGTATGAAGATTGTAAAAAGGTTGCGTTAGGATCGTAGTTATCCGTCGATCTCGGAGTGTGAGGCCATTCACAGCGATTCCAGCCATATCTAAGATGTAGAATAAAAGGTATATGTATATAGAGATAAAAAGATCCACCACCGCCATTTCTGGCCGTCATACGATACCCGGTGCCATAAATTTCACCATATTACCAAGTTAGTAGATCTCCAGGTCTGGGCTTTAAATGGTAAAGAAAGATTTCTAACTGCTGGACAGAATGGCGAGCACTTAGAAAATCCGCTTCGCCAATCACTCGTTAAAATCTCACTGCGAAGTCCTGAGATTATGCAGCGAGTTCAATTTCTGCAGTGTTGAAAAATTCCACTTCCAGGATCAAAAGAAATAAATGAAAAAATACAAAAATGGCACAATGCGCGTACAGAAGACGTGGAATAAATACATGAACCTGGCTGATCGGAGGTGAGCCGAGCGAGAGGTGGAAAGGGAGCAAACTGAGAGAAAGGGGCCGGAGGAGAAGGATGAGGAAGAGGATGAGGACAATGACTCGTGCCCTTGACACAGATCTTAGGATGCACCTCGTGCACGCGCGGCTTCTCGTTCTTGCTCTCGTTCTTGCTTGTCGTGCTCTTCGATGAGCACCTAAGATAGACTGTAGTTGTCAGAGTCAAGCCGTGTGCGTGTGTCTACTTTTCTCTCAAGATTAACGCCGAGGAGTTTCGTGCACGCGGTCTTGATTTTCTTCTCCTTCCTTTTACCTCATCTTTGTTTCGTAGCTGGAGTAGGAGATAATGATTATCGAATAAGGAATAAAAACGGATGGTACTAATCTACTGCTTCTGTGTGGATGCTGACTTTCTACTCGTCGCTGTATCCTTTATTGATTCTTAATTTTTAATTAACAATACCACGAGCGGATGGTGTGAAGAGAAAAAAAGTGTGCAAGAAACTCTGCGCAGTGTGTGAATACTAATATCCACTTATGGTAAAAACCGAGTGAACTGTCTGACCCCTCGAAAGATTTCAATCGCCGTAAGAATCTCGGCCTTATAGTTAGAGGCGTACAGGTGGGTTTCGGTACTTTCACCTTCCGGATGAAATACGCTGGTTCTTTTCTTCCTTCAGGGTCTACAAAGTTCAAGCGTGACTCGAATCGTCGGGATTCTAAGACTGAACTAAGACTTCACGCCGCGCTATCGCGTTTAACAATTTTTTACATAAAACCTGGAAAGGGTTGACAGCGTCTTTACGATAGGTGCGTGTGGTTCACGGGAGCATCGCTCCAACTCGGAAGTAAACTAAAGAAAGGAGCTTATCTTCTGGCCTGCGAGTGGAAAGAAAAGCAACAAAACGGAACCGGTAGGCACGCTATAGAAATATTCTACCTTTTTCTTTTCTCTCCTACCTTGTTCATTCCTCGTCAAAGGACTTCAACCGGGAGTTTTACAATTCGAAACAGATCAATTCTCCACGTGCTTCGAGGATGCGAGTAAAATTTGGAAACTACGAACGCGAGGAGAAAGAATAGCTCACTGTAGTCGAGGCCCTGTTTACAGAAATTCGTTTTATCTAAAATTTATACGAACGAACAGTATGAACCGTTGATAAAAATCTATTATTATCGTCATTGCTGCAGTTGTTATCATCATTGTCGTGCATACTTTCTCTCAATTAGCCGGTAAATACCATATAGCAACGGCATTAGATGGGGCAGCTTGTGTAGTCTGGTTTTACTTTCAAAACGATTACCTGCAACTTACGGTGACAATCTTCCGTCTATAGCTGATATTATTTGCATATAAACGCGTATGCATAATATTACATCTGTATGTGTACCTATATATATATTATTGCACGTGACACATAGATGACGCGATTATTCGTCACGCATCGGCGAAGAGCAAGAACCGAAGTCCTCTCCTGCGAAGATTGAATGAAATCGACGTTCAAATTGAATTTGATTTATTTCATAGATTGCGGAATCAAGTTCTGCGGGATGTAGTAGCAGCATCTACCCACGTCGCAATGTTTCCGCACCGCAGATCGCAGGATCTATACTTACACCTTGCGCTAAACGCTCGAGCGGAATTTATAGCCTGTAAATTCTATTCTCGTTGTTGCAAATCATTGTTTAATGAGTAATGGGGGAAGTCTTGAAAGCTAACGCCGATACGATCGCAGGGCGACTCTCTCTGCCTCCAGCAGCCCGCCTAAGATACTAAGATTTCGATTTGGCACTGGGGAATTATCTGTCATCAAACTGTGACCGAGTCATGCGACTTTCGTCGGCATTGCTTGACCTTACCTCTGCGCGTTTCTTTCCTTCTTTATTCTCGTTTCAGTTTGAACTTTTTTGCCTTTTTACTCCCGTACTTTCTTCCTTTCTTCATCGCCTCTTCTCTGTAATTTATGCACACGTTCACGCCTCGAACGAACGAGCGTTGACTTCAAAATTGAACCGAGTTACTCTCAAGGCCCGTGCCAAGCCACGCAGGAAAGTAAAAGCGACTGTTGAGTTGTTCAACGGTGAATCGTGAAAGTGTGACTCGGACAGAGACATGCTGGACAGAGACGACGCCTTTTTCTATCACGGGTTAAGTCATTCCTTTCGTAACCCGGCGTGCATTCCAAATGGAATTATTTCTCATCAAAATATCTTTCATCACACAATATATACGTATACAGACGCGGAAAATATTCTAAATGCTAATCGACCAGACGAGAAGATTTTTACATCTGATTTATACTATAATCAACAATTTCGAATATTTATCTTCTGATTTGATTTTCTTACGTTTTTTCTATTCGCCGGGGTAAAAGTCGAGCCAGTGCGGAAGCTAGGAGATGGCAATTTCTAATCTACGGATGAACTAGGTCCTAATATAATTTGGGTGAAGGAAGGGTGCCTATTATTTACAAATTAAATATAGAAATTGAAATTTCGCTTGCTTCTACTATCCCGAGACACGCAATATATACATACACGACGAGGCATGTACTACGTATGCTTGGGGCTAAATAATACGAGGCTAAAACTTTCGAAGATGAAATTAGGAACGTCGGCACGTGGACAGCATCTTATCGATCAACGTCTCGTGGGAAGACGGTCACCCTATCGAACTGAGAATATATATAAAGGGTCGGCGACGAGGATAAAAATAATGGAGAGAAGGAGGAGGCAGATATCGACGAGAATCTTGTTTCGCGAGTACCAAAATCCTCAGATTTAATTCTCGATAGGGTTTCCAGACGGTCCTTAACGAGGCGAACGCCCCAGAGTTAATTGCAGGCCGGTCTTAACCCCGATTACTTTTTTCTTTCCTTCTTTTTCTCTTTCTCGTATACCTTTTCCCCCCATCCTCTCCAATCTACACGGATCAGTTTTACGCAATTTATATTCTTCCGGGCGGATGGATCGCCCGGGTTCATCCACCTATAACAACCCTCTAAATTTGTACTCGTACATTTTTCAAACATAATACGAATTTCGATTTGCAAAAACTTGGATAATTCAGAAAAAAAAAAAGACGAATGCAGTTGCAGTACGTCGAGGTTTCAGGTAGACAGTACAGTTCATTATGATATCCACCTGACGAGTGTACAAGGCGAAACTTAATATGTATACATTCGTAATGTAGGATTAATTACCCCTCAGACACGCGAGGTATGTAAACTCATTATAGACATGCCGACAATTAATGAAATTCCACAGGAGAACGCGAGAGTGCAAATATACATACATACAAACTGAGTAGACGCTTAGCAAGTTTATTTAAGAAAAATCGTGCCAAGAACATTTCTGTCAGATAATTTAGTATATCTAAGAAATGAGGAAGACTGTTTCCAACTTCAGTCATTTGTACAACGTGAAACGAATCGATTCAATGCTGATCTCTTTCTTTCGCCTCTATTCTTCCTCGGGGCTGAAGTTCCGAATTTGAATATCACCAACTAGCAGTTTTTAGCAATCAAGGGTCTTCTGAGATTTACTCTTCCAAAAAAAAGCTCCAAAATCCCATCAATTATACAAACATATGACATCGAAGTTATCGATTGAAGCAAATGTGAAACAAGAAGAAATTGATTTGTTATTAATTATTTTTTTCGAATTGTTCGAACTTGCGATCGGTTCGGTACTGCTGCTACGTGCATCGCGTCTCGCACGTGTAACCGAGTAGGCAAGATCGGCTAAGCGCGAGTACAGATTAGCGGTAACTCTCAGTGAGCACCGCGAATCCTTTGCGATAGTGTGTAAAGAGTAAAGGCCGATTTATACTCCGACGATGATTATATCGAACTTCGAAAGAAATCGTTATTTATAAAGACAGCTCCGATACCCGTCTTCGGCGTGCTGCTATTCGCCTCAGCCTGCATCTTCGATTCTTTTATACAATATTGTCAGAAATCATATTCTGATCATTGTTATAATTAATGAACTCGAGGCCGGAAAGCTTTTGTATAAATATTGAAAGAAGTTGACGAATTGTACTATTCATCGTTTACATTCTCTCCAAACTGTCTTTTGCTGCGAGGAATGCATTGTTCCGTTCATCTCAATCTTCTTCTTCTCCTTCTTCCAATTCTTCGTTTTTACTTGTCAGAAGTCGCATATGCGAAGATATTTTTTAATTGACACGGATTGTTTTTTTATTTCTCCTCTCCTTTATCTCCTTCCTTCTCATTCTACATCCCCGTCTCTCTCTTCATAGTTCGAAAATGGAATGTCGGTGTGCTATATAGACGAGGTTTCTTCTCATGTGAAAAAGGAAGTCGAACGAACCAGCGAGCCAGACCATCGCCGGTACACACGTACATACAACGTTGCCTGGGTATGGAATATCGTACATGTTACGGTCTCCCGCATAACTGCTGCACCGCCGTTTGCAATCAGTAGAAATAATTTGACGCTAATTACCAGAGCTGCTCTCGGCTCTTTCTGCTTCACAGCTAGCTGCAGTTACTAGATTCAATGTTTCTTCAATTTATTCATTACTTCAGATTATTTTATCATTCGTATTACCTACTTGTGTATTACTGTACTATACTCACCCCGTAATTGTCCTCTTTCATTACACACACCTTTACCTGATAACTTTTCCAATCTAACTAGTAGCTGCAAATCTTCCCATTTATCTATCCGACTATAATCCATCTATATGGCCTCGAAGAAACGGGATTATCATACGCCGATTATCATACCTACTCATCAGTCACCTGCAGTCATTAGTCACCGTGCATCTCCGGCTCTATTTAGCCGTGGAAGAGGATGCAGAATAATTAAGAGAAAGGTAGAGATTTTTTAAATTTATTAGAAAAATCCTGATTACTTATGAAGTCATCGAATTGACCTTAGGATAGGTATAAACGGAAGTATCGGTGGATCTCCTCGTCGATTGTTCAAGTGCATTTTCGCGATTATGACCTTGAGCGCAAACTGAAAATATATAGTCAGAGGATCGAGAGAGAAGGAGGAGAAGGTAGATTCCCTGATGGGTACAAGGAGTGGGATAGAGAAAGAAATTGAGAGAGAAAGAGGTGGTGTCCGTTAAGCCTCCGGTAAGCCCGTTAAACAACCGTCTTTGCAGCGTAGCCTCAGTGTCCGCGACGTCTTCCTCCTGAGCGATACTCCCGCGTTTTAAAGTCTCCGAAAGTAACGCGAAAAGTAAGGCGGTGCGGATCGCCAGGAGTTTCGGCGGGCTTTTCAAATTTTTTTTTCCTTTTTACTCCCTTTCTCCTTTTTCTTTCGTTCCCGAATTATTTGAAAGTGAATAAAGGCTTTGTTCGATGAATCGGAAACATGTTTGGATTCGTTGATGTTGTTGAAAAAAATTCGGCTCACTGTGTCAACGAGCGAATAAATTATTAACGAATTTTTCAGTCGTTTATTGTTTTTTTTCCTCGGTTTTTTTTTTTTTGCCAAAATGATACGGAGACACTCGAAAGTCGACGACGTTCACGAGGGTCGTAACGAAAATCAAATTTTTGGCAAAAATCGCATCACAGGATAGCAGCAATTCAGGTATAATTTTCTTCGACATTTATAAGTTGTGAAAATTGATCTAAACAAATAGGAAATTAGAAGTAATTTTTGAGTACAGGTATTGTGTAAATATTTGATTAGCAAATAATTAATACGCTTGATAAAATATCGAGGAGAAATGTTCACGTGTGTATATATATATATATTTCAAATGAAATGCAAACAGTTTATGGCAAATGTTTACCAGTACAATATACATACATGTACCTATTTATATACTTACATACGTTTACCATACATAATATGATCGAAGATAATAATTTTGAATAATTTTTTCTAAAAAAAAAAAAAAAACCGCCAAGATTTTTAACCGTTACATAATAAATTTCTCTCTGCTATTAGAATCGCTAACTAATATCATTATATACGTAGGTATGTACATACGTACTGTACAGACTGTGACCAATTAAAGAAAATAAAAAAGTCGCGTTTCATTCACGTTGTCGAAACTTTTTTTTTGTAGAGAGGGAAGCAAGAAACAAAAAACAAAAGAGAAAAAAAAGGTTTTTAGATGTGATTAACTGATGAGATTATACTAGATGCAAAACTAGAAATTTGCATTTCCCGCGTATTAAAAATTGCCGGCTATAGTTGTTTATTCAAGTTTTTGAAAAAGAACCGTGACAGTGGAAAATAACTTAATAACTCATGTCCGCAGACAGCAGACGCAAAGAAACTTGATTCTAGAACTCGACCTAATTCGTCGTCGCTTCATTAGCCGATTATTATTAACTCTTATTACGGATTCAAATTAATTTCAATCTTACGCCCAAACGTCTCTTTCGAGTCAAACCTTGCCGACTAGGAAATCTGTAATAATTGTCTCGGGGTTGACTCGCGTCACGATCGTTGACAGATTGCTCTGACATTTTCATCGAACAAGTAAATCTACGTTTCCGATTAGTTCGCTGCAACTCTTCGGCGAGATTAATCCCTCTATAATTTTCTGCGCAACCTTTAGATTCCCGATTTTCAAACCCGCTATTAGGCCGTCGTAATTTCTATGGCGAAAACTGACCTTTGGCCAAAAGCGAGACGTAGTTATATACACCTACAGGTACATATGTATAACTTTCTTGGAGCCAGGATCGCGAACTATCATCAGTTGTGCCGAAGAGCAAACTTTTACTTCGTGACGAATGATTTCGCGTTGTTGTGAAAAATTTTTGCCTCGCATTTTTCGTACACATGTATGTGGAACAACGAAATATTTCGGTTTTTGGGTATAAAATCGATCGGTGGCAACAAAAAAAAAAAAAAGAAAAAGAAAAAAAACGAACGACGAAAATCAAGTTTTTATTCATTTATTTCGTTTTTATTCGCGAAGAGAGAAGACGTATCGTCATAAGGTGAGGAGCTAACGGTCCGATCTAGTCTTGTAATTAAAATGAGACACCGATGATGTTAATTTAATAAACGAATCACCGATATTATCCTTATTTAAACGGAACACAAAGTTAGGGTGCGTCTGCAGGCGAGGAAACTTCTAGTTCTATGATTTATTCTATGAATAGAATTAATGGACGGTTAGAATCCGCTTTTAATCGACGATAAAGAGAACGTATACGTATATGTATGCAGGTATCTGGTATATATGCATGAAACAGCAGGAATTACTTTGTAAGAAATGGCGTACAGTCTTTGTCAAGAGTTAGATTATTTTATTCATACAGGAAGAAATTCTCTATGTAGTTACGTACATAAGAAACGGTCTAGGTGTAAGAAACCGGGTCGACTAATATAATCAGATTTTTTTTTTTTTTTCTTATAACTAAGTTCTTCGCCAAGTCGATTGCCTTACAATGAGACAAATACGTCCGGCGTGACTGGAGAGTCATTTCTGCAAGCAATTACATTGCATTGCATTTCATCGCGTCTTCTTCGTCGGACAAGATGAAATATTGTCGAAGCGTTCGGCGATCGGGCTTTTAATACAAACCGTGCAACAGAAACTTGGATACGCTGTATCAATGTAAGAAGTTGCTTTGAATCCGGGAGAGCAAAGCTATGAAAAGTTACTGTTGTTGTTACTGTACTGTTAGATACTGTTCGTTCAGTTTGCCACGCGTTTATATACAAACGAACAAAAAGCTCCGTGATCATACTGCAGTGGACAGCGGTGTTGCTCTTCATCTTTTCTTATTCTTATTCTTATTCTTATTTTTCCTCTTCTGTGCCTCTTCTTCCTCCTTCCTCATTATTCTCTCCTCGCAATCAACCGAAGTGCCATGCCCGTTCCTTGGATAACGCGATTAAACTTCAACGAACCAAATCGAAGACCGTATCTCGATATTTTAACCATCAATTTCTGTTTCTCCACGGCTTTCGCTCTCAATTATCTAATATCTTCATTTTTTTCTCTCATAGATTAATCAATGAATTACTTCCGCCGACGCGACGTCGTACTTACTGTAAAAAAATTCTTCATCTCAACGATCATCGACATTCGAATTTCCTTTACTGCAGCCTATGACAAAATCGCATTCCAATTTTCGAAAATATTCAAGCTTAGAATATTGAAGCCCCGAAAGCGCAGACCTTCGATGGGCAAAAAATTTGAAAATTTCGGTCCATTTCTTCAGGTCCTAATGTGAAGACAGAAATAATTAATTCTAATCAAGCCCCTCGGATCTACACGGAAATCCATTTTATCCACTTGAATCGGTAACCTCGATGTCATGAATAATTGATGGAATTTAAAAAGTTTTTTTTTCCAAAAAGTACATGTCAAGCGAATTAATTTGACCACTTATTGGTTTCGATACGATCGATACAGTCTGAGTTATTAAAAACTTAACGAATACGTCCGTGGATTTCAAGTTCCGGAGGTTTAGCCTCTCGGAACTTCAGCTTCCGCATTTTCAAAACTTCACTATTCAAATCGGCTACATGCTATCTATCGGGGAAATACTCTTTCTAAAACTATGAGTCGGTAATATTCAAATTCGGAATTTTTACCGTTTTTTTAAATTTTTTTGGCTCGTGACTCGTCCGCCGAGTTATGAATCGGGTCTGTTTATTCAGCGAATGTCTTCTTGTTGAGTATAAATTATTGCTCAGATAGAGAAAATGCTACCGCGGTGCCCAAGAATTTCTCCTGAATGAGGAACTGATTCGTAATACTATTCTTCGTACTGCTTACGGCCGGCGTTTACCCAAGCTCTTCTAATCGTCACGTAGGAAAGCCTTTCACGACTCATCGTATCAATTACGCGTAACGCTATTCGTGTCGGTCAAAGTACCTATCGTCCACGATTAGCTGGCGCAGTGTCAAAGTGCGATTTAATATTTCTCATGAAATCGTGATTAAACGAAATCGGATTCACGCGGAGGAGAGGAGGGAACAGATAATCGAATTTTTCCACCCAATCACCGCAAGCATTGCTAGCATATTTCCGCTCCATTCATGTTCGTCAAGAACGGCGCTTGGTCTTCTCGTAGCCTCCCGCGAGAAACTAGATGCTATTAAATTCAATTAATTGTCGACTCAAACCACGTACGGCGACCCGGAGGGTGCACGTGTCTTCGTGGGTCGTGAACTTAACTACGAGTGTATAGAGTCGTTAAAAAAAACCTCGAAACGACTACGAATGTCAAGTACCGTTTGTCCCGTTGCACCTCTAATAAATTTGTAGAAATTCTTCACGCATTTTACCCGCGGGGTTATAAATTATGTGCATATTTTATACTGACCCGTAACATCGTAACATCATCTCCGAATATCGGGTTATTCGATTAGCCGGAAAGCTTCTTCCAATATAAATTCATGAAGTTACGACCTCAGCCCATTGCCGATTTTTCAGAGTTGCAATTAATCTCGATCACTTCCAAGCCTCTCGTTCATTGACTCTTAGGCCAGTAAAAGTAGACGGTTTTTTTGTCAACTTTGCACTAAATTGCCGATCCAATTTTTTTTTTTTTATAAACTTACTGAGTATAAAATTACAAAATGCTGACAGATTCCGGTGGAGCTTCAGGCGCCATCTTGAAAAAAAGTTTTCGGCCGATATCTCGGAAACTATGAACTTTGAGGCAAAAGTTATGCAGACCATTATTGTAGAAAATTGAATTTCGCATCTTTTATTTCTTACAAATTTTTTTGTAAAACTTACCGTTTACGATTTATGGCTCATTTAATGAACAGGTTTTTCTATCTCGGCCGATAACTCTTCCCAATAAACACCGGTTCGTATAAATAACGTATAAACCAGGCATATACTCTATGTATATTCTAGGGAAGAAAGTTCCTCAGTTAAACTAATATTTTACGTTTTTGAGAAACGTGTATATTGAAGCGTTTAATATCGAGAAATATAGTACGTTCAATATACGACTTTTTATTCGAAATTATTTCAATATTTGTCGACCCTTATTCGTCGTATGCACGTATAAAGAACACTCATATTATACGTATATATGTAGCGAACTTGTAACGGTAACAAAAAAGTTATATTTTTGGTATGCTACAGTTATGCAACGAATATTATCATTCACATTTTATAACTTTTTCCTCATGAGAATCGACTAGCATTACCAGTTCGCTTAGAAAAACGCTATCAGATTTTTCGACCTAACTGGGATTTGAACCCAAGTCCGCTCGCATTCGCTGTATTACTAGTCGCACGCTCTACCAACTACGCCAAACTACGCTATGGATATTAGTCCAATATTTTCCGATTTGTCGGAGCTCATGGTTAAGGTGCCAAATTAAATTAAAATAAAAGGTGTTAGAAAATTGAAATTTTTTTTTTTAAATGGCCGAGGAACTTTCGACCCCAACTTTTGACAGGGATTCACTCCGCGAGAAATTCGTCACGAATTTTGAATCTGCACCCTATATATTATACCCCTATGTATAGAAACATAACACTGATATTATTAATACCATGTATCATCTGTTATATTAGCATGGCCTAAAAATGTTACGTAACTTCGATATAACATAGGTCATATTACTAAATAGTCTTGAAGTTATAAAACAAATGCACGTTGTGTTTGCTGGGTAGTAGGGAGGACTAGAAGAAGTCTTCATTCAAACAGATATTCGACGTTTTTGAGAAACGTATGTGTAAAACGTTTAGTATTATTGAATTCTGCACGTATAATACACGAATATTTTTGAAATTATTCCGTTATTTGTATTGGTCCATCCATTCATCGTATGCAGGTATAATGGATATTTATATTATACGTTTCCAGTTACTATTGAATAAACGTGAGATAATTGTAATCTTTGTACGCGGAAAGTTTGCAATGAATTATACGTATATTATTCTGTAACTCGGATAATCATGGAAATATCGCTACACTAGAACGTGTATTATACGCCTTCGATTTTGAATGAGTAAGCGTATAAAACAGGTATTTTCGACACATCTGAAATTTCCGACAAAATACGTGTATTATACTGTAACTCGGACGATTGTGAAAAAATCGTAAATCTAGAACATCTATTATACGTTATCAGGTTCAGTTGAACTAACGTATGAAATACGAATTTTTCAAACGTATAAATGTTCCGTAACTTTGAAGTTGAATCGACGTTTAGGTATCAGTTTATTCGTTCGAAAAACGTGTATAACTAACGTATAATACAGATTAGTGCACCATATTCGTACCGTAAACTAAGAACATTTATTACACGTATTTATTTTCATTCAAATCAACCTGTATGCTACGTATGCGCGATACGTAATAATTTCCCAAAAATTGAACGTATAATACTCGAGTCAGCATATACGTTTTCGTGAGATCCAATAAGAACGTGTTATATTTGTATAATAATGAATTGAAAAGACGTATAAATCAGGTAGTTACTATACGTCAGAATGATACGCTTTTTATATGTGTATAATTGAGAATTAGTCAACCATGTTCGTACCGTAGAATATGCACATTAATTGTACGTACATATTTTCGGTCACAGAAACCAATATTCTACGTATACAGTATACACACTTATTCTTCACAACTGAAACGTATATTATTCATTGATCGGAGGATTTATTCGACTAAAAAACGTATATCATATACGTATTTTCTATGTTTGTCAATAAACGTAAGTCGTAAACGTGTAATATTAGTACGATCATATATGTATACCAAAAATACACTAAGTATACGTATATGATGCGCGTAATATACGGACTGGTGTTTATTGGGTTATAATATTGGATTATTGAATAAAAACCTGTTCATTAAATGAGCCATAAATCGTAAACGGTAAGTTTTACAAAAAAGTTTACATGGAACAAAAGATGCGAAATTTAATTTTCTACAATAATGGTCTCAATGACTTTTGTCCTAAAGTGCATAGTTTCCGAGATATCGGCCAAAAACGGGTTTTCAAGATGGCAGCTGAAGCTCCACCGGAATCTGTCAGCATGTTGTGATTTTATATTCAGCAAGTGGTCCTAAACCTTATAAAGAAAAAAAAAAATTTGATCGGCAATTTAGTGCAAAGTTAAATTCTATCTTTACTGGCCTATCTGATTAGATTTCAAGGTGACGCCAAATATCGGGGGCGTATTCGTCGTCCTGGCTCTGCATTATCGGGTACCAGCTCCCATCGTGATGCCTCGTCAGCGAAGAGACGCATAATATCTTGCGTATGTCGATGAGACATGTAGGTATGGATCTACAGGGTGATACGAGTGAAATTACCATTTCATATCCCCTGTCGTATCTCCGTGTATGATCATATATATACTGCGACGAATTGGGGATGACGCCTTTTTGGAACCAACGAGGCGTGTCATCATTTTTTAGGATGACTAGCAGCTATTCTTTCTCGTATCATCGCTGGAGCGAATAAGCGTAGAAATTGTGTGACTGGTTAGATGCGACGGTACCAAGTCATCTAGCATTATTTATAACGATCCAATCTCGAGTTATCGAGTCCTCGATTCTGCCGGAGTGAATTGATCGCCGGTTTTAGAATCGTAGATTTACTCTCGCACTTAGAATCGCATTATCTCGCAGCTTGATTAATCAAATGACGCACTGGGCCGAACATAAGCTTCACTCTAGATGATGAGAAACGGGAATTCCGCTCCTATCAAAAATGGAAAAAATGTCCAAGGGACTATCCCTTCATCCCACATTCTTTCTCTCTCTCTCAAACCATCCGCAAATATCTGCGTACATGCATACGCATACCTGCGTACAGCCGCATATAAATGCGTCAGTTTTTTCCGCAGCTTATATACCCGCGTGGATTCTCGCGTGTGCGGCCCACTTCCAGTCCGCAATTCTTCGTCCTCGGCATCGTCGCTTACTTTAGTCAGGCTTACTTGGTATATCGGGAGCATCGAGAGATGTTACGTGATACCCAGCCCAATGGACTTTGTAGGGACGAGAACTAGCGAGGGATACGTACGACGTTTGATTTGGATTTTCAAACAAGGTTTTCGGGAAGATGATCCCGTTTTTTGTCGTCGTTTTTTTTTTCTTACTGGGAATAAGTTCACCCCGGATCGTTTATAAACCTTCTCGAATTTTTCCAAAGAAGTATTATTAAACGAGTTCCGAAAGTCCGTGAAAAGACTTTGCGAAAAAGTCTTATTTCGCCGAAAACTCGCCTTCGAGTAAATCAATTTTAGTTTCTGGGCTGCAGCCTCGATCCTCTCGCTAAGATATCGAGAGAATTTCAGTACGTGTATGAATCGTGTGCGAGAGTATACTCTCCCGTGCATGTGTGCATTTGCCGAAGCGGGAGTGCGAGAGCCGGTAATTTCGAAGAGGATCTGTGGAACCGAGCTACTCGAGTTGGTTGGAAGTTCAATTGAAAGCCGGTATTCTTAGGATTTCCATAAAGAAAATAGCTGTAGGCAAGTTCCGTTCCTTTTGACCCTCTTCAGGGTTCCACCGTTTTTCAAAAACTTGGCAAATCGTTCGAATCGATAGTGAAAACTGAATCTGAAACAGGATTATCTTCTGGATAGAGGGATGGAATTTTTTCACCTCGAGAGTGGAGAGAGATTCGAATTCTGTTCATCTGCGACTTGGTTTGATAAGAGAGATAAGCTTGGGTACGGTGGTTCATGAATTGGCTAGATATAACGACTGTGTGGTCAGCTTTATTCTTCGGTTAGAGAGTAGCGTGCGTGCATGCGGTTCGCTCGAGAAACAATCTTATTCGTGCCTCACTTTCGAATTCTGTCTGGTTGCGCCCGTTACGCGTGTAAATTTATCGTACATGTATATATGCACGAGTACATACACGCCACACACGTCGGCCAGACGTTCTTGCGGCTACATAGTGAGAAAAAATTTTCAACAATTCCGTTTGTATACAGAAGTAAAACGGAACTAAACTATACATCTATATTTCTTCCATCGATTCAATTAACCACTATCCCATCGTTCAAGATTCTAATGAAGAGAAATAAGAAGAAGAAGAAGAAGAAGAAGACTTTTTCCTTCACCTTTATCAATTATTTAACCAATGTTTCTTGTTCTTATATATTAATTCAAAATTACTATCGCAGCCACACGGTCTTTGATTGGTTTACAATCGATCGTAACACGGACGAGGGGGCTTTCTAAAAAATGACTGAAATCCTTAAGGCTCTTCTCGGCTGATATCGTAGAGTGTAATGGTATGAGACATAGATAAGTGTATGTATCTTATACACGCATGTATATATATTTATGCTTGAGTCGGTACATCGCGTAGTATAACACGTACACCTACTTAGCGGGTTCCCCGAGTCCACATCCGGTTCCTTGCTGGATTCTAAGCGGAGCAATGATTAAAGACAGCCTTCGGCAAGATATCTGTCTATCGTGTGCCCACCCATAGGCTACTTTTTCTTCTGTATTGAATTATCGGTGGATTCTTCTTCTGCTTTATTTCCTTCCTTTTTCGCTGTGTGATTCATTGGCTGAATGAGAGATCGAGATTTATTCGAAAATCGAAATCCGAGACTTAGAAATCTGGAGTTTGAGTAAAATTGCGAACTCGAGGCACCGGGCATCCATTACCAGAGGTCTAACGGTAATCGAAGAAATTCTAGAAGCCTTACGAATTCCAGGAACCAGACGTTCGGAATTTAAACACGTGAGGGAATAATATATACGTATATATATTATATATACACAGGCGCGAATGTATGCAGGTTCATGTATGTACACTCTGGGTACGTGCCCGTAATTACGTTGGTCGGATTTTTTCGCCTTCAAAAGCCATCGAGAGGCGAGGTGATTCAAGAAGAGAACGATGAAGAAGAAGAGGAAGAAGTGGTCGAAGAAGAGGAAGATATAGAAGAAGAGAGAAGTGATAGAGTTGGCATTCTTGACCTAGCCATGCGTGACCGAAGGCTGCAGAGCGCGATCGGTCCATGGCGTACTTATGCTACTCGCCCAGATGCTTCGTGCGAACTTGAGACGTGAGATTCCTTATAACCTGACGCTAAGCGGTCGCGGGTCGCGTTGTTCAACAATCAGAATTCGCTCGCTTCCCCTTCGCCTTGCAGGCTCTCGACGAATTCCTCTTTCTCTTCTCTTCTCTTTGGCCTCAACTCGACTCGAGTCTCACGCAGCCCGATGCGATGTTCGCACAGTCTCTCAGCTGCAGGCATTGGTTTTTCGGTGCATATCCACATTACCCGTCCATACCACCGGTAAGAAAGAGCTTGCGGTTGCACGCCGGCTTGCTCAGCCTGTGCCAATTTCGTCGATCCCTTGCCATACCGAAGCCACGTGCAACCGATACCGCTGCAGTATACAACACTCCCGTCTCTTCACTTTTCAGGATATACAAACTGCGATTCTGCGGTAGACATTGTCCCCGGTCACGTGTACACCTCTGGTTACAACACGGCTTTGAACTTCCAAGGGATGCTTTTTTTTTCCCACCATTCCAATATCACGATTCACAAAAAGCTCTACGATCATCATCAACGATCTCCGTGGGAGTGGATAGTCTACTTATGAAATTGACTTCCAGATTTATAACCGCAAATTCGCGATACAGATTCGACCGGGTATATAAGAGACGAGAAAAGATATACTAGATATGCTTATTAACTAGTATAAAGATAGATTATAGCGGTGAATGCGCGCGGGCAGTAGGGAAGTCGGATTCACTCGAACACGCAATGGTAATAACGCGGCGTAAGCTGATGCAAGAAGGTAGAAAATGAGCGGTATCATGCCTAGACTCGACTATGTGACGTCTTAAGTAACGGCGGAGGCAGCAGCGCCGGCGGTCTGCAGTTTCTATGATGGGATTATAACCGTTTGTTCATCTTCAAACACCCGGCTTCTAACTCCACACGATCATTTAGCAAATCAAGGGTTACGCTGCACACTGCAGTCTTGTTAGCGTATTTTCCTTCTCAGACTGCCAACCTGCGCCTTTGATACTCGCCAAGTTGTTAATCTCTTTTTTTCTTTCTATCGGAATGGTCGAGAGGAAGATTTGAGGACTCAAGCTTTTCTCCTGATAGAAATATTCTTTTATTCCAGGACTAATTTCCCTGACTTCTTTTTTGACTCACGATTATTTTTTCCATTTCCGTGTTTCAGGGTGCCAGAATGCGGTGGCTGGGTTACGTGGCCACGATCCTGTGGTGGTCAGGCATCGCCAGGTCCCTCAGCACGCTGAATCGAGGTCACAGTCAGTATCAATACAGTAGGCCTTAGAGTTTAGCTGGTAAAGAGTTTGTGTAGCGACTGTGTAGCGTATGGAGAAAGAAAAGAAAGAAAAATAGGATAAGTAGAGAAAAAAGAGAGGAGAGAGAAGAAAAAATGAGTAACTAGGAGAGGTATAAAGTCCGCGGAACACGAGTACCGCTTTGATCTCTCCGCTTAATTGGCTTTTGTGACGAGGAACTCGAGCACCGAGCGAAAGCCGTGTGATACTAGCTACTAGACGGGACACAGAATCATACCTTCATTACAGTGCGGTCGTCGTGTCGCGTCGCTGTGCATATCTCGGCTAAACCGTAACGTCTAAGTTAGCCTAATCTCGTCTCGGATGACCCGGTGCGAACTTGACTAACTTGACTCCTTGGCTTTAGTTTAGCTAATTGACAACCCTGTCCAACGGTAAAGTGAACCAAGTAAACTCATACTGGTAACAGAATAACAAGATCAGAGATCTGGAGATTCCGAGGTAGTGAATAGATTTTTCATACATATTCTCGCTTTTCAAATCGTCTTACACATTCTGCACTGAAGTTATAAACTTCGCGATATTTAAGTCCAAGTTTATTAACAGTTGGGGAATAAAAATTTAATGTCAAGTTTGCGGGAGCGGAACAATGAAAGTCTCGAGTTCCGCGACGGGAGAACGTGTACACTCGCGCAAGTCGCGGTTTAATTAACCTATATATTTACTTAGCTAATAACGCGTTCAATTTTGAAACGTCTTGACTAATTCGATCGACGATTACATTTTTTACAGATATTTTCTTTTTTTTCGTCTCATTTTTATTCAGACACGATAATTCGACTCTGTTCTACGATATAGATTGGTTCTGAACTTTCTCCATACGTTGTACGTACGTAGACCTAAACTGAGGCGGGAAAAATTCTTTGCCAGAAATTTGCAACGCGATACTTGCGTTCGATTAAATTCCAGACTAGTGCGGAATTTTCACCCAACACTCAAAGACTATTCTCACCCTCAAAGAAAGCTCTGAATTTCTCAAGACGGAGACCCTCACGGTTTGCACGAAGGGTCGTAGCGATTGAATACTCGAAGAAAATTGAAAATAACTTTATATACCCTCGCGAAAATTTTGCGCTTCTTAATTTCTTTCGGAAATGAAACTCTGATTCATCGTTCGTGTCGAGTGAGTCATTCTCTCTATGCGATAACTCACGTGGGCAGTTGCATTCGAGAATACAAACTCTGGATCAACAACCTTAGTGAGTCACGTCAGCCTCGGTCCGAGCTTCCAAACGCCTAATTAAACTCGTTACATCACGAAACATTCCTGATTTAAATATGACTTTCTCTACTGCAGTGAAAAGGCTGATAACAGTTTAACGAATTCCATGAAACAGGCTATAAGATCAGCCCGAAGCCCTGCAAGGGACCTGGAACGGGGGGCGAAGAGGGGACGTGCATGTTCGTCTGGGAGTGCATCAAGTCCGAAGGAACTCACGTGGGCGTTTGCGTCGATACTTTCATGTTTGGAAGCTGCTGTGTTCATAATTCCATAACGAACAACGTGAACGCGTCGGGAACGCCGGTGAATTTAGCTCCGAGACCGTCTCTGGCCGAGGCATTGTCCACCGCGCCCACGAGACCAACGTCTCTGAGCACGACACACCCTCCTCAGCAAAGCTACCCTGCGACTTTATCGTCTAGACCTCAGAGCTACGCGAGCACGTCGACTGGAAGTGTGTCAAGACCGCAGAGACCGAATTCTCAACGACCGAGGCCCACAATTGGAGGCATGGGTCCTGGCAGACCCGCTCAGAAGAGGCCCCACTCCAAACCCAACGCGAATCAAGACAACAGACTCGATCCAGCCGCTCAGGGCACTCGGCCACTTGGAATGAGGAATCCCTCGCTGAGTAACGGTCTTTCAACGGTTTCCGGAACTCTGGTTGTGAGTCAGACCGATGAGTCGAAGACCAAGACCCAAACTACCGAACATTTGATACAGGATAAGCCCCTGGGACCGACGGACAAAGTCGACAATTCCCACAACACCCTGATCGTGAAACTTCCCAGTCGGGTTCCGGGCCAGGCTATGAGGCCGCATAGACCTGGATACAGTCAGAAACCGTCGACTGCTCAGAGGCCGTCTGAATCACGACCGGATGATAGTAAGCCGGAAGAAGCTGACCTCGTCGTTCAAGCAACGATGCATCGACCCAGTGTTGACTCGGCGAGTGAAAACGTAAGTTGAATAACTTGAAATTGTATCTGTGTTCCTTTTTTTGGAACGCTTATGAAACGTTTTGTAACTTGTGTGTTTATTCAGGAGAACGGAGTCGGACTTCAACAGCACAGTCCAAACTTTATCCACACTGAACGTCCGCAGTGGGCCACGAGGCCAGCAGCATCTCACAAACCCTCTACCGACTATTCGAAGCCTTATTTTTCCGTCAAAAATACCACGCACCGCCCTGGGTCGGCGTCTATTCATCAAAGCCATGCTGGTACTAGGCCAAACTTTGTATCGAAGCCGGAAGCCGATAGAGTGTCGGTGAAAACTACCAGCACTACGAGGCCGACGTACTACAGCAGCCAAACGACAGGGTAAAATCATTTACTCCTCGAAGATGATTTTTTTTTCTTCGATGTGAATTGGGGGTATTTTTTTCGTTTTTCGTTGGGTCACACTGAAAAATTGATTTGATTGTAGCACAGCCGGATTCACCCAGCAAACGGTTCAGTGGCAAGTCACCACGGAACCAGCATTTGTCACGAAACAAAAGACGTCTACCGAAAGACCTACGATCCTAGAAGCAACCAGGCCAACAGCTTCCAGTCCACAAATTTGGTCCGAGAATAGCTGGACGCCTCCTAGACCCTCGCTCAAACCTCACTGGACGGACAATCCATCCTGGATGGACGATGGGCCGGAAAGATTTCCTTCCAAACCTGCAGGACCCACGAGACCCACGAGACCTCACAAACCGCATGAGGTACGCAAATTCCGTTACGATATCGTGTCTTCAATGACTTATATGCTTCTCTGATCCGAAGAGAGGGATCACGTGCTTCTTTTCGATAATTATCTTGAGGTTTTGTGTCGCAGAGTACAGAATACGAGAAGCCAGTCGGCTCGGCTCACTATATTACCACGTCTTACGTTGAGACATCGACGAAGTCGAGACCCACGAAGAAGACCAACCCCACGACCACGACTACCAGCACGACTACTTCCACAACGACGACAACGACGACGGAAAAACCTTCTACGATGTCTTCGTCCTCTTCGGCGACAACCACGAAGAAGATACTCGGCAACGTTATGACGGTTTCTGCGTCGTCTGATAGCAAGGATACGCAGTGCGGAGTTCCGCCGCTCTTCCCACGACCCGAGACTCGAATTGTCGGGGGAAAGGATGCGCCCTTTGGTAGATGGCCGTGGCAAGTTTCAGTCCGGAGAACTTCGTTCTTCGGATTCTCGAGCACGCATAGATGCGGGGGTGCGGTTCTGAACGAAAACTGGATCGCCACCGCCGGGCACTGCGTCGACGAGTGAGTGGTAATTAATTAGTAACCCGCTGGATCGAGTCCTCCTCAAAATATTCCCCTAGTTTTCGATACCGGTTCGTTTAAAATGGCAACAATTCGTTTTCCGACTTCTCAGCCTGCTCACATCTCAGATCCGCATCCGCGTTGGTGAGTACGATTTTTCCTCAGTCCAAGAGCGGCTCCCCTTCGTGGAGAGGGCCGTGGCTCGGAAGGTGGTCCATCCGAAGTACAACTTCTTCACTTACGAGTACGACCTCGCTCTTGTGCGGCTCGAAACTTCGCTGACCTTCGCTCCCCATATATCGCCGATCTGTTTACCGGCGAGCGACGATCTTCTGATCGGAGAAAACGCCACTGTCACGGGCTGGGGTCGACTCAGCGAGGGCGGAACGCTCCCGTCCGTTCTTCAAGAGGTAAATTAAACTTTTAACTCTCTCCAAACAGGAATGCCATTTCCAACTATCTACAATGCAACGATTCCTCAATCCTTTCGCAGGTTTCCGTGCCGATAGTAAGCAACGATAGATGCAAGTCGATGTTCCTAAGAGCTGGACGACACGAATTTATACCAGAAATATTTTTATGCGCCGGCCACGAGACCGGAGGCCAGGATTCGTGCCAGGTAAGTGATTTGAATATTTTTAGAATTTCGTTTCACGAAAATAACAGGCTGTTTGAATTTGCGGTTATTTTTCATTATTCCAGGGTGATTCTGGGGGCCCTCTTCAGGTCCGTGGCAAAGATGGCAGATACTTTCTGGCCGGTATCATTTCCTGGGGTATTGGATGCGCCGAGGCAAATTTACCCGGCGTTTGTACAAGGATATCGAAATTCGTGCCTTGGATATTAAAGAACGTTACTTAATCGTGGATCGGTCGATTCCGAGGATAATTAACACGGAGGGTTCAATTCCTGCGACCCTAAATGATGGAGGTGATTTAGATGGACTCTGGACCGTCTCGGCGAAGGAGAGACACGACTGAAAGAAACTAAAAAATAAAAAAAAAAAATGAAAAAACTAAAAAAAAAAAACGTTTTACAATACTCAAAAACGAAAAATACTGGCTCGCCTTCGCGCGACTGTATATATGTGGATAAATCCATCCCACAATCCTCTAATTTATTCAATTAACGGTCGCGCCGATTTCGGCACGACTGAGATGACTGATAATGAGATAGCGGAAACGGAATGGGCGAAACTTTGACGCGTGTATAAATCTATGACGATATAACTCGTATCCGTATACGCGATGGAAACTAAATAAAATGACGTGAGTAGTAATTAGCGATAAGCGATATAACTGGAGTATATATATATTTGATATAGATACTGAAGATGAATCACCGCAACGACTGTTTTTATTATATGGATGGTTGAAAAAACCGCGAACGAGAAAATGATAATATATAAAATATATGTATTTTTGTATAGTGAGGTGGCGAAACTGTTAAGTTTCAGATGCTACGTCGGTCTTGCCTCGGAGAATTTAATGATAGTTGATAAATTACGTAGTAGATTAGGGATAATATCATTTTCACTATATACCTATGATTATTATACAGCTTACTTGTCTTCTTCTCTTTTGTTTTTCCTCTTTCTTTTATAATATACACAGATTTTTTGTACAAAGCACGTTAATACGGTATACAATATAGTTTATTATAAAATTCACTATCGATATTTAATTACATTAGTAACAGGTAAATATATTTAATAAATATATAACAATTATTGAAATATATATATATAATTGTTTATAGAACATAAATCTATTATTTATAAGCTGTGTCAAATAAATATCGTTCTATTCTTACCACTCGATTTCAAACTTATAATTTAACTCTAAATATTCACCCTTGGTTTTCATCCCTTCAGGCTGAGATACAAATTACCGTGTAACATCTTCCCAAAAATAAGCCATCGTCGATTTTGGCTCTGCGAAATCCTAAAGTGTCCTAAAATCGAAAATTTCTTCCGAAAAATCTTAAGAAACCTAAATGTCTATGAAAATGAATTTTAAAGCCAGTATAAAATCTAAAACAGTATAAAGGTATCATCTATCATGTTTTTATTTCCTCGTACGCGTATTTCAAGGATTATATCGATATTAGAAGAGTCCAGTGTCCGGGTGACTCGTTTAATTCATCGTCCTTCGACGCCGAGAGTTAAACCATTAAAACATGACGATAAAACCATAAAAGCGTAGTTTGCATAGCCTCGACTTATATTATTCTGGAATTCAAAGGATCTTCTATGCGCCCGGCGATCAAGGATACTCCAGTTTCCGCGTCGATGATGAAAAACAAGAATGGATGTTCGGCGACGAAACTGACTGGTCCAGCGCGTTCGAAAAGGCCGTTTCCTGAAAAGCAATTCGTCAAGGAGTCAACGCTCGGTCTCCGTCCTCGTAGTATAGGGAAGTTTCTCTATGCCTCAGACAAAAACTAGCATCTCGTCTGACTGTGAGTGCGGATCGAGAAACGAGTCCAATAGGAGTAAATGAGAGGGACTATAGAATCGGTTCATTAGATGTAGTTAATTAATGGAAACAGAGCGATAGATTGAAGGAATCGTCGAACCTAACGACTGCAAAGTCAAGGCGAAAATATTTCAGCGGTAATTCATTCATTCCTTAATCAAGTGAATAAAATAAACGGAAGATTAATTAGCAGTTAGAGATGATCGTGAGTAATTGAATCAGAATTTCGAGCGTGAAGGTGAGATTAAAGTTTAAAACTGTTTGCGTCTAGAGCTAGAAATCGTTTGGACTCTATGGTGTAACGTTTCCTCGGGACAGGATATCAGCTATTAAACTTGGCAAGCTTTACAACAATAGTGGGAACATGTATATTTAATCACGGGTATTATCCTCGTGCGTCGGGGAATCGCGCAGTTTCGAAAGTAATCATTTACACGACTAAATGTACGGAGCTTTTGTTCCGTAAAAACGAGTTTTGCTTTCAACCAATCCGAGATCGAGCAGAACCTACAGCGGAAATGACAGGATAAAATTTCACACGAAAAATAAACAGGATAAATTCCGTACCGTCGACTTTGATCAACTTTTGAATAAAAATTTAGGAAATAGATTTTTGCTGAATGAAAAATATTTTTTTTACCATTTTTAAATGCCAAAGAGAATTTGAAAAGAATTGCAAGACCGTCACCAGCTTATTTTAAGAAAATCGGTGAGAATTGATTGTCTAAATGATAGGAGAGAAACGAGAAGTGATTATATGTACAAAAGCTAGTAAAATAGAACCTGGGTTAAAAGATTGGTAAGAATTCCGCCAGCTCGGAAGCCATGCATCGTATCGTTCGGTTCGAAACGCCCGAAGACGTGGCTCAGGGGTTGGAAGATAACGTGGAGGCGATAGTTCGGCTTGATAATAATTCCACTCACTCGAGTGCGTCCGATCTGGTTTCATGTAATTCCGTATATTGACACCGATGCTCTGTTGGACGTCCCGAGCGTAGACATCCGCGTCTTCGGTCATCGGCGATAAATCGGCGTCCCTAGGCTCGAACACGTCTCTGATCCCGAGCTGCGATCAAAGAAAAAGTCCAGAAACATCGCAGGAGCATCAAGGGGTTATTTCGTCAAACTATTCGAAGAGCCAGTTCAATCTTGCGTAGGCGTTGTTCCAGATCGATGCTTCGAATAATTTCTTTCTTTGTCTCCGAAGGAATTCTGATTCGAGATGCCAAGTTATGCAATTAGCGATTCTGAACGAGAAATTTAGGGATAACCTTGTAGTAAACGGCGAGAATTCCTCGAGTGTGAATTGAGCTGTTATCCAGCTCTACAGCTCGAGATATAGACGCGTACCCCATACCAAGCGTTTAGCATCTAAATTGCGACGGCAATTTTCGAAAATTGAGTATAATGGACGGGATGTTCGTTGGCGAGGACGGATTCACTTAAATTCAAGTAATTCGGCGTGAACACCGTGTCAGGGTCAGAGGTCGCGACGCGTGACAACTTTAGGAGAATCTTCGCGTCACCTTGGCTATGAGTTACGGTCGTCCTTGTCTTGCTGAATTTATACGACGCGAATTCGTTCGTCACGCGTCCTAATATTTTGCCGCGAATTCTCGTGCGATTAATAATCAGCAATTAACTACCTCCATCAATCATCAGCACCGAGTTTACTTACCCGCTGCAGGAACGGAGTCAGAGTGACAAATCCCTTGAGCATGAATGACGGTATCATCGCCCTGACCCAGGCGGGCTGTAATTCTTTTCTCAACTCCCTGAGGCCGACGTTACCAAGGTCTTTGGCCAATCGACGAGTGCCATCCCTGTCCGTGGGCAGGAGAAGAAGAATGTTGTACCTCGGATCCTGTAAACGAAGTCAGCGTATCGTGGGAACGCGGTAATTCCAGCGACTCACAGTCGAGTGGAAAAAACAGGATGTAGATAATTTATAAACTAACGTCCAGAGGAAATTCCAATGCCAAAGCCTGCAGGGTGGGCAGAAACGCGAATGGTAGAACCACGGTGTACGTCGCTGCGGAAACCACCTGTGCGACTTCTCCGTTCACCAGAAACGTCAGCTCCGACGAATCTCGGGAACCTTCATCCGTCTTTGGGGAATGGACTCGCCATCCTCCCACCGTACGAGTCCAGGACGTTTCCTCTGAGGAAGAAACGGCGACTCGTTGTGTTGGAATTTTCCAAAGAAACGCTAACTTTTATTCCGGTATTCTTTCGCTCGACATACCTGGGAATCCGGGGAAGTCTGGGTACACTGGAAAGCTCGGAAACTCGGGAACGTTGAAGAAATAGCCTCTGGGACTCCGGGTTCCGCGGTTCCTGGCTCCCCCTTCGATTGCGACTTCTTCGCTGGCGTTTGATTCCGCAGAATTTTCGACGTCGTCCTGGTGCTGATTTTCGTCAAAAATCGGCCTCAGCGTCGTAGCATCGTCAGCGTTTTGTTCAGTGAATGAATATTCCACCACTCTGTTGATCCAGACGCTCCCGTTTTCCTTAGAATTCACCAAATCTGATCTCGCCGTTACCTGGACTTCCGGCCTCGCGGATCTCGCGTTCAGCAATGTCCTGATCACAGGATCTCGGATCCTGATTCTCCGAACCCTCCGTCGCTCGAGAGGCTGCATTCCAACGGACGAAGAAGTGGATGTAATTTCAGTATCCATCTTCTCGTTTTCCATCGAGAGGAGATTCTCCGACTCTGAGTTAGTCGGATTAACAGTTGAAATTGTCTCTACTTCATCAACTTCATCCACAGTCGTCGTGTCAATAGAAATTGTAGTAGATTCATAGACAATTTCATTCGACGAGGTTTCTCCGGGCTCTACAGTGGAGCCTTCTTCCATATTCGTCGTTGTCAATTCCTCCGGGCTTTCTTCAGGCTTCTCAGATGTCGTTTCCACTTCCGATAAACTTCCGGATGAATCCGGGACCTCGACGTTTGACTCTTCCTCTTCAGAACTCATCGCCGTTACGCTCTCCGTCGCAGTGCTCGATTCAGCGACCATTGACGTCGTTGTTTCACGAGAAACAGTTTCTTCAGGCTGCAAAGTCGTCGATTCCGGCTTCGTCGTCTCCGTCACTTCCTCCACACCGGCCAAAGTAGTTCCCAGAATTTCTGGCTCCTCAGTAACCGTACTAGTAGCATCAATCATAGTAAGCACCGTCGTTGGCTGGCTGGTAGAAGAAAGAGGCTCCGTACTTTCGTCGACCGTCGGCATTGCTGAAGAGGTTTCCGCCAGACTCGACGGTACTTCTTCAACCGTTGTGGGAGAGTTCGTGGTCGTAGGGATCGGCGTGGTGCTGGAAACTGTAATCGATTCCGTGGTGATCATTTCCACGGTTGAAGGTACCTCTTCGGTAAGCTCTGCAGCGTCGGTTGTCGTAGTGGGGTCAGAATTTTCCTGAGTACTCGCAGTGACCACGGCGTCAACGTCGCCTTCTGACGTGGTCGTTTCTTCAAGGCTCGTATCCGGCGTTGTCGCCTCTTTCGGAGTCCTCGTTGAGGCTTCAAGTACTTCTTCAGGGACTTGTGTACTCGTCGTAACGTCATCTCCGATTCTGGAGGTTACTGTAGACTCAGCTACCGTAGACGTCGAAGTTACGGGAGATTCTGACACCTCTGTACTAGTCGGATTCGAAGAGCTTGCAGTTGAACCTACCAGGGTGGTCGGTACTTCCGAAGTGGCTTCTGGTACCGACGTTGAAGAGTCTGTCGCGTTTGTCTCGTCGCTTCCGGAGGGCAAATCAAAGCCAAGGAATTTCAGAATGTCTTCATACTCTGGCCTCAACTTCGTGTGTTCTCTGTTCAGAGTCAATCCACCCAGAAAACCATCCGGACTGAGGTAGCTCTACGCGAATAAATAGAATGTCATACAAGTGCTTCATAGTCGAAGCGTGAGAATTTGGTTTTGCGTCGAGATACGATGATGAGTATTCGCTGCAGAATAAGAGATGAATAAACTAAACATTTCCTGCGATATCGGAGCAGTGGGAAAATGTATCCGCTACAAAATAGCCCGAGGGATGATTGCCGAGACATCCTACACACGCGGAGGAAGACGCACATCGTCCCTGCGTCAACATTTCAATTTTCTCTATGCAAATAAGAATTGGAAGGACTGTATCGAACGGCTTCCCTTATAGTTTGTTTCAATCTATGGAATTGACTATTCATGAGATATATGGTAGGTTTCACACTGCTCACCCTCAGTCTCCTGTGGATGTCCCGGAGGCCGATTCTCGTTACGTCTTTATCCCTCGGGAGTCCCAGAGCGTGGGCGATCTGCTCGTTTCCAGGACCTGCCGAACCCTCGTACAGGGCTGCCAAAACGAAGCCAATTCCTGTAGGAGAGAAGGCGATGTTTCCGCTGTTTCTAGACTCCCCGTACTCCTGGAGGATTCGCACCCCTAGTTCGTTGATTACGTCTGTCACGACGTCGACGGGACGCTGAAACGCAGGGGCTTGAGGGGATGGGGGCTCGAGCCAGGAGCCGCCGTATCCTTCGGCTGGAGCCGCGGCGGCTGAAATAAATAAAAATAAAATTACCGAGAGGAAAGATTTTCGTCGAATCAACAGAATCGATAATGTTCATGTCATTTTTAATTATCGCCGATGGTCGTCAGGCGATATTTAAATTCGACGATAAAACTAATGAGAATACGCGCTTCGTTGGATAGTAAAGATCCGACGTTATTACTCGAGGACGAAATCCTTGACGGTATAATAAATTGACGATAATTGTTGAATCGTTGAATGAAAATTTTGAAAATCGCGTGTGGAAGAAGATTTTGTAATTCGCGTGTGAAATTCCGGAACGTGATTGTAATTATTCGACAATATCTATCCGGGGATCTGGGATTAAGATCCGAGAATGAAGTTGTGTAATTAAATATTAAACTTGATCTTGCGGAGGAACGTACTATAAAGAAATGCCAGCCATAATATCCTCATGTTTATAACTCGTTTGAAAAAACTTGTTTCGAAAACCGCACGTAGGCAGAGAAGTGTCACTCGTCAACTCCGAAGAACGAACTGACCAGCGGAGGAACGTAGGTACGAATGAACGAACGGTTAAACGCGTTCAGAAGAAGATACAGGCATCGCGTTTTCGATTTGGACGTCGACTGCAGCCGAGAGACCGAGAGCTAGAACCAGACTACTGCTGTCTAGTCAGTTACTCGATCAGTATATACCGCAGGCATACTCTACCTGGCTCCTATACCTAGTGGTCACCGCGTTGTTTGCGAACACGGAGGGACGTTGGGCCCCTCGTCGGACCCTGGGGCTTACACGAGACAGAACTTGGCGAAGGAGGGGGATCAAAGAACGTAAGGGGACAAGAGAAGGGAGAGAAGACTGGACTTTTTTCAGAGGCAAGGTCGCCAGGTAGATAACCCCGTGGCAACATCTTTAATCTCAATCCCCCCCACCCTCGCTCATTCGTACGTAATTACATTTTTCATCAAATTTAACTCTGTTAGCTACGAAAAACGAAGGTCGCACGTATCTCTAGGAATACGAAAGACGTATCTAAGAAAGAACGAATTATCCTTCGGGGAATGAAATATATTCTGAAACATCCTGTATAAGTATGTAATATGTACTGTATGACATGAGCAGTCAAAAATCGTACAGTTTCACACGGTTCCTCCTCCACTTCTCTCTCGCTCTTCTGCAGCTATAATAATTACAATTATTATTCTCACCGTTATATGTGTTTCCATCCACAACGTGAATGCGTTACATATATGTAATTAATTGTCCTTATGGTATACGGGAAAAATACGTAGCATTACGAACGCCCTGAGTGTGATGAAATAACTTTTGTATATTGTTATACTTTTGCGGTAATCCGGATCAAACCGCGAGGTTCGTATTCTCAAAGTTCCACCGGAAAGTTTTTAAGCTTTACACTCAACGCCGTGCATTATACTTATTGGAAAGGGGCGAGCGATTCTGCTTTTGTCGGACTCGTTAATTCAGCCATGGATTTTAACAAGTGAATATCCTGCTCTTCATTCGCTACGCCAAGCTGAATACGAGAATCACTAACTACGACTAACCAGCAAGGCAACTATCACGCGGATTGAGTAATCCTTACATTAATTTATACCTGCACTATATCACGAATTCCACCACGGCATGTTTTTTTTTTCTTTTGAATTCATTAAGCTAATGCGCTTTCAGGTATATCGAATTCGAAAATCGTGCCTGTATCGCCTATACGACTTCTATGAATCTATAAGCTCGGAAATTATCGGGCTCTTTAATTCTTGGTGGGTTGAATTTAGGCTAAGGAATCTACCCTCAAAATATGGCCCGTTCAATCAGTGCGTAACACTTTAGATGATATTATATTCGTTACATATCTAGGTATCTTTTTCTTTGGTAAGTATATATTATACCGTTAGAAATAGCTCGATCAACTGTATAAATCTACCATCCGTCTGTGGAGATCGTATCTCATTGATCTGGGGATCAAAACGCGATGCGAAGCAGTTAAAATAAGTCAGATTCCGTTCGTTTCTTTTTGGTGCAACTTTAGAACTGTTAATTGTGAGAGGAAATCGGAAAGATTTGTTATATATGGATATTTATCGCGAATGTATTACAGCTTCGGGATATAATACATACTGATACAGTTTATTATTAGGAATTATTTAACACATTTAAACAGTCCGTATAGTGAGAGTTTCACGTAATTCAATTCGGAGCCTATTTATAACTTGATTGTTTCGACTTTGTGACTAATTTTATTCCATCTACCCATCTGTCTCTATTTTTCTCTCTCGTAGATGCGTCAACAGTGATTAATACTTTTCACGGCTACTCGGTTATGCTTACAGTTACGGTTACGCAAACTGAAGAGTCAAGAGATGCTTGACTCACGGCGTCTAATACACATATAATCTTTTTAGAAAAAAAATAAAATAAAGTAAAAAAAAAAAAATGGAAGAAAAAAAAAACTGAATGGAATGGAAATACTTTATTTATTCATTCCACTATAAAATTCACATTCCAAACACTTGCGTTAAACTGTATAATTCAAGCTTTCCCCAAGTAAATATAACTGTAACTCGTTTTAACTGTTACTATAATATAACATTATTTGTACAGAGGTGAGTTATTCTTCTTATCCTTTTTATCCCGTCACTTATCGTATTTCACCATCGTAAAGCATAAGGTATACAAATAAATGAGAAGATAATTAATTTTTTTTTCGTCATTTTTTTTTCCTTTTTTTTCAGGATTTATTTCAATTTTCATCACACGATTAAAGTACATATAATATATGTAATATTATACACGCATGGTAGGTTTTTCGTTAAGAAATCTGCACACATACTGCAATGCGTAGGAATCTATATATTTCAAAACGTCTCGCTATAGTATATATATATTATGTGCGAATTAAGTGCGGGGGTGGACAATTTTATAAATAAACATACATGTAAATAGCGTAAATTATCTCCTTCCTTTTTGTATTCGAATCGTTGCCTGTAATCTAAAAGACTGCAATTATTTATTTCAAAGTTATCATCGTCAAGATATACTTTGCGTCCTTCCTTAATGGTAACTGCTTCTGCAGACGGTCGGAGAATCATTATATCCGTTATGTAATCCCATACAACTTTTACCTCCGCGCTTCGTATTCTTGCTAAATAAGTCGCAATTAGAAAACAATAGGCTAACAATTTCGTTCTGTAAATTCCTGCAATTATAGGATCGATTAAATTATCGGCATAAAGCGATTCAACCGAGTAAAAGTCAAAGGTTAGAACGAAACGGAATGCTGGAAATGAAATTTATGCATGATTCATTTTGCTGAAAAAATCGCTGCAAATTCGCTGAAACATTCACAAGCATTATTATTCATCCCTGTCATCTACTTCGTATTATATAGCAGTTTTCGTATCCTTATGTTACGAAAGGACGAATCAGTTTCCTTTCCAGGATGCTCTTCCGTTTTATCCAGAAATACTCGCAGCTGAGCACCAATACAGCAAAGAGAAATCCTGGAACGGAAGTACCGATGAATGGTGGCTATGCCACAATGCGAAGCTTTGCAAAAATCTAAACGAGCTAGATAACCGATTTAATAACTACTTTCGATACCGGATACCCATTCGGGACGGAGCTAATTGTTGCATTGCTGAATTGGCGAGCACCACAAGGCCGAAATAATATAATGCCACGTGTAATATAATAACATCGCACAGAATGCATCGTGTCATTGCATTTGTTTTTTTTTTTTTTTTCACTCACCTATGAAAAGAAGGAAAAAGCTCCCTTGCATGTCGTCCATGTTCACCTTGTGATTATTAGTTTCCTGATTGATGCCAGGTCCTTCCCAGCACTTGTCTCTTATCGGCATTCTCTCGGCTGTCCATTTATGGATCAGACCAACCTGGTGCATTCTCTTCAGCCTGTGGAACCGTGACATTGCAATAGGTGCGAGAAAAATATCGCGAGGGTCGAAGGCCGTTCGAGTTGGCTTTCAGTGGGGGATCAATGCTCGGATTTTCACTTTCTACATATGCGTCAAGAACTCTACGGGCGAGAATAGAAAGGGAAATGGACAGCGGTGCAGGTTCCGGAGTGGAGAGAAAATAAACCATTGAAAAAATCGAGGGACAAAACTGCCAGTGCAAAAACTTCATTCAGTTTCACAGTTCAGAAAAATACCCATTTGTGCTAAACAGGGAAGAAACTCACTCCAAATTAATGATCGGAAGATACGGACTGCCGGAAGCAACGATCATGGCGATCGGTTCCTGTAGAAACTCTTCAACGCTGAGGGAGAAGTCGCATCTTCCGGTAGCAAGGAGTTCCCTTCTCATCAGGAATCTCAGGGATGTTCGCCAGTCAACTAGGACGTGGGTTCCGTCTTTGACGCGAGTTATCGAGTCCGTATCGTTTGTCACGTTGTATTTCTCAGCGCCGGAGAAGAATCTTTGGAACTTGGGCTCATCCGATGAGCTCAGCATCTCGACTAGGTAACTTCCGTTCGGTAGAGTCCAGGTCAACTCGTGTTCCCTGGCCAATACATCTTCGATTGATGAAACGGAGGCGTCTATCCTCGGAAAAGTTAGGAAAGCGACTAGATTACCGCTGTAAGTTGCGACTATGACCACCACCACCAGCCACCAGGTCCCGACGATTAATCTGCCACTGTCAGCCCGCGGCAAGTGCATGCCACCTGAGATTTTTAATCTTGTATTAGGGAGGGCGAGATTTTCGCATGATTTTTTCACGGGAATTTTTACCTTGCTGAAGCAGGGCTCCGTACACGTACCACATGCAGTCCCAAGGGGAATTTAGACCCGGTGATAATGGAATGTTCGTATAAAATGGACTCCAGTTGTGCACCAGGTACAATATCAATCCCATTATCATTATCGCTGCTGCCAGACATCCCCAGGTCTGATTGCAACGAGTTATATCAGTATCTACACGAATATACTTTCCGAGGAAAGAGAAGGGTGCATTAGAGGGTCGAGTTAAGTCTGGCAATTTTTAAAATCGGGGAAACTTTGTCTGAAATTGGTCAGAAATTTAGTAATTTTTAAATGGCTGTAACTGGCTTTGAAAAGCTCAAAAAGTCAGCTTTCCATATATCATGGTTATTCGCGAAAAATTCTAATGATTAGATGTCATTTCAATTTTAACGAAGAACAAAACAAAAATTGCCATGTCGAATGAACAGGAAACTAAAATAAAATAAAACTAGCGACCTCTTAGAGTCGAGCTACAGCGTCCCTCTTTGGTGAGGATTTTTTTCTCAACGAACACAACTATTCGGGAGGGTAAGAGTTGGAGAAAAAAAATTAGAAATTTTTTTTTTAACCACCTTAACGTATACATAGATACTTTCCCCACTTTCCGACTCGTTTTATTTATTCAGTGCAATTTTTGGGAAGAAATAAATTCGTGAACTCGATTTTTAAACGATTCGGTACCCAAATACCTCCTTCGTGTATGGAGACATGAAGAGCAGTGCTCTGGAGAGGTGTCTGGGCCTAGAGGCAAGCAGGCTGTAAGTCTGGACCGAAACTGGTCGGGTGAAATTAACCGCGTTTTTCTTTTCCTCGATAATCGTGAAAGCACATGCCGCGATCAGGACTTTTTTTGACCGGAGTAGCTCGATCACAGTATCGGGAATGTTGTTGGTGACGGATGACAGCCCATCGCTCGTTGCCTGCAAGTGAGTTTAAAAATAAACTCACGCGAATTAACATCGGACTATACATATACAAGATCCATTTCGTTCCAGCGCCAGCTTCCCGAACTCGAAACTCTCACCTTTCTGGACGAGGAATCCTTCTCGTAATCATCCGACGCTACGAGGACGGAGTAGGTGAAGTTCAGACGAAGACTGAGCTGTTTTAATATGTCAAAAATCAGCCCGTCGAACATATCTAAGCCGGTTTTATTACGATTAATTATTTGCCAGGGTGGATTCTGTGGGGGTTGATGAAAAGGTGTTACAATTATCCCCCAGTCTCCAAAAGCTCTGGTTATATCCATCGATAAACTTTATGCTCACGTGGAAGGTGACCACTGGGAGTGTTCTTCCCCTGAAGCCATGAGCCACGTGGGGAAATATCGCGTCAGTTAAAACGGCCCCGGGACGAGGGGACCAGGAGCCGGTCGTTATAAAATGTCCAGTTCCGTCGTACTTGTCGTTGTCGGTTTTGTTTTTTTCGACAAAGGACTCGCCCCAGGTTATCGCGGATGTTATCATCCAGGATGAACATTTGTCGCACGTTTCCCCGGATCCGGTACGTCCGGCCAAAAGTTCTTTCTGAACGAGAAGGTGGAATTAAGGAACACGCGAATCCCGGAAGGGGCGAGACCCACCTTTATCGTATCTAGAACCGCCCGTCGACGTTCCCTCTTCGTAAATCTTATCGCCTCGAACTCCTCTTCAGTAACGTGCTTGGATAACTCGATTTCCTTGGCCAGTGAATCTTCCAGAGCGACTGCCAACGCCCTGGTCAACTCGCGCACGTGGCAAGTCATTCCTGTCTGCAGGAAGAATTCAATTTTCTCTTAATTCCCGCAGATCCTCTTATGCGAAAATGAAAAACGACGATTGTCTTACATGGCAGAGACCCTCCGTGCTCGTAGTGTTGTGAATAATCGCGATATTTTCACCTTCTCCTAGGATGTCTGTAAAAGTTGTCAAATTCTGTTCTTCAGACGTTGTGTCGCTCGCTAGATACAGCCACTGGTTTCCGGGATGAACCATCCCCAGTGATTTGGCCTTTAGAAAATTATGACGCAATAAGCGAGGGGGAAATAAAATTCATTCATTTCATCGGGAATAATTAATAAATAAATCACATCGAACTACGATCTTTTATTTTCATCTGACGCATACCACTTCCATGACCACACCGACCGTGTCGATTGTGACAATAACGAGGAAGCAACCGCCGAGCTTTTCCACGGGAAAATCTGCGAGGATTTTTGATATTTCAAACCGTTTTGACCGATCAGATTTCGCCGGTTTAATTGAGAATACGGATCTCGAGGCTGGGGTTAGTCCCGAATCCGGTAACTCGGTCGACAGAGCGATCAAAACTCTGCTGATCGTGTCTCTTCCTGTAAAAAATATTATTCCTACTCTTGTGCGTTTGTTATATATCGGAATACGAATAACGAAACGGATACATGCGGCGATTCGCCTTGTCATTTCTTATCGAGCCTAACCCAGTTGTGTTTTCCCGCGAAGAGCTGCGATAAGGATATAATAAGCTAGAAATTTCAAGCGACAAATGCATTCGCCTTGTCAACCGCGACGATAACTATTATTATACATTCAATATATTATACCGAAAGTTCCGTCGTGCAGAATGTTTATTTTACTCCATGAAAGGGCCGATCTTGTTCGAAGGTCTAAAAGCAATTGTGGCAATTCTTCGCCAGGCTGTAATAGAGGTATGCTTATGCCTTCGTGAATCGGAAGTCGAGGACAATCTGCGTCTTGAAATGAAATCCGGGCTTTTACCACACATTGATCTAACGAATACATAACTATGTTGTATGTACAGTAAATGTAGATCAGTTACCTGTAACCGCCACGTGTACGAGATCTTCTTTTTTCGCTTTGCGAAATAGTTTCCAAGTTTCATAGCACGTTGTGATCGATAGTAAAATGGTGTAATCTGATAGAAAATAAAAGGGGGGATAGGTTTGGATTTGAATATCGCGTGGCTAATGGCATAAGGTCGTATACCTTGTCGGAAAAATCGTCTCTTGGATGCCTACGAACTTATGTCATTAGATAGGCGCTGTAACTTTATTCGAAATTTATGCAAGATTTTTTTCACCCAAACCTCGGCGCAAGTTAACATTCGAGTCCCTGAATAGATGCGCCTCGATTCTGCCGAGCCGCATGTTCTCTTCGACCGTTTTAACAACGACTTGAAATATTTCGGTCAAAGATTTTTCGTGGTTCGTTTTATCCAAGAATACATGATCGTCGACCACGATAGCTGAGAGAAACACGCGTGCGATTAATCGTCGCGGTGATTTTTTTCCCTGCGATTTCACGCCTTTAAAACGTACCCATTGTTGCGTTGGCTGTTATCAACGATGGAAAGTCACTGCATCGAATTGTAGAAGTTGTGATGACTAGTGATACAACGAACGTTGTAAGCATTTCGACGAAACATAAATACTGAAGAAGAAATTCGAATTCCTGGGAGATATAACTGTGACTGGTTTTTAAATATTAACGCGTTTTCGTAATACTATTTTTCGGAACGGAGACCGTCTCACGGTTTGTTACTGCTATCACGTGAAATTCGATTAAACTCTAGCACAACGCGGTGCGCTTTTATCCCTGGAATTGTATCGAAAGGTTGCGATTTTAATAAATAATTACTAAACGATCGAAGCTACTATAAAATTCCATTTAGTTTGATCGAAGAATACTCGGTACACGTTGATCACGTGTCTTTTTTATTACGCTTGAATTTATTATGTCATTATAGTCGCTAGATGTACACCAATTTCCCAAACTAGAATCGATAATATTTTATCCAATTTTATTCGCTTCCGATTTAGCGAAGCTACATGATATCGAAATAAGAATTTAAAATGGTATTAAATTCAAAGCGTTTCCGTCTTTACTTTCCAATATCCTAGGTGGCAGCAGGAACCAAGCTGAGCCCCAACGTCTTACTTACATCGATAAAGAAGCGAGTAAATATGTAGGAGGAGAATTTCTTCCTGTGGTTAATCATTGCATAGTTAAATGATATTTTATCGCCAAGGCTAGTTTGCGGCGGAGTAAGAGAAGAAGAAAAAAGGGGGGGTAAACAAGAGAAAAATAAAAACTGAGTATTTATTCTGTATCAGCAACTATCAGTGGAAATTCTGTGGCTTCGTAAAGTCACATATATTATCATGTATTCCTTAATTTCGTACGTAGCTATTGGTCCGCACGAGGTTATACGTTATTGGTGAATATCGCTTAAAGTTTTTATCGCGTGTCCGCGCCGTTGGCGAACGCGGATGAGTGGAATAGAAAAAATGTTTTGAGGAAACTGCTGCATACCCACAATACAGATACGGTTTTAATCTCTCGCGGAGAAGTTCGCGTTTAATTATCACTCCGTCAAAGTGCACATATTCGACGTACAGAGTATAACACATCCTCGTCGTCGGGCAAACAGCGAATGTCACATAGAAGGAGACATCAGACACATACAACATGTCGATTATGTCGCACACCAGCTGACAGCATGGCTAGCGGACCTCGAACAAACGTCAGATGTTTTTGATTAGTTTTCAAACGCGTTACTCAGTTGTTACATTATTTTCACAAGTGTTATTCTCACGACTAACTGTGATGGGTTAAGCGACAAGTGACGATCAGATACTTTAGTGTAACTTGAATATAACAGTTTGTTAAAAATACAACCAAGTGCCAGGGCGAGTTATTTGTTGTTTCCAATATTTTCACGCCTAGCCGTTCGAAATCACGCCAAGGAATCGGAAACAGATTTCGAATAATACACACTGAAATAATGGAGCCTGAACACCCGATGATACAGGGTATCCTTTTATTCCCGCCGCAAGGAATGCTGGGACAACTCAAGGTTAGACGATTGTTAATTTATCAGAGACTAATTATAATATCAGTCGACGCATACCAAAGGAAGTTGGCATCCTTTCTTGAACCGCTTGTCAGACAATGATCAATTTATACGATTATAATGATATTTCATTATTGTACTCCTATTTACATTTAATAATCATAATTTTCTCAAACTTGTATAATGTCTGTATGTACATCTCTTACTCCTGTCTATTTTTCCATTCCAGAAAACTTGGCACAAAAAATTTTGCCAGCTGTTTAAACCAAGCAAAGTTGGAATCAAACGGCTCGAGATATACGATAGCCAAGAGGAAGCTATAGCCCCACAAAATTCATCGAGAATCATCACCCTGGAAGCTTGCGTTAAAATTACACCCAGTCAACAGCCTCATGTGTTTACAGTAAGTCGGAGTTTCTACATCCATAATTTTCCATTCCTAATAAAAAAATTTTTGCTCTTAGGAAGCCAGAAACAGACTTCGAAGAGCTTCGTTCTTATACGAGGCTGTTGTACAAACATCGACTCAGAATTGAATGAGAAATTAATCCTTTCTTACAGTAATGCAGATAATATGTGAAAACTGTAGTTTAAAATTTAAAGAAATAATTTCTAATGAAAGAAGCATTTTTTATCTCCATTTTCTCACAGATAGATTTCTCCTTCTCTAACAGGTCGTCACCAAAACCCACCTCCATCATTTTGGGTGTGTTTCGGAAGCAGACATGGCGAGTTGGATTAGCGCCTTCCAAACGGTTGCCTTCGAAGACACTCTACTGCCGCGAACAATCGAAGAGGATAACGACTTGTATTGCACAAGTGGAGAGGGCGTTTTTGCTGTAAAACTTGTGGAATCTGATGCTTCTAAGAAGTGTGGATTACAGGAGAAGAATTATACCTTGATAATAGCTGCCGTTGAGATGAAGCTCATGGACGGAGATGAGGTTCTTTTCACCTGGCCTTACAAATTCATAAGAAGGTACGGGTACAGGGATGGAAAGTTCACCTTCGAGGCTGGCAGGAAGTGCAAATCCGGCGAGGGATCGTTCAACTTGGAACACAGCAATCAGCAGGAAATCTTCAAGTGTGTATCGACAAAGATGAAATGTATAAAGAAATTCATAAGCGAAAATAGCAGTCCCAACATTGAGTTTAACAACGCTCAATACCATGCGGCATTGTCCATGGAAGCTGGCTCCAGGTCGCCTTTACCTCTGTCCCCAAACAGCTCGGGGAATTTTCCGGACTTGGATTTTTCTACGATATCGCAGAACTCCCAGAAACATTCCACCTCGTCTTCTTCTAGCCTGGATTCTATATCTTTCATAAAACCACCACCGCCGATAATAAAACCAAGGCCAGCTAAGCCCCCGCGAAAATACATCTTCAATTCTCTCCTGGAGAAGAAGACAATAGAGCATGAATTTCCCGAGGCAAATGCCTGCGGGAAGTACACCAAACTCACTCTCGCCAATTCGCCGGAATTACAGACTAAAAATATTGTCAATTCTTCGATCGACGATCAAAAGAATTCGTACGATTCCATCGAGGTGAGAAACGACGCTTGGAGAACTCACGGCGTGGACAACGTTCCTCATACAGAAATAGTCGGCTCTCCTTCTTACGGACTTGAAGAAGTTGAGTACGAAATAGTGGAGGCTGTATCATCTGGTTCGCAGAGTTCCAAGCAGAGCAAATCCGGCGTTAATGATATGGCCATAACGCCGACCTCCCCCATTATCCATAACAATGTATCGAGCAGATCTGATCCCCCAAATTACGACAAGCTGCAATGCTTTCCATGCACTCCTAAACTGAATCATAATTCGGGGTACAGAACCCCAAATGTTATGAACAATTCGCAGATCAATACCCAGGTTTATGCGACGCCCTGTTTACCCGTGGAAAATATCGATTCGCCACAGCCGGACTGGGAAGACAATTATGAATCTGTTGAGGATATACGCGCGGTTAGACTGGCCGACGACAGTAGTCACGGCTATGGGGTGATCAACAAAAAATCAGCGCTGCCAGATATCCCCGGGCCAAATCATAAGATATACAACGCGACTGAGTATGCAGTTATATCGAAACCGAGGAGGGTCTGATGATTATTGGGAATGGGTTAATTTCATTTCATTCACCAGAAGTTTCGATATGAAAATTCTCTCCACCCCCAGTGGAAGAGAGGAAGAATAAGATGACGAGCAATTTTATATAGTTTTTTCCCTTTGACTGATCAAAACTCGGACCTAGTGCCTTATTACTATAATTATAATATAACTTTATTAATATACGAAATGAAATATTAAAGTGATGACGGAAGCCAAATAAGGTATGCATGATGAAGGAGAAGAAAAAAGAAAAAAAAAAAAAAGAAAGAAAGAAGAAGCGTTTAATCTATACTAAATTCTGTTCATTTTTCAACACTATAATATATCGCACGTACTTAGCTAATTTTCAAATATCTATAGAGTGGTATCTAATTCTATTCAGTAAATTATAATATCTAGTTATAATTAAAATCCACGAATTTTTCCTCAAACTCGGTGTATATTACCTTATTGTCTTTTCCTTATGGTCATAGAGTTCAATTTACGGAAGTAAATAAATCATAATCTTACGCCATTACCATAATATTTTCTCGTGATTTTGCATCACAATTCTCTGAAGCCATGGTTATGATAAAGCTAGTGGGTGAGGTGACATAAAATAGTATTATACATCTATACTTCAAACATATACATATATAAGAATGAAACGTGGAGAAGTAAAGATACCACAATTATTATATTATTATATTATATCATATTGTGTGTTTAATTTATAAAACTAAACGCGTTAAAAAATAAGTTACTTTATTGTATATTATTATTATTATTATTATTATCATTATTATTATTGTATACGTTAGGTAATGAATATTTTACTATTTTTTCACGTGGTTTTGTATACCTATAATCAAAGAGTGGTGCATCACATATAGCTTTATAAACGTCGGTCAAACGCTTAGAGTTATATTATCAGGAATGACCAAAGAATGATTAATGAAGGTGAATATGTAGCATGTAGAAAAATGGGGTTTTTTCATGCCCACTTGAAAGCGCCTCAATATATACGATAGTAGGATTCGTCATGAGGTTTATCCATTATTCATTATTATTATATAGAAGAGAGTCAGAACCGTATATATCAGACAAAGATTAGATTTACGATTTTTCTACTGCCGTTTTCTAATTATATACGTTTTTTTTTTTTAATTCTTTTTCCTTCTCTTTTCTTTATCTCAGTAAACGAAATACCGTATTACTGTTACTCAGATCTTGAATAAGTCATGCGAAAATATCATTATAAGCATCACATTTTCCAGTTTTTCTTTACTTTTTTTTGTTTGTTCTTTCTTTATTTCTACTTACACGCGGAACTTTTCATGTACTAAAAAAAATTCGCTAGTTCTGCCTCTTTTTGTGTTTATTTCTTAATTATTTTTTATTCTTTTATTTGTGGTTTTTATTCAATATATATTGTGACAGAATAATTTATTCCATGAAAATTATCTTCATACTCTTTACATATATCGCGTATAATATGTATGTTCTTTGTAAGTCTACAGGGAAGTAAATTTAAAAAAAAAAGAAAAAAAAAAGTGAAATATTTTTAATCTTAGAATAATTCTTTAAATCGTTTATGTATGTATATAGTATGTATTGTGCCAATGGACGAGTTTCATATAAATAAATGAATCAAGCTCGCCCGGATACTAATTAAAAAAACTGAAACAAAATGATGAAAAAAAAAATACTTCACGTTATTATTATATCAATATCATATTATGCATTTTTATTTACATAAGATAAACATATTTTATATTATATCTACGTATATAAGTATTTTATATTTGTCCAACGTTCTTGAAATAACAGATGAAAATTAATATTTTACAATCTTTACACGACTTTTGAAATTAAGTTTCCCAACTCCTATACTACACAACTTTAACTATTAATAACGATCATGAATTATTGGTACAAACTCGACAATCGGAATAATTGATACACTGAAAGAATAAAAAGACAAATACAAAAATTCGAAGGTTTGTAATTTCGTAATCCAATCCTTTACATAATATTGTTTCAAGTTTTCATTGGAGTTCCGACTTTTTCGTATTCGAGTTTAGAAACGTTCTCTTCTTGGTTTTCAATATCTTGGTGAGGTTGATGACTCTGTTTTTTCATCTTAGCGAATTCTTCCTCTGCAACAGCTTCGAAATATCCCTCATCGTGGTTCATTATCCTGCGAACCTTTTCACCCTTTGTCGCCAATATCATTTCGATATTCTTCTTTCCTCTCAGGTCAGGAAACCAGTTGAGATTGTCAGCGATCAAATGATTGTTTCTGCATCCGTCGCATCGTACAATTATAACGCCATAATCGTAACCGATTTTAGAAATAATCTTCGAATTTCTGGTACTGCATTTTTTACAAGTAAACGAGAGTTGTAGTTTTCCTTCCAATTTACCAAGAGCTTTTCTCTCTCCTAACTTATTATCAGATTCACCAGCGGAATCTCCTGTTCCTTTAGCTACGGGATTTGAATTTGGAATCTCCGCACTGAATAACCTTCTACGGTTGTCGATTGTCAAATTATTCGGTGAAATTATACCCCGTTCCAAATATCTCGTCGACAATCGTATACCAATTCGTAACACGTTTCTGACAGACATCATTATTAATTATATCAATAACGAGACTCTTTGTACAACAGAAACTCCTGCAAACATCATAACCTCAAAATTCGAATTACGATTCGCACGTTTGACGCATGTTGTAAAACTCGAACTCGAAACCTCGCAAGACGGCGAGTGCTAGATTCTCATTGGTCGATCTCCGCGGTTTAATGACGTCACTTTTACCGAGCCAATAGGTCGCCGAGGTGACAAATAAAATAGCCCTCGGTATACTGTAAAATAAACATATCATCATGTATGAGGAATTGCGTCTCAACTGAAATACTCGTAAATCATAATATACAAGAAGCACGGTGATTGTGAAGTCCGGTTACTTTACCATCGATTTTAAACTAAAAAACGATTTGTCTGCAAGATGTTGTCGCATTTAAATAAAGTTCAACTTTGTTAACCTAACCTAATTCGTGTATAATATATATTTATTGCGTAGTTATCTAGTTTATCTCCGATTTCGTTTTCCCTTTTTTCAAGTAATAAGTCATAAGATAGAAAAATGGAGAGCCAACAAGACTTGAACGACAGTCTTCCTCTGCCGGCCGATAAAATGCCCGAATGTTGGGAAAAGGACGACAGAATGAACTCCCTATTCGCACAGTTTAGAAATCGTTCTGTAAACCCACAAGACTGGGATTCAAAGTATAGATTTTGGCGTGGAATGATATCAGATTGGTCAAAGCACAAAATGCGATGTAGCTTCTCTCTGTCAGACTTAAATAAGGCCTTTAAACGGAACGGGCGAACGCCCGCCTGCCTTGCCGTCGTACTTCAAGAATTGCATCGGTAATATACTGAAGAATCTTCTCCCTTTCCCATTTATATCAAAACCTATCCATAGCAGGGTGTTTAAAAAAAAAAACTTCTTTTTCAGTTTTCAAATTTTAACAGGCATATTTTTATACCTAAATGAAACTTTTGAACCTGAAAAAATTTTTTTTCTTTTTTTTTCTTGAAATACTGTATTACTGTATTGCCTTGAGTCTCTTTTTTACAGGAATGGAGAAATCGTACCAGCTAATGATTTCATTCGCGAGTCACCCAGTTCGTGGGGAGGTTGGGCAGTCGATACGTTGATGAAGAGGCCATTTTTATGGTCATTTTCTGTACTGAAAAGCACAATAGTTGAGCCGGTGGTAGATCCGGAATCGAAATATGTCCACATGGATACCGTGAAGGAATTGGGGGAGATGATTTTGTCGACTATTGAAAAGAGCGAGGAGAATACTCTCCGGTCTTTGTCTGAGGTGGCAAAAAATTGTGCAGAGAAAGCAAAGGGCACAATTATTTCGGACGAGAATATGAAACTGGCGTTGATATGGCTTAGGCACAACAAGAAGGCTGCTTTCAGAAGCAGTGCTCTTACCGCTGACGCCAGCGGGATGCTTGTTAAGCTGTCCAATTCTAGTGTCAAGGAAGTAACTGAGATGGAGGAAGGATTGTACAACTTGGAGAAGCAGGAAGAAATGTTGACAAAGAATCTTGAGACATTGGAACTGGAGAAGGAAGCTGTTATGAAGAGCGCAAAGGGATATCTAGCCAGCGGAATGCGACAAGTCGCCAAAAGCTGTTTGAGGAAGAAGAAGGAGCTTGAAAGAAGCATCGAAAAACGTGCAGCTGCGTTACAAAACGTGCAAATTATCGTCGCTAGAGTCAGAGACGCGCATTCTGATTCAGAGGTAATCATACGTCGGCGAATTTCGTTCTAGTTACAAAGATAGAGTTTCTGGTTTTATGCATTAACTGTATATTTGGATGAGGAAGCTTAGTTCCTCGGTCAGGTTTAACAGTTTAATTGATATTCAACAGGTTCTTAAATCCTACAAGACTGGAGCTTCTGCTTTGAAGAAAAAACTGGACGAAGAGGGCCTCACTGAAAATGGCGTTACCGATACCATGAACGATCTTACCGAGGTAGTTTTGCTTCCCAGCTCTGTAATATTTCGGGGATAATCATCCTCGAATATATTTTTCAAAACCTTATTAAACTGTTTTCGTTTAATGAACATTCAGGTCCTGGAAGAGTTCGGCGAGGTACAATCAGTTCTGTCTAAATCGGTTGACGTCTATGACTCCGAGCTTGAGGATGAGCTGGCTGAGTTACTTTCCGAATCAGTGGAACTCGAAAATCCGATCAAAACGCCCCAAAACACGCCTGCCAAGCCAGGAAGTGAAGTTGAAGCACGTGGCAGCAAGAAATTACCGGACATCGCGAAGGACTTGTCGTCTCTGAGCCTGCGAGGTGATTTCTTAGTGAATGGCTAATAACAACGCCGAGTTCAAATGAGGGGGAATCTTCTTTTTCTTTTTTTCTTTCTTGCAGACTTACCATCTCTTCCGAAATGTTCGACTCCGGTTAAATCCCCGATAACTTCCCAGGAGGATTGAGTTTTTCTTGAGTAGTAAATGTAAGTGTGATTATACACGTTGGGTTCGTTCTGATTATCGTATATTGTGTTGTACTGTATTATATTTTATTTTATTCTATTTATGGTAGCTACTGTTTTTTGTGAGCTTTACATCGATCATCGTCCATTGATTGCGTTATAAATAATATCACGTCGCGTTACGTCGTCCACGATTTATTTTTATACCATTGTATGTGTTCAGAAGATATAATCGTTCGATACTCAAGATTTGTACTTGAAAATATAACATCTTATTATTGATATTTATACAAAAATGACTATAATTAATTGAGCTCGTGTAGCTCTGATGAGATTCGGATGCGGAACCGCCAGATCCCTTCCCTAATTCTTCAAAATAAACCATACAGAACCTACATTTTATTGATACATTCTAATGTCTTTCTGTTTCTCTCCTTCCAATACTGCTTCAACGCTTTTTCGTACTTTACCGTAAATATATTTTTTAACTAACACCCAAATATTAACGGATGATTATCGCGCGAAATTCGAAGAAGATTATTATATCCTCTATAATCAGATTGTGCTATTAAGATCGCGCGGGAAGGGGGCATCAACCGCATTAGCATTCAGATTCTGTATACATCTGATAAGTCTCCAAATCGAAAATTATTTTCTGAATCCAATCCACGTAACTTGATACTTTGGTGTAAAGCGTGTAGGAATATGCGTCGCACGTCATCTCGCCGTCGTCAAAGTTCGTCCCCAGTCCCAGGCTCACGATACCCATTACGTACCACAGCCCACCGTTTTTGAACACCAATCCACCGCCACTGTCGCCATCGCAGACAGCCGATCCTGTAATTAATAACCAATCAAGGATCAGGCATCTTTATCCTCAGGTTTGAAGAATGCGTGCCAATTGAACTAGGGGAATGAGGAAAACTGAGGACATGCAGACCGAAGAGAAATATCGGAGGAATTCAGGGAGTTGAAAAATCTGCGCTAAAAATGAATGCAAACGACAAGTCTGCATTCAGCATTTCGGCTTTGATAATTCCAATGGGAGGTTATAAACGTACCGTTATCGTAACCGGCACAGAATTTCTGGTTCCCTATGAAAGCCACGTTTTCCTGACCGTGTATAGACTGTCTGCAGACATTGTAGGATACGTAGGGTACCCTAAGGGTCTGCAGGTTACCACTGGACATGCCTGCTTGCGTTCTCCCGAATCCAGCCACCCTCCCGACCGCACCGACCTCAAGAATTTGCGCGCTATTGTCGTCGACGTCCAAACATGCCGGCAAAAGTATATTGGATAGCGTGAACGGCGTTTCCAATTCTAACAAGGCGATGTCGGAGTCGTAGTTGCCTGGCAGTCCATAGTATTCACATTTCCGGTACACATTTTTCACCTGAAAGAGGATAATGGAGGTTGCAGTCGCTGAATAGAATTAGAAAACGACAAAAAACAAGCTAAGATGGTTAACCCTTCAGTAACCGCGCTATGAGATTTTTACTCATGCTCGGTTTCAATCGCAATTATTTATTCAAATTCAAATGGAAAGGCCACTTGAAATTTTGTTTACCTTCCGCAAATTTTATACTCTTTCCAACTGCACAATAAAAAATTACTGATTTTGATTATAAATAAGAAAAAAAAAATTTTTTCTCGAGGACATGAGATTTTTTCTCATGGCGAGAGTATTAATGGATGAGAAATTTCACTGTTCGTCTGTACTCGGGCGTCGTTCGGATGATTCCGCTGGACGGTAGCGGCCATGTTTGTTTACGTATACACAAAAATCCACTTGTCAGCGAAAATTTACTAGCTTCACTGTCATTAATTATAAGTTGCAAAATTATTTTATTGTTATAAATAATTAAAATCCATTACGATTCTTACGAAAAAATACTTTAATAACCGTGATGCGCATGCGCAGAAGCCGTGAGATTTTCTCTCATGGCGAGAGTAAAGAAGGTGAGCCGCATAACGTGGTTACTGAAGGGTTAAACGAACCCTTGACTTCTTAACGGTCACAGGATTGTGCAATGGGGAATCGAAGTCACGAAAGACGGATCCCGTCATGATCCACAGTTCCCTGGCAGGCACTGTCGTCCCGAATTTCTCGTTGTAGACGCAATGGGCAGCAGTCATCACAAGGTTTGTCCGTATTATAGTAGCGCCGCATTGGAATCTCTTCTGGACTCCCACATCAGTAGCTTCCTCTCTGTAGAGGGTGGCGTGCCATGGGAAGTCACCGAGCCTCGCCGGGGATCCGTTTACAATCAACGGCCCTTGATGGGTTATTGTTGCCCCGCAAACTGAAACCACGATTCAGGCCCTTGAGTTATGGAAAATTTTACTCTTCACGTCTTGCTGACAATCGGAGTAGAACCGAGAATCGATAGGGTGTTCATTTTCAGAAGAGTATCCCAGATGATCGAGAATACCCCGTATAAAAACCGATGCAGCCGAATTGGGCTTTTGAATGGGATTTTTTTTTTTTTTCACATGCGGTTAATGTAGAGTGCGAAAAAATAATTAGGTCGTATTTTTTTTTTATTCGTTAAAAATCAAAATTACGAAAGTTATACGTAATTGAATATTCCAGTTTTCGTAATATATAGATACATATCTTAACATGGGTGACGTCACAATGTTAAAGTTTTCACACCGTTGTATGGTCTTTAATATTTGTTCAATTGAAAAATGAAAATAAAATATGACCTAATTATTTTCTTCTGAACTACTCAAATATAGGAAAAAAAAAATCCATTCAAAAGCCTCATTGCTCATCGAGATAATCCACAGAATAGCAGCCGAAGGCCTCAATATTATTGTAATATTGAAGGTTCGACTAACTTCGTTGGTCTTGCCTTGTCGAAACCAGCTGATCAGAGGGATGTAGGTAATGGAAAGATGTGTTGTGTTGGTTTTGGTATATCTTCATTTATTGAAACATATTCTCGGGAAAATGTATAGCATTTTTCAGCAACCATATTCAAAGTACAAAGAACTGTATGGATCTGTGCAATGTATAGTGTAGTGTATAGTGTTCTGAAATGTTTCAACGTGGGATAAATCATCACTGCTGGATCCTAGACTCCTCTGATCACTGGGACGTTATGGCCCCTTGTCAATTTATCATAGTCTCGGTACAAGTTCACGATCATTATTGTCGGGTATGCGAATACAGAAGTAGCAAACAAAAAAAAAATCGAAGAATTAATGTGAGCAACAAATAACATCATGAACGTCTCATTGAATTCCCTGTGAATTATTTTTAACAGACTCCAAGTATAGCTGCGCGCCTTTCCCGCGCTCCTTCGTACTCTTAGCCTCCGCACTCTCCCCTTATGACCAAACCCAACTTTCCCTCGGTTTTTGAGGAATATTTCCCGCATTAAGAGGAACGTCGACTCTGACGTTGATGTTCGGTTCTATATCGCTGTTACCGCGCTCCCTCGAATAGACGATAACTGTGTCGTTGGTAACATCGACCAAGTTAATACCAGTCGAGTTCTCGGCAACTTTGGCCCTTACTCTTACTATCCCCCCCTCAATTGCAACGTAAATCGTAAGCGGACCTGGTATGCACATGACGGGCGTCGGACTCCAATTTCCTTCATCGTTGCACACAACACCGGTCCTCCGGCTCGTTATAAAGTTGGTGTCCTTAGCGTATCCGGGTAGACAACTTACTGCAGCACGCGTGCCTGGTGGTACGGCGGAGTCACAGCTTATGTAATCGCCACTTCGGGTGGTGCAGCTCGCCGTTACAGCCTCAGAGTTCAGAGCGCCGCATCGTATTTCTGGAACATTTATGACCAGAATGAGTGTAGGAAGTGTGATCTATGAAACATCATGTATGTTTGAAACAATGAGACGAACAAGGTGAGCTCCGCAAACTCTTCTCAAACACTATGAAATTACAGTATGATGCATCTCCTACATTCCCAGTTATTCGTCAAACAATCAGCGAGTAGATTTCGGCGTTTGTAATAAATTAGCATTGGGTGAAGGTACATATGACACGTTACTCTACAGAACACCTAGTATAATGGTCAGGAATTTTCGGCACTCACCGACGCAGATGGGCAATGATGACAGGCTTCCTCCGTGTTCACAATGGACTTCGCTGATTCCTCGGATCTTGTACCCGGGGTTACATCCGTAGACCAGTTTATATCCGGGTGAGAGTACAGTACCCTGAGGAACATAGCAGTCTACGCTACCGCCATCGAAACCCGGGCAAAACAACTTATAGAGTTTCCAAAAACCATTTTCTGGCTGCGGTGGTGCCACGCAATTCGACCTCGTCGGGTCTCGAACTGGGAACGGTGTCGTGGTCGACGTCGTAGTTGGCGGCCTTTCGGTGGGTGGTCTTGGTCCCGGCCTGTCGCATAAAAGAGGATCCTCGTCGGAGCCATCAGCGCAGTTACTGACGTTGTTACATGTCAGGTCTCCGTCGATGCAGGCGCCGTAGTTGCAGCGAAACACGAGTTGGCTACAGCTGTTCAGTGGATTTCCAAAGCGTCAGATTCGCCATTATTTATTCATACGTCTAGATATATCAGTGCAACGGAGTCGACAGTAAGTGAAAATTAAGTAATGTTGTATAAAGGTATGGAAAGGGCATCAGAAAGGTTCACGCCCTGCGCGTTCAAAATTCAAATCTCACTCAACAGCATGATTCTATAAAGTATATATTATACACGCGCGTCGGAATCGGGCCCAAAAGACCCGCTCTTATTTCGTTTTGGTTCGTGCGGGTCATATTTTAAAACTCGGAAAGATTGTTTCTACGAAACTATGTCAACCAGGTAAAAAAGTTCTCCAACGATGTATTCAAGATCAGAGAATGAAGAAGGTTTTCGAGAACATGATCATTATTTCTAAATCTGAATAGAAGTACTTGACATCAGTTATTGAAATGCTACTCAATAGGACATTCAGCAAGCCCGATTTTAAGGCGGCTTGAACGTGACCTTAAAATTCTTGGAGAAGTTGAATGACTAGGCAATCAGCCAAAACCTACCTTGGTGCACTCTATGCGATCAAGGTTTACTCAACTTGTCGGACGCTTGCGGCGGTATGAAATTCTATCATTTGTTGTCTTTAGAAACTCAAACAATATCAAATCACAATGAATTCAAACAGCTACCTACTCTTTTTCTCTCTATCGAAAATTTGGTGGCTCATCATTACGAACGATCCCTCGCGCAAAAAGATTCCTCTTTGTAAGTACTTTACAGTTATTTCAATATCTACTTACGGAAAGGATCCACAATTTTTGAAGGTTTCGTCCGAGCCATCCGTACATTCGACGGTTCCATCGCACACAGATGTAGAACTTATACACTGGCCATTCTGGCAACGATAGTCGTCAGGGCCGCAGATTGTATCGGGATCAGCGCCAGATATTCCCGGACATCTGGCAAGGGTTTCGTCGCTGTTGTCAAGGCAATCCCTCACACCATTGCAGGTAGCATCTCCGTTCACGCAAGCCCCATAGTCACAGCGAAATGCGTAATCTGGACAAGTTAATTCCGGCTTTGTGCATTCGACTTGAGTTTCGTCGCTCTCATCTGTACAGTCGGCTCTTCCATCGCACACCAGTTCGCTTTGGATGCAGTCTCCGTTTCGACACCGGAATTGGATATCACTGAATCGAATTTCACACATTTAGGATACTGCAGTGACATACGTCGGTATTTATAAGTCGATATTGTGAGGTTTATCGAACCACTTACGCATCTAAGTATATTTCGTTTAAGTAGCGGTTCAATTTCAAAGTATCACTCACCTACAGGTGTTGATGATATCATTTCTTTGTGAAAGATTCGAGGTACCTTGAGCCGATCCAGAAGTGAAGAGGGTTGCTGTCCAAGGGTTTGGAAAATAATTAATTCTTTGAAAAATGATAACATACTGAAGGGGTCTAAAATCATTGTCCGCTTTCGACTTCCTCACGCTTCAGGTAGATCATTAATGCTTATAGATTTAAACTCCGCACATGATGCCTAACGGTATAAGTAGTCTAAATCGTAGGCCGGCGACCGCTTCCTATTTCTCGCGCATAACAAAATTCATTTTTCGGAATCGGCGATCTATCTAATTGGATCTATATCCCCAACCCCCAAAATCATATCAAGTTTTCAGTGTGAGTAAGTGGCTCAAGATTTAACAAACGAAGTAATTTATTTCTCACGATTCGAATTCTGATAACAGTACGAATAAAGGATGCGATTTTATAATGATAAGATACAAGTTGTTCTGATTATCCGGTTGAAGTGCTAAATTATTTCTAACAAGTAGATACCAGCAAAGTAACTTATGGTCAAGATATTACGAAGGAGTTTAAGTTTACGCAGTGAATCGCGTCGTTAATATCATAGGTGTAAGTCCTCCTCTACAGAAAACATGTATCACTAGGCGAATGCTTCGATGAGGATTGACTCTTAGCCAAAAGCATAAACGTATTAGTCTATGAAGACGAGGCTGAACCCAGAAGAGAGAACGGGAAGGGAGGGAATGTCAGACGCATGGTTTCGTGGGGGTTGGGAAAAAACCCAAAAACGTCTACGCTACTCTCCGAGGCCTCCTCCGTGGGACCCTCAGCAGGTAGGCGAGGGTAGCCGCATCCAACGACCCCTTGACAGCCATAAACTTGGGACTGGTTGAAGGTCCGAAATTCATAGAACGTCAAGAAGCGCAGTACAAGTCCTGAAAATTTTTTCCTAGCTACTTTCCCCGGCATTCTTTACCATATAAGGTGCATTCTTCACGTCATGTATAATCAGACGTGGTCTGAGACCGCCGTCCTTCATAGCGTGGAAAACCCCATGAATCAGGATTATTGACAAACTCTTCGCCAGTTATTCTACGTATACATACAATATATATGAGACTGTTAAGATAGACGAAGTCGAATACAAGTTGAATGGTTCCGGATTGCTAGGCCATACTGTTATAATATTTGTGCGAAAACTGCTGAAGTTTAAGATCACTGCTGGCTTGCACGGCGTTGGCTGGTTGCACGAGTTCATGGTTCATCTTTTATCTTTAGTGAGGTTTGCAGCCGAAGAAAAAATCAAGACGAGTTATACCACAAGTCCACAATCGTGTGGATTAGGGACGATGAAAAATAATCAGTATGAAACCTCCTAGCTGGGTTACGACTGACGGTCTATAGAATTAGCCGCAATTTTATTTATGTGGGTTTTTATCGCTGTTCGGATTATAAGAGAGATTTTCTCTTATCGCTCAACGCTTTTCCGCGGAAAACCCAGTCGAGGCAAAGACCGACGGCGTTACTCGGCGTTTGGGTATTCCCCACGTCTGCAATAGCGGTATACAACGTCGATGGAAAAGGGGAATATCGAATGTTGTTATCGCGAAGCACTGGTGTTATCAATTCTATTTTGAAATCGGTCATAACCTTTCGCAAAACATGGAAGATATTTCCAACTAATTCATGAAATCAGACGCGATTGACGGTAAGATAATATCTGAAGCATAAATCAACGAACCAGAATAAAAATGGAATTTTATCGAGAAATATAGATCCAATTGCGTTATTGAATTTTCAATCATCATCAAACGAGTTAATATAATTAGTGAATTCGTATTCCAAACACTTATACCTCATACGAATAACGGATCTCATTGAACAGAATTCGTTAACGTGGGATTCGATTTCAGAATAGAACTGAATAAAATTTTATGAAAATTTGTACATCTGAATGTTACAGGCAGCACTGCATATTAAACAATCACGACGTATTCACTTACCACATATCAATGTTACAGTCGCGATAAATTTTACGGCTAAGAGTGCCTTCATTATAGCTCACAATCAGTCGCAATTAAGAATAGACGTTTCGCCGCGGTTCAGTAATCACAGCTATAATGGTGAATGATACAACAACTTCAGCTCTTCACTTGTTGACCAGCCGACCACAGCGGTCAGCTCAGACTGCTGAGCGGAGATGAAAATGTGTCTGACTATTACATCGTCAGTGGTGAAGAGAGAGAAAAATAAATTACCGCTACCGCTGAAAAGTTTGGATATATACTAGCCGAGATTTGTAGCCACACTAAAAGTTTAATAGTCCAGTAAAAAAGAGAAGATAATCAAATTTTGCAAACGGCGTTTTGGAGAGGATTTATTCAGCTTAGTTTTGCTTGTTTGTAAAATTGTCTACAATTTTTTTTGGCATCGGACCCGGACCGGATGTTTCGCTCGTAGTAAATTGGGTGCATAAACAGTGGAAAATTTTTTGGTCAGATTTTTTCCATGCGAAACTTAAGAAGGTTATCAAAGCTACCTCTGTAATATATTGGGGGGATAATAATCCTCGAATATGTTTTTCAAAAACTGATTAAACTGTTTACTTTTAATGAACATTCAGGTCCTAGAACAGTTTGGCGAGGTACAATCAGTTCTGTCTAAATCGGTCGATGTCTATGACTCCGAGCTTGAGGATGAGCTGGCTGAGTTACTCTCCGAATCAGTGGAACTCGAAAATCCGATCAAAACGCCCCAAAACACGCCCGCCAAGCCGGGAAGTGAAGTTGAAGCACGTGGCGGCAAGAAATTACCGGACATCGCGAAGGACTTGTCGTCTCTGAGCCTGCGAGGTGATTTCTTAGTGAATGGCTAATAACAACGCCGAGTTCAAATGAGGAGGAATTTTCTTTTTCTTTTTTTCTTTCTTGCAGACTTACCATCTCTTCCGAAATGTTCGACTCCGGTTAAATCCCCGATAACTTCCCAGGAGGATTGAGTTTTTCTTGAGTAGTAAATGTAAGTGTGATTATACACGTTGGGTTCGTTCTGATTATCGTATATTGTGTTGTACTGTATTATATTTAATTTTATTCTATTTATGGTAGGTACTGTTTTTTGTAAGCTTTACATCAATTATCGTCCATTGATTGCGTTATATTATATCACGTGACGCTACGTCGATCACGATTTATTTTTATACCATTGCATGCGTTCAGAAGATATAATCGTTCGGTACTCAAGGTTTTTACTTGAAAGTATAACATCTTATCATCGATATTTTTACAAAAATGACTATAATTAATTGAGCTCGTATACCTCTGATGAGATTCGGATGCAGAACCGCCAGATCACTTCCCTTATTCTCCTTCAAAATAAATCGTACAGAACTTACACTTTATCGACACATTCTAATGTCTTTCTGTTTCTCTCCTTGCAATACTGCTTCAACGCTTTTTCGTACTTTACCGTAAATGTATTTTTCAGCTAGCACCCAAATATTAACGGATGATTCTTACGCGACATTTGAAGAAGATTATTGTATCCTGTATAATTAAATTGTGCGAACATCAACTCCTGCAGGAATGGGCATTTGCCGCATCGGCGGTATTAGCATTCTGTTGTAGACTGTTTATAATTCTCCAAATCGAAAATTATCTTCTGAATCCAACCTATGTAGGTTGGCACTTTGGTAAAAAGCGCGTAAGAATATGCGTCGCACGTCACCTCACCGTCGTCAAAGTTCGCCCCGAGGCCCAGGCTCACGACACCCATTGCGTACCACAACCCGCTTTTTTGAAACACCAATCCGCCGCCACTGTCGCCTTGGCAGACAGCTGATCCTGTAATTCATAACCGATCAAGGATCAGGTAACTTCATCCTCAGACGTTTGTGTAGAAATATATGGGTACAAATCAGGGACTTTGAATAATGCATGATACTTAGAAAATTTGAATACCTACGCCAAAAACAAATGCAAATAACGAATCTGCATCTAGTATTTCGGATTTGATAATTTCTATAAAGGAGGCGGCGATAAACGTACCATTTTTATAACCGGCACAGAATTTGTCGTTGCTAATGAAAGCCGAGCCGTCATTAGCTGTCGAAGATGATCGGCACTCGGTGTAGGATACGTAGGGCACCTTAAGGGTCTGCAGATTGGCACTGGGTACGCCTGCTTTAGTTCTCCCAAATCCGGCTATCTTCCCGACCGCACCGACTTCAAGAATTTGCGCAAAATCAAGATCGGTGTCCAGACACGCCGGTAAAAGTATATTGGAAAGCTCGAACGGCGTTTCCAATTCCAACAAGGCGATGTCGGACCCAAATAGTCCTTTTAGTCCATAGTATTCACATTTTCTGAACACAGTTTTCACCTGGAATAAAGAGGACAATGGAAGGCGCATATATCTGCCGAACTACATTGAAACGTTGAGATCTCACGCTGTCGTTTGAAACAAAAGAAAAACACTCAAAAAAGGAATTGGAATAGTTAAACGGACCCTTGAATTCCTGACGGTCGGACCGTGCAATGGCGAATCAAAGTCACGAAAGATGTTTCCCGTCATGATCCACAGTTCCTTGGCAGGCACAGTGGCCATGAAACCCTCGTCGTAGATGCAATGGGCAGCAGTCATCACAAGGTTTGTTCGTATTATAGTAGCGCCGCATTGGAATCTTTTCTTGACCCCAGAATCCCCTTTAACTTCTCTGTAAAGGGTCGCGTGCCATGGGAAGTCAGCGAGCTTCGCCGGGGTTCCGTTTATAATGAGAGGTGTTTGAGGGGCGCCTATCGATGTCCCGCAAACTGAAAACAAGATTGAAGCCTTCAAGCTATGGAATTGTCTATTTAGATAATTCACAGAATATCAGTTGAAGACCTTACTGTTATTATGATAATTGAAGGTTCAACTAACTTCGTTGATCTTGCCTTGCCGAAACCAGCTGATCGGAGGGATGTAGGTAATGGAAAGATGTAGTACTTTGGTTTTGTTATATCTTCATTTATTGAAACAAATTTTTCGGGAAAATGTATAGCATTTTTCAGCAACCATAAGCAAAGTATAAAAAACTCTAGATCTATATGTAACGGATGAAAGGTGTTCTGAAATTTGTCAACGTGGGATAAATCATCACGGCTGAGTCCTAGACTCCTCTGATCACTGGGACGTTATGGCCCTTTGTCAATTTATCATAGTCTCGATTATACCGAGAGGAAAACTTGACACTATACAGTCGACTGCGCATGGGCGAGTTTTGTCGTCTGCTAAAGCAGGCTGACCGTCCTGACTTTGAGCCGTCAAATTTTGTTTTTCGCGGTGATGTAATTGACAGGAATTTTCGAGGCTAGAATCTGAATTACTAGCGGTAATGATTCAGAAATGTTTGGAAAGCTTTTATCGTTGAAAATGAAATTTGATGTGCAACTAAAAGAACCGTAGAAATTTATCCCGAATAGCTGATTGCTTGTTTCGACTCGATAACAACATAACCTCGATTGACTAATTTAGGCGCGAGAAGCTGACAGCTCTGGTTTAATTTCTTGCAAGTTGGCACCCATGCCTCCCAGGTTAAGATATCATCTCGGGACGATCTCACCGACCAATAAAATTTAATTATTCGGCGCATGCGCGGTCGACTGTACGGTATCAAGCTTTCCTCTCGGTATGTAGCGACACGTACAATGTTCACGATAATTATTGCCATGCATACGAATATAGAGCCACCAGCAAAAACGAATCGAAGAATGAATGTGAGCAATAAATAACAACGTGAACGTCTCACTGGATTTCTTGTGAATTATCTATAAGAGACTTCAGGTATAGCTGCGCGCCTTTCCCGCGCCCTTTCGCACTCTTAGCTTCCGCACTCTTTCCTTATGACCAAACCCAAGTTTCCCCCGGTTTCTGAGGAACATTTCCCGCATTACGAGGAACGTCGACTCTGACGTTGATGTTCGGTTCTATTTCGTTGTTACCGCGCGAACCCGTATAGACGATAACTTTATCGTTGGTAACATCGACCAAGTTAATGCCAGTCGAGTTCTTGGCGACTTTGGCCCTCACCCTTATTATACCCCCCTCAATTTCAACGTAAATCGTAAGCGGACCTGGTATGCACATGACGGGCGTTGGACTCCACTTTCCATCATCGTTGCACGACACAACGGTGTTCCGGCTCAATGTATATTTGGCGGGTTCGTATCCCGGTCGACAGCTTATTGTGGCGCGCGTACCCGGCGGCACTGCAGAGTCACAGCTTATGTATTGGCCACTTCGGGTTGTGCAGCTCGCCGTCGCCGCCGGAGAGTTCAGGGCGCCGCATAGTATTTCTGGAACATGATTGACCAGAATAAGTCTACGAACTGTACTCTAGAAAGTATCATGTATGTATAATATTAAGATGCACAAGCTTAATCTATAATCTTAATCTTAATCTATAATTAAATATATCGCGTTATTCTACGGTATACCTAGTCAGGAATTTTCGGTACTCACCACCGCAGAAGGGCAATTTTGCCCATTTTCCTCCGTGTTCGCAGTGGACTTCGGTGTATCCTCTAATTTTGTAGCCAGGGGAACATCCGTAGACCAGTTTATATCCGGGTGGGAGTCCAGTGCCCTGAGGAATGTCGCAGTCCACCTCACGGCCACCGGAAATAGGGCATAGCGATTTCTCGAGTTTCCAAAAACCGTTTTCTGGCTGCGGTGGTACCACGCAATCCGAACTCACGGGGTTAATTGGAACTGGGAACGGACTCGTGGTTGACGTCGATGTCGTAATTGGCGGCCTTTCGGTGGGTGGTCTTGGTCCCGGTCTTCCGCATAAAAGAGGATCCTCGTCGGAGCCATCAGCGCAGTTACTGACGTTGTTACATGTCAGGTCTCCGTCGATGCAGGCGCCGTAGTTGCAGCGAAACACGAGTTGACTACAGCTGTTCAGTGGATTTCCAAAGCGTCAGATTCGCCATTATTTATTCATACGTCTAGATATATCAGTGCAACGGAGTCGACAGTAAGTGAAAATTAAGTAATGTTGTATAAAGGTATGGAAAGGGCATCAGAAAGGTTCACGTCCTGCGCGTTCAAAATTCAAATCTCACTCTACTGCATGATTCTATAAAGTATATATTCAAACAAGTCACCAGGTAACAAGTCAACAGGTAAAAAAGTTCTCCAACGATGTATTCAAGATCAGAGAATGAAGAAGGTTTTTGAGAATATGATCATTATTCCTACATCGGAATAGCTGTACTTGACATCAGTTATCGAAATTCTACTCGATCGGACATTCAGCAATCCTGATTTTAAGGCCTCTTGAACGTGACCGTAAAACTCTTGACGAAGTCGAATGACTAGGCAATCAGCCAAAACCTACCTTGGTGTACTCTATGCGATCAAGGTGGACTGAACTTGCCGAACGCTCGCGGCGGTATGAAATTCTATCATTTGTTGTCTTCAGAAACTCAAACAATATCAAATCATAGTGAATTCAAACAGCTACCTACTCTTTTTCCCTCTATCGAAAATTTGGTGGCTCATCATTTGGACCGATCCCTCGCGCAAAAAGACTCCTCTTTTTAATTACTTTACAGTTATTTCAATATCTACTTACGGAAAGGATCCACAAGTTTTGAAGGTTTCGTCCGAGCCATCCGTACATTCAACGGATCCATCGCACACAGATGTCGAACTTATACACTGGCCATTCTGGCACCGATAGTCCTCAGGGCGGCAGCCTTCATCGGGGTCAGCGCCAGAAAATCCCGGACATTTGGCCAGGGTTTCATCGCTGTTATCAAGACAATCCCTGACACCATTGCAAGTAGCATCTCCGTTCACGCAGGCTCCATAAGTACAACGAAATGTGTAATCTGGACAAGTTAACTCCGGCTTTGTGCATTCGGCTTGAGTTTCGTCGCTCTGATCCGTACAGTCGGCTCTTCCATCGCACAGCAATTCGCTTTGGATGCAGTCTCCGTTTCGACACCGGAATTGGATATCACTGAATCGAATTTCACACATTTAGGATACTGCAGTGACATACGTCAGTATTTATAAGTCGATATTGTGAGGTTTATCGAATCACTTACGCATCTAAGTATATTTCGTTTAAGTAGCGGTTCAATTTCAAAATATCACTCACCTACAGGTGTTGATGATATCATTTCTTTGCGGAAGATTCGAGTTACCTTGAGCCGATCCAGACGTGAAGAGGGTTGCTGTCCAAGAGATTGGAGAAAAATGAATCGTTTCAGAAATACTAACACATCGAAGCGGATAAAAATCATGGTTTGCTTCCAACGGCCTGACGTTTAATGAGAATATTCAAAGTCTGCATATAATGCCTAATGGTATGAGTAGTCTGAATCGTAGACCAGCTGGCCGTTTCTATTTTTCCCGCGCACAACAGGATCCGTTTTTGAAAATCTAACAATAAGAGATACATTTTCTATCGATAGACATGGTCGAATAGACGTTCAATGGTTCCGGATTGCTACGCCAACTGCAGAGAACTAAACCACGATTATTGTTATTAATATTTGTGCGGGATCCTGCTAAAGTTCAAGGACACTTTGCTGGCTTGAACGGCTTTATATGCACGGCGTTAACCGGTTTCACAAGTTCCCAGTTAAACTTTTATCATTCGCGAGGTTCTCAGACGGTGAAAAAAATCAAGATGGGTTAAACCACAAGTCACCAAAAAATTTAAGCTGCTATAAAACCCGGTCGAAGGTCAATCGTGACGAACAGGGATGATGAAAAAGAGTCTGTACAGAATATTCCGGGTTATAAGTAACAATCTATAAAATTACCCGCAATTTTATTCGCATGGATTTTTATTGCCTATTAGATTATAAGACTGGTTCGTTTTTGTCGGTCGATGATATTCCATAAAATCCCCAGCTGCGTCAAAGATCGACGCAGTTTCTCGGCGCTCGGGTATTTCCCACGTATGCGATATAGGTATAAAGACTCAAGGGATAAGGAGAATTTCGAATCATGGTATTGAGAAGCAGTGGTGATATCATTTCTATTCTACAATCGATCATATAAGCTTTGGCGAAAATTGTATCGGGATTTCCCTAACTAATTCATCAAATGACACGAAATAGCGACGATAAGATAATATCTAGAGCACAAATCAAAAACCCCGTTTTTCGCAAAATTATACGCGCATACAATCCAATTGCGTCAAACAAGTTGCCTACTGAATTCATATTTCAAAACCTTATACTCTACAGGAATAATGAAGGTTACTGAAAAGAATTCTGGACCGTGATATTCGATTTGGGAATAGAACTAAGTCCAATTTTATAGAAATTTGTATATACGGTTAATACAGGCAGCACTGCACAAATAACCAATACGTTTTCACTCACCACATATCAATGTTACAGCCACGATAAATTTAACGGCTAAGAGTGCCGTCATTATGGCCCACAATTTTGTCAGTCGTAATTAGCATTAGATGTTCCACCGTAGTGCAGTAATTACAGCTAATGGCGAATGACAAGACAACAACCTTAGCTATCCGCTCGTTGACCGGCCAACCGTAGTGGTCAGCGTCGACTGACGAGATGAGAAGAAAAGTTAGTCAGACTATCACATCGTTAGTGGTGGAAAAAAAAAGAAAAATTCGATAGGTATAGGTATACTTAAAACTCTACAGGTTTGTGTATAGCGAGTTTGCACTCGGCACTGAAACTCGTGAAGGTTGCTACAGGCGATGAGACTTTATTATGATTATCTTTTGATATATCATTACGATCACTACAACGAGGAAAGAGAAAGTCGTGGTGAAGAGTTCGCGGGGAATACCTACATATATCGTCAGCTGTATGGAGAAGAGTCCTGCGAATTCGGTTTAAAAGTCATTTGGGAATAGCTGAATAAATATGGAAAAAAAGTCACATTCGTGATTTGATTTTCTTTACCATACCATATTGTCATAGATCATTTACCTGCCATGGTAAATTGAGTTAAGATAGTACAAAGTATCGACTCTAAAATTTTTCAAGAATTCATGGAGAGATTCCTCGATTCCTTCTTTTCCTTCATTTATTGAAATAAATTCTTTTGGAAATATTACAAAGAACTATAAATCTATGTAAGGGATGAAAGGGATGAAAGGTATTCTAAAATGTTTCAACGTGAGATAAATCATAACGCTTGGGTCCTAGACTCGGCTGATCTCTTATATTTATTAACACGTATAAATTTACGATCGTCATTGCCGGTTACACCAATGTTAATCCGCCGGCAAAGGCAGATCGCAGAATGGATTAAGCTAACAATAAATAATGATATGAACGTTTCACCGAGTGCGCCGTTCCCTCGCCTCTTCGAACCTTCAGTTCCCTCAACTCTTCCCTCAGGACTAAGTCCGAGCTTCCAATAACTTATGAGGACGATTTCCTTTCGGATTCGATACGTTGAGTATGACATTGATGTTCGGTTCCCTTTCGTCGTTACCATGCTGCCCGGTGTAGACGATAACTTTGTCGTTTGTGACGTCGATCAAGTTAACGCCGTTCGAGTTCTCGACAACTTCGGCCTTCACTTTAATCACACCCTTTTCAATGACGACGTAAATCGAAACTGGACCTGGTATGCATTTGATGGGACCCGGCTCCCACTTTCCGTACAAGTTACACGACACGACATTTGTCTGGGTCGTAATAGAGTTGATATCCGGCCTGTATCCGGGACGACACATTACCTCAGCTCGCGTACCCGATGGAGCCAGGGAGTCGCAGCTTATCCAATCACCCAATCGAGTAGTGCAGGCCGCAATCGTCGATGGAGAGTTCAACACGCTGCATTTTGATTCTGCAATATGGTAGGTCAGAATAAGTACGAACTCTGGTCCATAGAATGTCGCGCACGCACATCTCCATTCATGAAATCATATCAAGTTATTTTATACAGTACACCAGATTTTTTGGGCCTTACCAATGCAGTCGGGCAACGATGACCAGTTTCCTCCGTGTTCACAGTAGACGTTGTTGTCTTCTGTGATTCTGTACCCCCGGTTACATCCAAAGACCAGTTGAAACCCGGGCTTGAGTTCAACACCCTTATCAATGTCGCAATTCAATTCGCCACCGCAAAGCGATTTATGGAGCTTCCAATAACCGTTTCTTCGCTGCGGTGGTACCGGGCATGACTTCGGTCTCGAGGTAGTCTGACCTGGGTTCCAAACTGCTCTTTGAAGTCTTTTGATGAATGGTCTTAGTCCCGGACCTCCGCACAAAAGAGGATCCTCGTCGGAGCCATCAGCGCAGTTGGTGATGTTGTTGCATTTCAGGCCGATGTTAACACAGTCACCGTTTCGACACCGGAATTGGTCCTCTCTGAATTGTATTCCATGCATTTGGGTATGGTACTTAATATGCTTTTTATTTATGTCGGCATCGCAACGTTCACACTTCACAGAAGAATTTATTTACAGGGTGGTATTTTTCAATCACCGCATAAACGAATATCTAAAACACTAGAATGCACATACAGACAAGAGAAAAGGTTGATACAAAACTTGGAAGGTTTAGAGGAGAAAATATAGTTCTGATTTGAGTTGACTTGTGGGTTGTATACCGCTTCTGAAATTTCTGAAGTAACTTGCGATTTTTGATACGAGATATGACCTACTTTGGCAAAGTCTTCTGCCATCTGCTCTTAGCAGGATTTGAAACAGGTTAAAGTACGTTTGAAAGAACAAATTCTCCGACTATCAATCACTTATAGTCAAAATACGTGTCTAGAACCACGAGGTAATAGAAGAATCTGAGAAAAGGCCAAATCCAGAAATCAACCAATGTTAGCATTATATTTTCGTCTCAGGACTCTTCAAGTTTTGCATTACATTTTTTCGTATCTCTTTTAGTGTTTGAGATATTCTCTCGGGCAATTGTAAAATCCAACCCTGTACATCTTCGTGGTAAGTGAAATTTTGAAATACGTGCAGTACTTACATACAAGAATTTTCAGAGGCGATATCATCTCCTTGGGAATAGTCTCGGATCTCCTGAGACAATCCAGGTCCGAGAAGGGCTAATGTCCAACAGTATAGAGAAAAACGAATAGTTTCAGAACAATTATTCATCATTGCGGTATCGCGCAAATTCTGTTATTCCAGTTTCGTTCTCTGATATTTTGTAGCGATAGACAAATTTAATTTATCAAAGTTGATCCGAATAGCATTAATTTTCCCTGTACCTTGTCTGAACCGAGGAATTTTACGCTGTGATATTTACGCCAGAAACTGCAGATTAAATTCAAGGCAACGGTCATAACTTTGATGACGTTTTGACCGGTTTCACCGGTTCTCAAGTAATTTTGAATCACTTGCAAAGTTCCCAGAAAAACAGGAAGAAGTCGATACAACTTTACTGTAAAGCTATACCGAGTAATTCCAACGAGTATAAAGTACACGAGAAGGAGGATTCTGACGAGGCAACAAAATAAGAATCTGTTTGACATCTATTCCTTTTCAGGCTACAATAACAGATCTTTTCATCTGTTCTTATTTTTTCCAATTGCTAATTAAGACGAGGATCGAATTCGTTCTTCGGTATTGGGATGTTTCACAGAAAACTGTAGAAACTTGAAGATAAACTTCTGTTGTTATTGAAAATCACGAGTTAATAACTTTCCGCATAAATTGACTAACATGAGTATCGGATCCCCTCCACATCGCCGTTCACATCGACGCGAAGGACACAGCGACACGGAGCAACGAAATCAGCCAGTAAACTAACGCGTCAGAAAGGTAAGAGACTGAGGAATAGTGGCACCGGTCGACTTCCAACTTCTAAGAATTTCTAGGCCGGAAATCTATCGAGAATAGACGAAAATGAACGGAATTTTCGACCGTGGTTTTGCAATTATACATTCAATGAAATCTGAGGGAAATAGCTGCCTCAAATTAATGACCATACTCACCACATATCAATGTCGTAGCCGTGGCATATTTCAAGGCACTATATGCTGTCATAATAGCCAAAGATCTAGCTACTAGCGTTACGTCGTTCCGCAATTCAGTAATCACAGCTGATGGCTAAGGTCACCAGCAATAACGAGCTCCTCGCGTTTCGACCGACTGACTGTAGTAGTCGGCCTACACTAAGAAGCCGAGCGGCGAAACGTTGAGATTATTCCAACGTAAAACGAGAGAAAAAAGAATTCCGCGAGAGTACGCCATCCAATCAGGAATCGCACTCGTGTGGTCAGAGCCACACGCGATGAGAATTTACTCATGACCATCAATTCTAGAGCGAATATCGGCGTCCATATTTTTAGTGGTCAACGTCCTGACGGAAATCGACTGATTGTAAAGGACACAAAAAATATCAGGACATTGGGTTGTGAAGGAAAGTAAACTATCAGCGTATAATTTTCACACGTTTTATCGTCGATATTATATTTTTACAAAATCAAGTCACACGGTCGTTCTAGCGACTGCCACATGATGGGTAGACCTTGTCCCGTTCCAGGTGAGACATGACGCTACGAATCCACGCCATGTGGCTAGACACTCTGGTGTAAAGCGAGTAGGCTTTTCCGCTGCAGGTTCTCTCGCCCGTCGACGTGTCTACTCCTAGATTAACGCTCAGTATTCCCATGACGTTGGCGACTCCGCCGTTGTCGAACGTCAGTCCTCCGCCGCTGTCGCCGTCGCAAACGGCCATGTCTGAAACAGTTCTGGATATGTCGACCGGAAATAAGAAGAGAAATTGAGACGTACCTTCGCTCCCTCCGCCGCAGAATTTGTCCTGGACTATCAGAGCCACGTTACTGCCACCTGACTGGGACATTTTGCACTGGCTGAAGCTCACGTAGGGAATTTCAGTCGCTAGTAAAATACCGCTGGCTGCACTTGTCGCTGTTCTTCCAAATCCAGCGAAATTCCCCACTGCTCCAGGCTCGAGGATCTGCTCGCTGTTACCCACGACGTCGAGACAAGCGGGTAAGACGATGTTCGAGAGTTGAAACGGCTCCCGCAATTCAATCAGGGCGATATCTGACGCGTAGTTTCCTTCAAGGCCGTAGTATTCGCAAGGGACGTAGATGTTTTTCACCTGTGGAAGTTTAGAAAATAAGAAAACGAATGACGGTACGAAAGGGCGAAAAACACACAAATATCGACTGCCGAAGAGGAACACGACTTTTGGAATGAAATAACAAACCGTAGACTTCTGGACGACCCGAGGATCGTGCAGGGGAGAATCATAGTTGCGGAACCTGTTCCCGGTGGCGACACTGAACCTTTCGGGTATCTGGACCGTCTTGAAAACGTCGTCGTAAACGCAGTGAGCGGCGGTCATGAGGAGATTATTTTGGATGATTGTGGCGCCGCAAATGAACTCCTTGGGTCCTTGCGTCGCGTTCATTTGCCTGTAGAGAGTGGCGTGCCATGGGAATTCTGTGATATCTGCTGCCGTGCCGTTTATGACGGTTGGTGTTACGCGGGTGTTCCTTACACCGCAGACTGAAATCACGTGCCGATACGAAGAATGTGAGAAACGGGATGACACGAAGTTTCGGGAGTCAACTCTCACCTTTCCTTCACTGAATACTAAAATCAAAGAATAATTGAGCCCTATAGACGCCGACCTGGGACACACGTGATAGGATTCAGCTCCCATTCTCCGTTCCGGTTGCACTCTACAGTTTTTGAACCTAGCTTCAGGGAACTCGTGTCTTCCCGGTAACCGACCCGACAAGTGATCACTGCTCTGGTGCCTGGTAACGACGAGGAGTTGCATGGGGCCCAGTTGTTCGATCGGTAGCAAGTCACCGTTCTCGATACGGATTCCAAGGAACTGCATCTGATTTCTGAAACATTTATAGTGTCAAGTTTTCTTCTCGGTATGTAGTACTGTGGGAATAATGCTATCCGTGAATCTCAAGTGATTTTGAATTATGTTCGAAAACGCAAGTAACCAGCTAAGAAAAAAGTGATTGGAAACTAGTTAGATATCGAATAGCCAACCGATGCACTCAGGAATAGCCGACCAGCGTCCCTTCGCTCCACAGAAGACGTCGGAGTTTCCTTTGATACGAAAACCCGGGGCACAGCTGTAAGCCAGCTGGCTTCCCGGTTCCAGTCTAACACCCTGAGGAATATCGCAGTTGGTATCATTGCACAAATCTTGTAGGAGTTTCCATTCGCCGTTAGCCGGCTGCGGTGGGACTATACAGGAAAACTCTGCATTGCTTGAAGCGGTTCGAGTTTCTACAGGAATTTCAGTCGTTGATGTAGTCGCAGGTGTTTCACTCGACGTTATACTCGGCGTTGTTATCGGTGGCGACGTAGTGGTCCACGGTACCATTGTGGTAGTCATTAGCGGCGGCAATCTATTTTCATAAACGACCAATATTCAATATAATCAGTGGAAACGATCCGAACAGAAATATGCGAGATAGTAGGATGATAGTTACCTGTCGAAGCTGCACACAGGATACGATTTGTATCGCAGCAAACGGAACATTACATCTTGAATCCATGCCATGTAGGGCGACACATTGGTGTACAGTGAGAAGGGATTTTCTCCACATCTTCCCTGGCTGCCGTCAAAGCTAAAACCAAGATCCATGATGAAGACCCCCATCAGATGCCAGAGGCCACCTTTTTTCACGACGAAACCACCCCCGTTGTCCCAATCACATATAGATGTTTCTGAAATTTATTCAAAGGTAGGTATAATTATGCTTTTATTTTTCTTGATTAATACGCCTCGAGGTAGTGTCTCCAGAATTTTTCTTCACCTCAACAATGACATGATATGTGAATTCTCACCGTTGGAATAAACACCGCAAAATTCGTCGACCCTGATGGCAGAGCCGCTTTGAGATGGATCGAAGCGCGTCCTACATTCGGGGTTGGATACGTAGGTGACTTCTACGGTTTGCAGAATGGGGCTGGGCGTGCTGACGGACCTTCTTCCAAAGCCGTCAGTTTTCCCTGTTGTACCAGGCTTGAAACCGTGATCTCTAATGCTCGAGACGTCTAAACAGGCGGGAAGAACTACGGGGGAAAATTGGAACGGGTCTTGCAGCTCCAGAATCGCTATGTCCGAGGCGTAGCTGTGGAGCTGGCCGAAGTACTCGCAGTATCTGTACACGTTTCTAACCTGGAACGATCATGAAATGGAAAATTGACGCAGTCGAAGAAAAGGAAATGAAAAGTCACGAACCCTCTGCGTTAGATCAAGCGCTGCGGAGTCATCGTCGCCCTTCCTCCCAGCGGTGACGCGGAAGCGTCTGGGATCCTCCGATATTCCAGTTTTATCATCAACTATGCAGTGAGCTGCAGTCACCACGAAGTTTGTTTGAACAATGGTAGCACTGCATCGGAACTGCAGTTCGAGACCTCGAGGAGTGTCGATTTCTTTCCAGAGGTTAGCGTGCCATGGAAAGGCTCCAACTTCCGTCGGGATCCCGTTTATCGCCAACTTTCTTTGACCGGGACTATTGACCACGCCGCATACTGGAAACAGGTCAGGTTGGAAAGTAACAGGTGTGTTCGATGAACAATACAAGAAGTACTCGGGCTTTGTAAACGACGGCAATTCATTATTAATAACGCTTCTATGCCGCCTTTCAATTTCTATCCCATAAACCATGCGCAGACCATATGTCATACCTGGACTGCAAGTGATGGGTTCCGGCTCCCACCTTCCATTCGGACTGCACTCGACGTCCTGCTCGATGCCGGTGAAGAATGTCCCCTCCAGTCCGTAGTTGACGCGACACGTTACCTTGGCTCTTGTGTACGGGAGTACTCTGTTTGTACAGCTTGCACGATCGCCAAATCGGGAACAAGTAGCCGCCCTCGAGATCGAGTTCAAAGGGCTGCATGTGGGCACTGAAAAATTTCACGCTATAAGTAAAATCACGGAGTACAGAACACTGTCAGATCTATTTTGAAATTTGTCGCTTTTTTCGGACGGCGTTTTATCGACGTACCAATGCAGACGGGAATGCTCGACCACTTCTCTCCAGCTTCACAATAAACGTCTCTGTTTCCTCTGATCACAAAATCTTCAACGCAGCCGTAGACCAGTCGACTACCACGTTGCAGTGAAACACCCTGAGGAATATCGCAGTCTCGATTATCCTTGCAGAAACTTCTATGAAGCTTCCAATGTCCGTTTAAAGGCTGTGGTGGCACGATACAGAACGAGTAGACCACCGCTGACGATCCTGACGGTCCCAGGGGCCGCAAAGAACCCACTGACGTTGACGGAGTCAAGGATGGCGACGGCCTTAACGGTCTCAACGGCTCCGATGGTCTCAACCGTCCCGAAATCGGTATCGACGTTGATTGCAGCCTCGGGACTTTTATTCTATAGATCCTTCGGTGCATTGGAGTTATTCTTTGGTTCCTGGGCAGCAATTTAATGATTATGACAGCTGCCTTGGCTAATCGCGCATTTTTTCATGCTGGAAAATTGCTTAGACACACCTTTCGTCGTCGTAGAGTCTGAGGAAGATTGAAGGAATGCGCGCCGAAGTTCTCGGACATTCTGAAAGGAGTTCGTCGCTGTTATCAAGGCAGTCCTTGACGCCGTTACATTTGGCGGTTTCGCGGACACAGGCTCCATAATCGCAGCGGAAGGCCCGATTTGGGCAAGTGAATTCGGGCCTCGTGCATTCTGCCCGAGTTTCATCGCTCTGGTCCGAGCAGTCGGCTCTTCCATCGCACAGCAATTCGCTCTCGATACACTCGCCGTTTCGACACTCAAATCGCCCGTCGCTATACCAATTCCCAAACAACATTTCAAAATGGATTTACGGAGTTTAAAACGAATTCGAATTACACCAAGTCGTTAATGCCAACATAATATTTTTCATTAATTATATTTTATATTATATTTTATGGCGTGCGTGAGTAGCGAGCGTAAGCATACCTACGAAATACGGCAGGGATATTAAAGTACCGCTTACCCACAAGTCCCAAATTCTTCTTGATCGAATCCTGGATCGTCGTCCTCGACTACGATTATTTGAGTGATTTCAGCCGAGACGAGAGAGAAGAGGAACGCTGCATTCGATAATTGAAAAATAAAATACGAGGTGAATAATGAGCAGCTGGTTTGCTGCAAACAATTTTATTGCAGTCTCGTAGTTTTTATGTAGTTAAGTTAATATTCGAGGCGAATAGCTAAAAAAACAAACGAGACTACTTTGACGGTCTTATAGATAATTAAAATTGCAATTGGCATCTCCGTGTCACACTTTCCGTATCCGTGGTTTTATCCAATGCCAATGCGAATAATAAAGTCTGAATGAACGACCAAATACGTTATTCTCATAGTATCAGACGCTGTCTGGCAACGGCTTGTTCACGTAATCTGTACAGTATAGTAATAGCAAATATTGCGAGACAGTAGGAATAATGAATTGACAGACGTGTGAGGTACTTAATGTCGTGTAACACATAGCGTCAACAATTTTTCGTAATATTTACTGGCATTGAAGTGTTGACGATTATTTTACTTAATTTATTTTTTTTTGCCCCGTTGGAAGCTTTCTATTCTGGTATGCATTTTCAGCCCGACGAAAATAACACAATGTCTGATATTATCAATTAGGTGTCACGTAGGCATACGTTTGTACGTACATATGCAACCTTGCCGGCGGGCATAATCTGGTTCAATTCGAGTTTCACCTTCGGGTGTAGGTGGGAGGTGCGTATTGTAAAATGAAAAATTATTTTCAACGTTTCGGAAGCGCGGGACCGAGTCATAAATATATTGTCCATCTACTTATTCTTAACGTTGCACAATGATCTGTGAAATTTCGAAACTTTCGCAAGTGCATATGCGTAGGTATGTATGTACGTATACGTATAACTATACGTAGGTATGAGCGCGTAAACCGGTTCGATAAATGTCCTTTGCTTTACCTGCTTATTTTCTTTGTCTTCTTATTTTTCACATGTCCGGTACATTATACTCATACTATTATACCGTGCGGATGAATTATCGACGTTTTACTTTCTTCAGAGAAATCACTCATTCTGAACACGAACTAATCACGCAATGAATAGCCATAACCACGGCGTGTAAGAAAGTAGCTAATTGACCTCACACTCGCTGCTGACGATGAGACTCAGCACTGTGAAATTTTGCATCGAAATTCCGGTACAATATTATCAAGACCGAGCCTTGTTATCGTAATACTTAGCAGCATTTGACCAACGTCTATATATCTATAATCAGTTCTGTGAAAAATTTCAAGTCATTATCTTCCTTGCGAGTTTTTTTTCAAAAATGGAAAGAAAATAACGCAGAGATTTTCATCAGTGAATTTTATGAATGAATATCAATTCTCTGAGGCTTGCAATTTCATTTTTTGAGATTTCTTACTTCTTATAAAAAAATAAGCGAGATAAAAATTTCGTTTTCTTTCAAAGCAATCAAATTACACGTGTATATCGTGATAGGAGGAGGTGAACTGCTTAATGTGACACGAATTAACTCACCAGATACGAGCGCTAAGGCAGCCGAGTATTTCACGCACATAAATAACGTCATTTCGATAAAATAATCATCCACAAGTAGCAATTCTCGTAGATTCCTGTAGCCGTAGTCGTTAAGAAGTTCGGCATCCGAACCATACCCACGTGTCTGCGCGCGTTAAATGATCGGAGTGGACTGACCAGTTTGGAGAAAATTCATTCGGACTCTGGTAAGAAGTGAAAATATAAAAGTCACTACGCACGTGGCGACATAAATCAAGGCTATGGGTTGCTCAAAATTTATACGCTATGTGAAATTCATTCGTTCGACATATCAAGGCCTTTCATTATCGTTCATTCTCAAACTCATTAATATTCCCCCTCGCGAAGACAGGTGTTATGTCGAGTCGACGTATTCCCGATACTTCCGAGAACTTGATAAACTCGTGCAGATAAAATCGCGTGAAAAATAGAATCGCGTGATCTCATCACCGGAGCACCATTTTCGTTGCAATTATACGAACTTTTATTCAGCAATTAACTTTCTCTATACACATATGCCGCAACCGAATTCCAAAGTTCGGAGATTCGACGGAGAGTTATACTTTTCTAAGGATAGACCGAGAGTCGCAGATCGCCGAAGCCGACTCACAATCAGCTCGTATATAATGACAACTTTTTCGGCATAGTAGACAAATCTTGAAAATTACTCCTTGACATTTCCGAAATCTCAAGGCTATCTTGGCGTGGGTCGGGCGTGTGGTACCCACACATGGCGTTATTGACTGCATACTGTAACCAATTGCACAATTTCTATAGTTGTCAATTCGCATTCTCGGAACAACGCGATAAATCAAAACACGTCGAATACAAGTCACGTCCAGAAATGAGATAGAGTATGGCTATAAGTAAGAGAATTCTGCCTCAATTATCTGATAAGAAAACTCTGAGAACTAGCAGATAGTTACAATCCCATGTTTCCAGTCAATCTGAAGGATTTAACCGTATAAATTTCTCAATTCTTGATGATTCAATATGATGTGATTGCTAATGAGACCGAATTCCTTGAGAAGTCCAATTCTATCAGTACTCGGTGGACAGACAATCGATAAGATCGAATCAGAGATATACTAGCATGTTTATTAATTATCTTTAGTACCGGGTTTGAATAAGGTCCGTAATTATTTCTTCACCCACTCATATCCCTTCGAAAATATCATATCCTTAGCAAATCAATCTATTAATCACTCGACATGAACTGGTTCAGGGATATAAAACGGTGAAAGTGTATTATTATTAAATAGGTACAAAATCAAGCGTCCGAAATATGTCCAATTGCAATTACTCATTGTTAACACCGCTTCATGTTAGATACACCGAGGTACAGATGTTGCTGAGTTCCAACGAGGTCAGGTTAAAATTTTGGGATATAATAATTACGATTTATTGCACAAAAAATGAGGACTCATGTTCGCTGAGTTCAATATCTTAGCTTGCATTTACCTTGCGTGGGGAAACACCATGGAGTAAAGTAAGTGGGAATTACCACGGCGGATTTTATCGGTGTTTTTAGGTCCCAAGCCGAGATCCACGTTGAAGACTCCCACCAGGTATCTTGCAGCTCGTGTCTTTTCACCAGAAGCCTACCACCGCTGCCCTTGCGATCGCAGACAGTAGTTTTGGTAACGTTTGTCGCAGTATTCGTACACTCTTTTAAAATCTAGAGCGAGTAATGGCACAAAAATAGAAAAAATCAGTAATAAATTTGGAAATTAGCATAAGACCAGGTGCTACGGATTCCCACCCCGTGAAAACTCAAAGTGATAAGTTATGCTATTTTAAAAGGTGAAAAATTGATTTTTTGAATTCGCAACCATCATTCGCGGAAAGAGAAGGGAAAACATTTATTTTTGGTGTCTTCTTGCAGATTTGAATAATTCCTTCAGCCAATCTTTGAAGCGAGTTGAACAAAATGCATGTCGTCAATGCAATGGGTTCTACTAACAGTGAAAACATCGAAACTAAACCGTATGACCGAGAAGAATAATCGTTGATATTCTCCAACCCCAGAATCACCATAAATCATTGAAACTTACAAGTGCTGCAGATATACTCTTGCCTGCGATGAAAATAACGAAGCGAAACTTTCCATTCTTTGAGTTATGATCTTCGGCAATTTCAATTAGCACACCGATGCAAGGGACGATGGTTGACCATTTTCCTCTGAACGCACAGTAAATCATGATGATCACTACGCATTGAAATCTTCTTCGTATGCAAAACCGCATCTGAGTGTCTGTCTTTAGTATACTGCCCTGAGGGATATTCAAGTGCGCATGGAATTCGCAGGATTTCTTGACAAGTTTTCACTTTTTTTTATGAAGTCCGGGGTGGCACGACGCGGGATGAATTACTTCGCGTAATGACGCTTTTCTTTTTTCATCAATTACGGGTTGCGATTGGTCACGATATTTCAGAGAATATAAAGCCAATCCGAGGAGTCATTTCTCCGATTTTCAATTTCATACTTCGAATTGGCGTCTACTAAGTTAGGCAAAAAAACGACCGACAGTTCAATTCATTATTCCAGGTCCTCTATTCTCTACCTTTTTATCCGATCGGTTCGGTCACTTTTCGCACGGATGGAATGTCCAATAAGGTTTCCGAAAAGACAAATCTACCCAATAAAAAACAAGACAAAACAAGCCGATCCGATCGTTTTGTCAACGAAAAGTTACTGAATAGAGGCTCAGGTGCCTAGGCGCGCTATTCAGTAGTAATGCACTTCAGTAGTACGACTAAACGGTGCGGGAGACTAGAATCTATAACAACTGTAATACTTGTTTCACTGCTCTCGTTCGCAAAACTGAATCGTACCAGCCTTACGAGTACCTATTGCTTTTTTTTTTTTGTTTTTGAAACTATCTGTACTTCTGCATGAGACACGGATTTATGATGATAGTATATCGTCATGTATGCCTAATGATCAATTTTAATGAAACTCAATTTACGAATTAATAGGCATGAAAGATATTTCGGGCTAATTGGAAGAAAATTATAATCTTCAGATAGAAAAAACAGAGATTTGTTGCTGAGTGTTTACAAATTTTATTTACTATGCGGAATATACATTCATATAATTACCCAATCTAGAAGCTGTGTCAAATGGAATTTCGTTTTCTGTTTGAAATATAATTACAAAGTCATGATAAATGCATGAGTCAGTGACTTTTGACATCGATTTTGGTTTAAGTTATCGTTGAAGAAGAAGAGATAAGCCAGTATGACGTTAGATTTCAAATGAAGGATTACGCGAAAAATTTGCACGCTGACATTATACACACCTAGTCCAATCGACTTCACAATCAACCTTGGCTGTGAACGCTTGAATTCAGGCCTCAGTCGCACATAAATTGACAAAAATTCTAACTTTTGCAATTCTCATGCCATAGGTGTAGAAATGAGACAGCCGGTTTCGTAAGTGGCCTTTGATATTCTATTCCATTTTTTTTTTTTATTTTTAGTTCTTCAACTTTGCTTCGACACATCATAGCCATTCAGCTATACATTTAATACAAGCGATATCACGGTCGCGAACTAATAACTATAAAAGTCATTTCAAAGGTTTGGATTAGCTTTCGGCAATCGGCATCCAAATATCAATTTTTCTGACGTCAGCCCAGGATCAACATTACATTGTGGCACAACTAATCGTACCATGCTTTGGAGCTTTATGACATCATTGATGTCTAAAATTTGTAAGAAAAATGAGGGAATGTACCATTTGAGTAACCAGTGCAAAACTTATCGGAACTGATCAAATCTGCAGCCTTGAACTGGCTGTACGTTATGTATGCCACGATATTGATCTCCAGGATTTTGGCACTCCCATTTTCAATATCTTCGAAGAATAGTGGGATACAAACGAATGTATTAATTATAGATAAATATTAGGGTGTTTGTTATTTCTCAAAAAAAAAATTTGTTTTTCCGAAAACTTCCCTAAAACGTGAGTTCATTACTTAAAACTAAAAACCATCCAAAAAAATGTTCTGATTTTTTTAAACCTTACTGGAATCACTTTAATTTTTCTATATAAAAAAATTTTGAACTAACAACAAGGTTTTCTTGGGGGAGTGTAGGGCGAAGTTAAATCAGTGCTGTAACTTACCGACAGTTGACTAGCCTGTGTGTTCGCAATACCACCGTATGATGATGCTGTAAACGGTGCACGTCTCGTTTCGAGCTCTCAGCCAATCGAATCATTCGTGATTGTGCGTTGCAGCGTGGCAGTACAGCCTACGCCAGGGATGTCTCTGATAATATATATTTCCAAATCTGACGCGAATCTAATATTGAAAATACAATCAAGTAGAGTTAGTCAAACAGATGGGTCTCGTTTTAGATAAGAGGGGTGACGTTGGAAATTCGGAAGTTTTCTTTATTGACTGTCAACGGAAGATGGAAAACAAAAAAATCTTAAAAATAGACAGGCTTAACTGCGAAAGCTTCAACAGGATTACTTGAAACACCCTGAATAATTTCCTACGGTATAAAAATGATATTTCTAGTTTAAATCTATTCGTCAATGTTCATAATGGGGCTAGGTAGCTCTGTCACTCGTCCAGCGCATACAACAGCTCCGAAAACAAGCTCTCGCACAATGAAGATGAACGGACGATTAGCTATGAAACGTTCAGTTGTAGAACCCGCCAGCGGTATAATATCAGGCACTAAAAAAGACGGAAGAAAAAAAAAAAAACAATTAATTATTAACAGTTTCGAAGAGTTATTGAAGAGTTATCTCCAATTCTAGACGCTTCAAAAACCAGACCAGTTTTTGATGAAATAATACATGCATTTGGATTTACCTGTCGCTGCTTTTGGTCCGTTTTCATTTACTTCGATCTTAGCTGCGTGCAGTACACTTTCGATGTGGGCAGGACCAAGTACTATGTCTGAAAGGTTAGCGGCCGAAGGATCGAACAAATCTCTTACTCCAAGCTGCAAGAGAAATTTAAAAGAAATAAAAATTGCTCACCTCCGTTTCCCTGTTCTCAAACAATTCCGAACTTTATTCATCGGGCGTTATACGATCGAAAGACAAGAAATGCTGCTATATACAGGGTGAGTTTTCTCCGGGGTCTCATCTGGGAGGAGTTTAGATCTGGCGCCCAGACGCAGGGATCAACCCGGAGATACGAAAATCTTGCATAGAAAAGATTCGGACAACCTTTTCATCCACGTCTATTAACGCGATATAGTTATCATATACGATGTGTAGACATCAGCTGTGATTACAATCTTAAAGTAATTCAAATTTTCAACTAAGATAATTTGTCCACAATTACCTGCTCGAGGACTGATTTCATGTCTGAGTTCGTTTCGATGGCAAATTTCGGGAAAGTCACTGCAACTTTCGTTTCCTTCAGGCTTCGAACGATCACGCATATTGAAATATGAGCCAATTCCCGAACGAGTGTATTTATTTCGTAGTCTTTATGAACAGGAAGGATAATCAGCATCGAGAGTAGCCCATCCTAGAAAAGAAGAAAAATTAACAATATAAAAACTGAAGACCGCATAAAGGAGATACTGCCAAATTCAATGGGTCATTACTTACCGCATAAGGAAGCTCTATCACATGAGAATTCAATCTTGGAAAATAGGCATATGGATAATCTTGAATACTGTACATAAAGGCGGCACTATGACAGCCATTTGTATAGAAACATTCTACCCGCGTTAAACTCGAGTTGAAAGCTATTTTCCAGTTACCATTCAGGTACAAAGCGTTGGTCAGGAGCAGCTTAGTGTCAGTCCCTAGGCTATCTGTAATCGAATTCTTCTTGGGATCAATAAGATGAAAATAGAAAATTGGTCCCGAAACTTTTGAAGCTTAAAAAAATCTCGATGAAACCAGAATTCATTCTTTATTCTTTATGTGAATGTATATTGTTAATTTATCGGAACATGTTGCGTGTGAAAATGGGTTCCGAATTTTGGAAAAAAAAGAAAAAAAAACTTAAAATGGTCCAAGTTTTGAAAAAAAAAATATTTCAGGTTATAAATCAAAATAACAATATGAAAATCCATCCGAAATTTTTGAAAATATTCTTTTCATGAAAGTACGTTCCAAGACGAAAAGAATGACCTATAATTTTGTATTGATATCTCAACTTTTGGGAGAGCTACGAACATTCACAATTTTAGTTGCGAAATATCCTGAAAATCCACAACTTTCAAAGGGGTTGCGATAAAAATCTTAAAATATTTGAGGAAACCATTTTCAAGGTATAGTAGTGAATGATAAAAAAAATTTCGACGAAATCAAAAATGTTGAGGGTCACCGGCTGGCTGACTGGATGGACTTCCTCGTATACAGGGACTTTCTGTGGTGGCGGCACAGCTAGTTCCATGAAACACACGCACGCTTCGTCCGTGTGCCAGGGATACCAACCGAAAAAAAGAATGATGCAGCTTGAACAGAGCAAAGAGTATAGCAACCATAAGCGTGAAGTCTTCGGTTGTCACATGGACGAAGCGAGCCTGTGTGTAGTGGCGGTGGCTAATGGAACTAACTGTGCCGCCACCACAGAAAGTCCCTGTATATTGATAACGAATATTTCTCCAAACTTTTCCGAATGAACAGACATGTGCATGCATACTAATTGCATCAGGCTTTTTTCGCCATATCCTGATCACACGATTACTTAAATAATCTGAATTACCTGAGCAATGGAATTTCTCACCTGAAGCATTGATCGATTTTATGTTACCGTGGGTCTTGTGATCGACCCAGCGGTTGATTTCAGCTGTTGTCTGAGAAGGATTTCCAAACTTAACGCTATGTATATCACTGTTGTAATTCTGACGCAGAGAATCTGCGTACTTCGTGAATATTTGAGCATTATTTTCGATCCAAATTCGCGTTGCAAAATCCAATTGAACACCATCTCTTGCAATCTTTAACGAAAGTTAATGATTCGTAGCACCTATCTTCTATCGTTCTATCATAATTCGTTAATTAGGTATATTGAGGAATCATGGGAAACTGATGATTATTCACGGAAATGCTGTTCAATTATTCGATCAATTATGATACCAAACAGCTTACAACTTACAAAAGAGTTTTGCCAAATCTCAAATCTCATCATATTACGAATATAATTAAATCTTGTCTTGACTTTTGACGAGGTAAAGACCTTCGAGTTCCTTACCTTAAACGGTGCTAATGAGCGTTTTGCCGCTGCCTTTATACCCGCTTGATCCGGTGGCACCCTGAGGAAGCTGAGAAGTTCCGTGGCAGTTCGTCCACCGGTTCCTTCAACCAGAGCAATTAGTGCTACCTTAATGCTGGCCGGAGAGATGACAACGTTATCGTCACCTTTTGATAACACTGCCTATTCAGAGATCAGAGGATAATTATATGTCAGAAAAAAACTACTACCGTCTTTTTTATAGCCTTGCAAAAATTCGCGGTCGTATTAAAGACGCTTTATCTTTACCTCCAAGATGTTGAAATCGACGAAGTTGAATCTGTCATCGAGTGTGAAGGTTCCACTGGACGCAACTGAAAAGAAATAAGACGCAACCTTCATGAACAGATCTCTAAATTTTCATTCCGATCCACTATACTTAATTTGCGAGGTATTTGCAATTAAAAATTCACTTCCGCTGCCACAGAGTGAACCGTGAAGTTTCTACTTCCTCTTGGTTGATTGGGGTGGCACAAAACAAGCAGATAGTATTGGACTATTTTATTTAATTTAACCTTGTGTAGGCACTGAAGCCTTCGGTGTCGAAGCAGTCGTATTACTGGGTGGCGAATACCCTAGTGTAATAGTTGGTGTTGGTGTTGTGGACGACCGCCTGTTCGGAAAAATGTATCAATAATTTGCGACAAGTATTGAATTGTGTTAATTGAAGCACGAATCGTCAAATAATTCCGTCATTAGCAAGAAAAAAAAAAGAAGATATTTCCGAGATTCGTTTTGCAGTATCTCATGACGTGCTGGTGTTACATATGTAGTTATAGAGGCGGATTACGTTATTACAAATTAGGGCTCTCTGGAAGACTTGACTTGCGGTGCTCCACGTCGAAAATCCAGTCCAGGATCCAATCCATGTATTCAGACACTTTGGTGTAAAGTGTGTAGGCATTTCTCTCGCACGATTTCGCCCCGTTTCTGGTGTCAACGCCCAGACCCACGCTGACGATTCCCATAACGTACCATTGCTCGTGTACCTGGAACACGAGTCCCCCGCCACTGTCGCCTTCGCAAACAGCCGATCCTGAAATTCGTGAATGATCAGAATCTGAGTCGATTCCGCAATAGTGTTCTCATCAATTTTGCTCAAATAACCGCAAGACCTTTCGATCTTGCGAAGACGCCTCAGGGGCACATCCCGGAGTCATCGTGTTGTTGGCATATAATTGTTGAATTACAATTTCCACAATGCTGATTCTGACATCCTGAGCCCGGTAATATCTATCGGAATTGATCGTCGTTCGAGTGTTTAATGGTTCGCAAACAGACATTTTTTCAATATTGTAAGGGTCCTTCGTTGGGAAACTCTATCATTTTTACCGTGCTAACTACCGAACTGCAGGCTTGTTCTTGTTAGCATGCCTTGACTTTAGTATGCAAGAGTTTGTCCAGATCTCTTACATATCGATGTAACCAATTGTAAATTGATGAATTTATGTGTTAACCCTTCGTGTGAACACTACTGGGTCTTTTAAGAAACAGTCAAAGTTTAACATAATTCCGTTTTTTCCACTTTTTTAAATGTTCTTGAATTTTTATTAACAACGGGTTTAAACTTTCGACTTTTACAACTCCTGGGCTATGTAGTAGACACTCCAAGAAGTAACCCAGAATATTTTCACATTTTTTCAAAGCCTAGAAGACTCCAAAAACTTGACTGTTCCCTAAAAGACTCAGTGTTCACAACGCTCATTCGAAAATTCTGTGTTCAGTGTGATTACAGATAACTTTTTGTTTTTACTTCCCATAAGACTTCAACGCAGAATCAAGAAGGGCATATCAATGCCTGAGAAATTGTCACGAACTAGAAATTCATTTTTCCAACATCCAAATTGATTTTTAAAGTATGAGATCGATAACTGTTGACAGGTTGCATCGAGTACAGGACAGATCTAGAGAAACCTCGAATTCCGAGATCGTTTTTCTCACGCAGGATAAGCCATTTCATGAGGATGAAAATAGAAGTGATCGTTACGTACCATTCGTGTAACCAGCGCAGAACTTGTCCTTGGTGATGAAAATGTCGTTTTCGCCTGCGTTTTTGGACATCTTGCACTCGTCGTAGGATATGAAGGGTACCGTTATAGTTTGGAGAATAGAACTGAGCTCGCCAGTCGCCGTCATCCCAAAGCCTGCTACCCTACCGTATAGACCAGACTCAAGGTACGGCGCGTCTAATCCGGAACTGTCCAAACAGGCGGGTAGAAGGATTTCCGAGGCCACAAACGGCTTCTCCAATTCCAACAGCGCGATATCCGAAGCGTAGTTTCCTCGCAGTCCGAGATAGGTGTAATAGACGTGAACATTTTTCACCTGAAGCCGAACCGAACAGCAACACATCAACCACTTTTCAAATCAGGTGTAAGATTAAAATGGGACACGCTGTACAATTGCACTTCTGGACTTTTGCAACTTTTGCGAGTGGCCGAGGCCTATTTCCGGAATCTCGTATCAACGAATGGAGCTCTCAGGATTTTCGATACGCGATCGATCGATCAGCTAGCAGAAAGAAGATGAAATAGCGTTACAACTATTAACTAACCGTGCCTTTCCTTACGATATCGAGCTTGTGTCTCGTGTCGTCATATGCACGAAATATGTTTCCCGTCATAACGAACAATTTCCGGGGATCTTCTACGACCTCATTTATCTCGTTGTAGACGCAATGCGCAGCAGTGAGCAGAAGGTTGGTTCGAATCAGGGTAGCGCCGCATTGAAACTCCTTTTTGCCTCCCTCTTCCTTGTAGAGGGACACATGCCACGGGAAATCAGCGATGTTTGCGAACGTTCCCTGTACCACTAGCGTTTTCTGACGAGTACTTGCTCGGCCGCAAACTGGAAATACACCGGAATCAATTTCGCTTGAAAAGTGGCGTTGATCTACATCTAATAGTATTGGCTAGACTCTTTCCGATTTCAAAGTAAACTGTAGCCGAACCTGGCTTGCATCTGAGAGGACTCGGATCCCATTCCCCGTCCTCGCTGCAAGTCAGTATATTCCTTCGTTGCCCTGTCGATGAGGCTGTGTCCACCTTGTAACCGGGACGGCAAGATACTCGAGCCTCAGTCTTCGGGAGCACGGGAAAATCGCAGCTCACACTTTTCCGGGAATGGGAACAGTGCGCGTATCTCATCACCGAGTTCAGAGTATCGCATGTAATCTCTGTAACACAAGAACTTAAGTTTCCCAAATTTTTATGCGAAGAAAAAATATTCACAGATCACTCGAAAGCTTTGAAAAAATGTTAATTTTCTTAAACTTTGAAATTTTTAACGCCTACCATGCATTTGATCTCAAACTCATTTTTTTCACTTACGAACGCAGCTTGGGATGTGTGACCAGTCTCCGTTGCCTCTGCAGTAGACAACGCTGTTGTCTTTAGCCCTATGCCCGGCCGAGCAAGTATATTTCAGCTCATAGCCTGGCTCGAGCTTAGTGCCTTCGGGAATCTTGCAGTCCGTGTCAGTATCGTCGCAGAATTCCTGGCGAAGTTTCCATTCGCCGTTAACCGGCTGCGGTGGTGCCGAACAAGAGGGCCTTGCTATTCCTGACGAGGCTCGCGGAATACGAACGGACACTAGTGTTTCGCTTGGTGGCAGGAACTGCGACCTAATTCAAGAAATTAGTTCACAGACAGAGAGAAGACGTTATTGAAATGTATGAAGATATTATATACCTATATGTATTTATGGACACGGAAGACATGCAGTGTTCCATTGTCACTCACCAACTCTTCGGAACGTTGAGACTTTTCAACTGAGAAGTATTCGAGACACTTTGACTCCATCCGAGTAGGAGAAGAGCTACTGTTCAAGAGTGAAGAGGCAGATGAATATAATATCGGATAAAATGTTCTCGAAAGGAAAGGAAAGGTTTACATTCGGAAGTAATGATGTCGCATGACTATAATGGAAAAAGATCGTAAGCGGTAAAAAGACTCTTACGCCTTTCTATAATTTTTAAAATCGACGAAGACTAGAAACCCTTTGAATCGAAAGAAAATGTCGACATTGAAAACCGAAGAAGATCAAAAAAGTTCAAAAGCGAGATACTGTCGGAAAAACAAATTTTTGTACTTTCATGGCCTCACTGAGATCACAGCGGGGCTCGGAGGGGTAGGAAAAACATATATAGATTCCTGCTAAGGACACCTCAATGAATCATTTAAAATCATACAACTACCGATATTTTTTTCCGGCATAAATTACCTGGCCCACCTTGGCAAGTTTCACGGATGATTCAATCACGCGTCGATAACAGGTCGGACAAGTTTTTGACTTCTTTTCGACATGGTTTTAGATCTTTGATCACCGCGTTTAACGAAGAATAATAAACCGAGTCGGATTCGTCGGAATAAATTGGAATCAAAGTATAGCTAGACGAATAGGAGAATCCTTCTGAGATTTGTCGTGGAACAACTATAGTCGTACTGCTAGGCAGTTGCAGTGGAGAACGACACCCTTTATTGATTACCAATTATGGCGACTATTGCGATCAACTTATGCCTTACGCTGTCACTCCGGAGAACTTGATTGAGCATGTGAGAATGTACGATTTTGACTAGTCCATAACTCACCAAACAGCCCCGAGTACGCGGAAATAGATTTCCCAGCAAGGAACAACATCGTAATGACAGTAAGTATAATTATTAAAATATTTTCCCGTAAACGACACAAAAACTCCCGCGGATTTACTTCTCACACGGCGCCCGACCCACTAACAGTAAGATCGATGCGTGACCATCGTGGCGATATTTGATTCTTATACTAATCGCAAATCTCCATACGTTGCCTTGTATTCCGCGAAAACCGGTTAACGTCATAATTCGTGGCGAATCGTCACTTGAGTATCTCTTTTACAAACTCTGTCTTCAGTATAGATTTAATTGAATTCAAACGTGTGGATATACCTGCGTGTTACCGCCCTTCGGGGAATCGATTTCCGAACCTCACCGAGATTTATTTCGTTCGTATGGATTTAGATTTCGTGCCAATGTTCCACAAGTGATTGAGCATAGTTGTTGCCTGTATGATATGCCCAATTCGTCAGATATCATGATTTCGTTCTAACCGGAAAGGAAGGAAAACTAAATTGAAGTGATTTCATTGTATTCACCAGGTATAAGCCGATTTTGAACGCGTTTTTATTGTAGATAGAATTACTTGGGATTATATATAAAATGTGATGAAAGTCTGCGTACATCTATAGCCCGAAGTCTGCAGAATATGAAGAAACCTCGCAGGAGTGGAATATCACGTTATATGACTATGAGTCAAAGTGACATTTTCGAAGATTTACGTCAGTTTTTGATAATCAGCTTCGAAATATCAATGATTGTCAAAGAAACCCAGAATTGAAGCTACATTTTGACAAAAGGAATATTACACGTATTACAGATAATATAGAGGATTATAACTATCATAGAGGATAAAAGATTATTCACTCAGACCTATTTCATACTTAGAGAAAATCTGGTAGAACTAATTAAATGGCTAGTTCTTATTGCGAAGGAATAAAATGGAACGTTTTTAGTTATACATTTTTATTCAACTACATTTAGTATGCAAAGTGGCCAGAGGTCATCATTTTGACTTAAATGAGCTAAAGTTTTGTGGGTCAGACAAAATATTGGTAAATATTTAAATTATGGCAGTTTAAAAATTTTTTGAGGACAGGCAAGTGATATGTGGTGCAGGAAAATGAAAATAAACTTTGAACATGCATCAAATGTTCATTTAGAAACAATGAATCACAAAATTTAAACAGTAAGCCACTAGGCAGGAATCATCATAGTTGAGCGCATCAAAATTCCTTTGCTGTAAGAACTAGCCATATGTGTATACGTAGTTTGACATCTTCACGTGAAGCGAGTAGGGATATGAACTGCATGTTCTCGCGCCGTCTTCAAGATTCACTCCGAGGTCTTCGCTGATGAAACCGAAAGACTTCCAAAGGATACCTTGTTCAAGCACCAGTCCGCCGTTAGAAGGATAGTCGCAGACAGCTGATCCTGAAATTTTTAACGGGATTAGAAGTAGTGCTAGACGGAGAGGAGAGATGTGTTGAATTAGATATATAGATCCCGGGATCACTTTCTCGCCGATGAATGATGAGAGATGTAAGGTAAGGAGATTTACCATTAGTGTGTTGGGCGCAAAACATGAGAGTTCTAGTGAAAACTTCGTATTGAGAAACTTCGGAAGCCTGGCACTGGCTGCACGGTAGAGGTGGCTTTGCCATCTTCGTTCTATTGAATCCAGTTGTGATGCCGTCAAAATCCAAACAGGCGGGTAAAATCACTTTGGAGAGATTGAACGTTGCTTGTAATTCGAGCAACGCGATATGGGCACTTGTAGAAAATCCCCTCAGCGGACAATCTCTGTACACGTTTTTTACCTGAAACAGAAGCGAGGGGCCGACTTTAGAAATACCATAAAACTATAAGACACTATAAAATCCTGTGACAGATTACGAAAATCCCCACGGAAAGTAAGGAATTCGGTATGAAATGACTGAAATCTTGAAATCCGTTGCGAATGATTATTTTGGGTCCGCAAAAGCCTTCCAACTGAGAATATACGATTCAATGAGGAGATGAAATAGCGAATACGAACCATGCCCTTTCCAACAGTCACGGGATCGTGCAGCGGGGAATCGTAGTCAGGAACCACGTGGCCCACCATCACGAACAATTTCCGGGGGTTCGCCGTGGTCCCCGTTCCCTCGTCGTCGATGCAATGGGCAGTAGTCAGCAGAAGATTGTCCCGAATGATTGTGGCAAGACATTTGAATACTTTTTCGCTTCCTCTTGTCGTAATCGTCTCAACATAGACGGAAGCCTCCCACGGCAAGTTGCTGACCTCGTTCCCGTTTATAATCAAGGGTGCTCGAGGAGGTAACACGTCGCCGCAAACTGAAATCACGATGCAACGACTCTTGAGACTAGGAAACACAAGGAATAAACCTCATCGCTAGGTAAGAGATTGCGAATTCAAAATCTAGTGCGCGTCAAACTAATGACATTTCGGAAGAGCGGTATATGTATATACTTAAGCATTAAAATTCCCACGATAAACTGAATGTCATCGCTCTGCATTAATACAGCTCCAAATATCCCACCGCGATTTGAACATGATAATTAAAAGCAAACCGGTAGGTATGCATGCGACGATATTCGGCTCCCAGTTTCCTTCGGAATTGCACACAATCTCGGCCCTCGTGATGGATAGATTTGAGTTTGCCCTGTATCCTAGACGACAGGTTACATTAGCCCTCGTTCCTGGTGGCAACTGGGAATTACAGTCTATCCAATCGCCCGATTGGGTAGTGCAGGCCGTATATGTCGACGGAGAGTTTAAAGCGCTGCATTTTATTTCTGAAACGAAATTGATGAAATTGATTGATCAAAAAAAAAACTCACGTGACAAACTTTTCAGGACCTATTCTGGAATTTTGAAGATAGTTTGTATTGGCAAAGTGGTGTAAATTTCCATTTTTGGCATTGTACCAAATACCAATATATCTTTCACTTTACTCTGCCTTTAAATGGTCAGGAATCATCGGCACTTACCGGTGCATACGGGCAAAGGTGTCCAGTTTCCTCCTTGTTCACAGAAGACATCGGCACTTCCTTCGACCTTGTATCCGGGGTTGCATCTATAGATCAGTTGACTTCCGGGCTCGAGCTCCAAGCCCTGAGAAATATCGCAGTCCACTCTACCCCCACAGAGTGAACCGTGAAGTTTCCATCCCCCGTTGGTTGGCTGGGGTGGTACCAGACAAGAAAGCTTCGGGGCACTTCCGATCTCGGAAGTGTTTCCAATACCTTGGCCACACCCGAGTCGGAGTAGAGCTGCTTTCCAAGAGTTTCAAGGAAAATTAATGATGTCTAGCAAAACGCCGTTTTGACATTTTTTCAACGTTCTTCTTTCGCCAAGTTATTCAACTTTTTGTGGAAGAGTCGGGCCCATAGAAAAAGTGCCATAACTCGAGAAATATTAAGTTTATTGCATCGAAATTGTCCGGAAAAAAACGTAAAATCACTACGGTTTTCAATTTTTCAATCACAGCACATCAGCGGACATAAAAATGTAATCGCAACTATCCATAACTCACCAAAGAGCCATAAGTATGCAGACTTAGATATACCAACAGCGAACAGCATCGTAATAGTCAGTATCACTCGAAAGCTGCTGCGGTCCTATTCCATACACGGTATCCCACCCATCACCAACAGGAAAATCGACCCTTGACCATAGATAACAACGTGGCGCGGCTGTATTTGATGTCTTTTCATCTCAAAGTCTCTGATTACAGTGTATAGAGTCATTCGGGTCAAGTATTCGCACGTTGGACTTCTAAGCTCTGTTGAACAATAGCGATAAAAAATATTGAAACAATTTTATAATATTCGGATAAGACCTTCATCGAACAATGAAGATAGGTATAACAGATAAATTATTATTTCTGAATTTTTCCTAATCTAATGGTACGAATAAAGTCATTCAATCAGATTGCGTCCTCTATCATTCCGCGGTGGTGCAAATAAGCGTTGCAAGCATTGAGTAGAAGAAACTTTCAAGCCCTCTTATTGAGATAACGTCAACTTTCCGACCATGGGCTACTGTATGAAAAATGTTAGTTGGAGTCCCACCTATCGCCACCCGGCCGGATGACATAGTTACCATAAGCACCCCCTCATATCTTTACTAAATGGCTGGGAATTGCAGCAAAAATCGGTGATTGTCGTATCGTGCCCACTGATATATGTATATTTACAATTAGCCCTGACTATTTCTTTGAAAAACTCTAGTGCGAATACAAATGTCATTGAATATATTATGTAGATTTTTTGGACACAAGTGGCATTGCATCTACCATGGATCGAATTCTGAATGGTTTAGTTCGTGTAGATTTAGGTTTCGTGTCAATATTCAACAAATGATCAGTCATAATCGTAGACTGTTATGAAGAGCGGTGTAATACATCACAAATCGTGATCCAATATTTGTAGATATATCAACTCTGCTAACAATATTCAAACGGCTATATTTTAGAGTTCGATTATATATGAAGAATGATACCTCGTTGCATTGTATCACTTAGAATCGGCCTTTTCCGCAACGTCAGATAGTTTAACGCGGTACGAAATTCAGCCATTCAAATTGCTGTATTGATTCAACCATCAAAATTGCCTTTTACAAATTAACAGTCGGAAAAACTGTACAAGTATTTGCCTGAATAATTGCAACATGTGTGAAGTTAATATTTTATACTTGAATAAGATTTGGTTGAACAAATCTGCCTATTGGGTATATACAACTTATAATGCTTATAACAAATGCTGATCATCTGCAGGGAAAGTCAAATTAGTGTTACAAGTTGTATAGGATTTTGCTCTTCATAAAATCAGTTGCGTCGAAGTATTCGGCTGTTGCAGAATCGATGGTATACCAGAAATGTTTAATTGTTTAAAAATTGCACCTTTATACCGAACAGATTGTTGAATCGGGATCCTGAAATCCTTAAGACGACTAACAATTTATTTGGGATTCTTTGCCGAATTATTGATTATAGACACAAGTCGTACAAAAAAGTGAAATTTATTGTACATCAAACGTAAAAATGAAAAGTACAACATATTCTTAATATTTCTTAGGAATAACCGTTGGGCGGAAGATTTAGATTAGCAAAAAAAAAAAAAATAATTAAAAAATTGGTATAGAATAAACAGTAATTTTATTTGAATTAATCATCCCTGCTATTATTTTCTCACACCCATTTCATATCTGATCAAAATTTCGTTGAAAAAGAAATCCGCAGACTTGGTACATAGATTCACATGTAGGCATGCTAATCATCTCCGCGGAGGATCACATCAGTGTTGCAAATTGGAAAGAACTCGTGTCGCTTCAGCTCGATAAACTGACGCCAATCGAATAGGGATATCGGTCACATAGATATTTGCCATACTCCAAGTTCACCTCGAGGTCCACGCTCACAAAACCCATAACAAGCCACATGACACCTTTTTCAAAGATTATCCCGCTGCCCGAAACACGGTTGCAGACAGCTGATCCTGAAATTTAAACGCAGCGATAGTACTGTACAAAGAGAAGAGATTTTTTGGATAAATCGAAGCATTCTAAACGAAAGTTCGCGCCAGAGTATTGCTATCAGATCGCATTCCAATGATTCATTGTATACGTTCGCCACAGATGAATTCACTTTCGTTACACCCTTTCCAACGTCATGTCTGCGTATGTATTAGAATCGACTCTACTACCCCCGGCGCTGACTTTCTCGCTGTAAAATGATAACAAAGGTGGTAAAATGTACCATTATTGTAACTAGCGCAAAAATTGTCGGTGGCGGTATGAACTTCGTATCGAACAGCATCGAATAGATCGCACTGGCAGGACGGTTCAGGATCTGTCGAACTCTTCGGGATGTCGCTGGACCTGGCTGACACTGTGTTTTCGAATCCATTGCTAATGCTCTCTATATTCAAACAAGCAGGCAAAATTATTTCGGAGAGATGGAAGGGCTCTTGTAATTCGAGTAACGCGAGGCGTGGTTCTCCAGGTGACCCGTTGTCCAGACAATCCCTGTACACATTTCTCACCTGAAACAGAAGCAAATCCATGAAACCATCGGATGTTATCGAATCATGCGACAGTTCATCAAATTCCTTTGAAAAATCGGAAATTAGATGAATCATCTTTTCAGCTACGCCAAAGCCTTAGGACTCGGAATACTCGATTGAATAAAAAGCTGAAATAGTGAAGAACGTACCATGCTCCTGCCAACAGTGACGGGATCGTGCAACGGGGAATCGTAGTCACGAATGACGTTCCCCATCATCACAAACAGTTTCCGGGGATCTGTCGTGGTCTTAGTTCTCTCGTCGTAGATGCAACGGGCAGCCGTGAGCACAAGATTGTCCTGAATTATTGTGCCGTTACATGTGAATACCTTTTCGGTTCCATTTGCTGTGATCGTCTCAATATAGACGGAAGCATGCCACGGAATGTCGCCGATCATCGTTGTGTTCTCGGTTATAACAAACGGCGTCTGATGAGTTTTCGTTTTGCCGCAAATCGTCTGTGCCACTCCAGATGAGGCTTGTGAGAGGCGACTAGACACAGGTATTTCGGTTGTCGGAAGTGACGGCGACCTTGTTCGCGAAATAGTCTCATTTAATGGAAATAAACTTGATTGGATTGTGGAAATAAATGTACGTATACTCATAGGCATACGCATGTACAGGGGATATGTAATGTGTGCAATTCTCACTCACCGATCCATCTCATTGTCACTCTCCACTCGAGCAGTGTCCGCGATATCTTGGGCCCATCCGAGTCGAAGAAGAGCTACTCTCCGAGATTTGGAAGAAAAATGAATAACGTTTGATGAGGGTTCACATGCCAATTGAGGGTAAACCTTCAAGTTGAGGGTGCTAGTTCACCCCTTATTGATGAAGGTATACTGGAGATTTTTTTTTGGGTTTTTTTTCCGTCTGAATTTTTTGACGATTTCTCAATGGTCTTTTTTCGCCAAGTTATCCAATTTTTCGTGGAAGAGTTGGGCTTATAAAAAAGGTGCCATAACTCGAGAAATATTGCGTTTACGCGAAAGTTGTCTGGATGAAAGACCACAATTACTACGTTTTTCAATGTTTCAATCACAGCACATCAGTGGACATAAATATGTAATCGAAACTATCCATAACTCACCAAAGAGCCATAAGTACGCTGATGTAGATTGACCAGCAGCGAATAACATCCTAATAGTCAGTATCACTCGGAATAAAAATATCGACACTCCGTCGAAAGCTTCTGCGGACTTATTTTATAAACAGCACCCCACCCACGCGGAGAGAAAATTGTGATTTAGGCTCTCATACTTGGTACAATAATTTTGTAATATCGCCTGATTTGAGTGCCGAAGTCATGACCCTGAGATAAGATCCCACAAAAATATCTCTCTTCAGTCGCTTCGTATGAAACATAATTTAGTACAAGTATAACAGAAACATGAGTAATGTTAAGTAGACTTATCGCAAATAATACTGCAGCAGGATACGAAACGGTAACATGTTGTCGACTAATCTCATCACAGCTGATACGACTATAGTTGAAATGTGACGTACGTGTGGGATCTCATAATTCACAATTATAGCTTTGGAAACTGTTGTGTATGATGTAGTGAAGGAATGCCCGAAATGAATATAGCGGTTGGGGAATAAGTGACTTTTTTGATTTTTTCTTTCTTGTCCCATTTAAGGAGTTGGCCTGGTGGAGTGACAGAGTAACGAAAAAATTCTCTTTCAATAATCCCAGATGCAGAAAAACCTATATTTTTCGATGTGCAATTAATATTACTGAACAGAGGAAATGAGATTTTATTTATGTTGAAAAAGCTGATCGATTGCTTCTTCGACGATTATATAGCCAATTATTAATGCACGCGGTTGGAATTCGGGAACTGCCTCAATCTCGAATAAGAATATTTCAAGCGATGGTTTTACTTGCGATACTTTTACAACAACTGTTCATTATTTATTTGTGAATACAAATAAAAGTACCTAGCTATTTTTCACTAATATTAATGTTACAGATGTATATTAGGACATGCCACTTCTGTGGCATTTTAAATTCGGTAAAAGTTACGACAGCTAGACGGCCAGTGTCGTCTACAGATACGGACAATCGTGCAATGTTCAGAGTTTACATACTCGTTATATCAGACCTACCAGTAGCTTGCGAATCTCCTTGCGCACAAAGTCCGGTTGAAATTAATATTAGTATATTAAGCGACTTTTAGGTTGATTACCATTTGTGTATCCGCAAGCTTATGCGATGATCTTTGCAAGCAGAATAAACTGTGTATCATTTCTCGTGAACCTTGCAGCATCACACTTTGATTTTCCTAATTTTTTCCCCGTTCACTATAACTTATCGCCATTTGATATCATTCCCATATATTCAGTAGCCGTTCTCAAAACAACGATACAGAATAGTCGAATTAAATAACAATACAACTATTGAACCCTGGATATGTATTTTCATAGACAGAATTATTCAGCATCATACAAAATGTACCTAATGAAAGTCTGCGTACCTCTGACCATAAGTCTGCAGAATATGAATAAACCTCTCAGCTTCTGAATTTCGATGATTGTCCAGCAAATCCAGAATTGAAGTTACATTTTGACAGAAGGATTATAACGGATTACAAGGAATAAGGGATTATTCACTAAAGCCAATTTCATAGTTGAACAGAATCTTGTCAAACTATCCATAATATTGCAAGTAGATTCCCACCCTCATATGAAGAGAGTAGGGATATACGCCGCATACTTCGGTACCATTTCCAAGATTCAGTGCGAAGTCTCCGCTGATGAAATCTATAGCCTGCCATAGATCGTCTTGTTCGATCACCAGTGCGTCCTCAGGAGGAGTATCGCAGACAGCTGTCCCTGAAATTGTTTACCGGATTAGAGGCAGTGCTATGCAGACAGGAGACGTTTGTTAAGTTATCAACTCGACTATCCCCCTAGGATCTTTTTCTCGGTGAAAAATGGTAAGAGAACTAAGACATTGGAATGTACCATTGATATTTACGGCGCAAAAGTTGTTGGTCTTCGTGAAAACTTCGTAGTGAGAATATTCGGTAGCCTGGCACTGGCTGCACGGTAGAGGCGCCTTTGCCATTTTCGTTCGATTGAATCCAGCGGCAGCGTCGTCAAGATCCAAACAAGCGGGTAAAATTAGTTTGGGGAGATGGAACGGCTCTTGTAGTTCGAGCAACGCGAAGTGTGACTTGTCAGAAACTTCTATCGGCGGGCAATTTCTGTACACGTTTTTTACCTGAAAGAGAAGCGAGGGGTCGACTTTGGGAATACCATGAAACTATAAGACATTATAAAATCCAGTGAGTTATTGCGAAAATCCCCACGGAAAGTAATAAATTAGGTGTGAAACGACTGAAATCTTGAAATCCGTTGGGAATGATTATTTTGGGTCCGCAGAAGCCTTCCAACTCGGAATATACGATTCAATGAGGAGATGAAATGGCGAATACGAACCATGCCCTTTCCAACAGTCACGGGATCGTGCAGCGGGGAATCGTAGTCAGGAACCACGTGGCCCACCATCACGAATAATTTCCGGGGGTTCACCGTGGTCCCCGTTCCCTCGTCGTCGATGCAATGGGCAGCAGTCAGCAGAAGATTGTTCCGAATGATTGTGGCAAGACATTTGAATACTTTTTCGCTTCCTCTTGTCGTAATCGTCTCAACATAGACGAAAGCCTCCCACGGCAAGTTCCTGACCTCGTTCCCGTTTATAATTAAAGGTGCTCGAGGAGGTAACACGTCGCCGCAAACTGAAATCACGATGGAACAACTCCTGAGACCAGGAATCACGAGGAATATAGCTCGATACCGGATGCCTACTGGTATCTTTGGAAATTCTTGAAATGACGTTAAAAATTCCCTGAATAGGTCGAATGTCATCACCCTACTTCAATTCTCCAGCTTGATTGTCTGTCCGTTGCAGCTCCTGATATCCCACCCCGATTCGAGCCTAATAATCATAAGCAAACCTGTAGGTATGCATGCGATGGTTTTCGGTTCCCAGTTCCCGTTGGAGTCACATACAGTCTGGGTCCAGTTCGATAGAGTCGAGTCTTCCCTCCATCCGGGATAACAGCTTATATTAGCTCTCGTCCCTGGTGGCACCGGGGACTCACAGCTTATCCAATCGCCCGATGGGGTACTGCAGGTCGGCCATGTTGACCGAGAGCGTAGAGCGCTGCATTTTATCTCTGAAATACGATCGACGAAATGAACTGATCGAAGAATCAACTTCCATGATGAACTTTTCAAGACCCATTCTTGCATTTTGAAGATAATTTGAATCATGGCAATGTGCTGTACGTTTTATTGGGAATGTCAGAATCAATCATTTTTTTCTCCACCTGTATATTGTACCAAAAACCAATAACTCATGAAGATACGAATTGTTCCATCTTGTATATAGTCACTCACTCTACTCTACCTTCAAAATGTCAGGAATTATCGGTACTCACCGGTGCATACGGGCAAAGGTGTCCAGTTTCCTTCTTGTTCACAGAAGACATCGGCACTTCCTTCGAGCTTGTATCCGGAGGTACATTTATAGACCAGTTGACTACCGGGCTTGAGCTCCAAGCCCTGAGAAATATCGCAGTCCACTCCACCCCCACAGAGTGAACCATGAAGTTTCCACCCCCCGTTTGTTGGCTGGGGTGGTACCAGACAAGAATGCTTTGGGGCATTTTCGATCTCGGAAGTGTTAGCGATACCTCGGCCCCATCCCAGTCGGAGCAGAGCTGCTTTACAAAAGTTTAGAGAAAAACGAATAGTCTCTGATAAATTGACGTTTTGACTCATTCCACTAGAGAAATCGATTCAAATTCGCAAGTAATTAATAATATGCACATAATATGCACTCTCCACGGTACAATTTATTCCTTGATCCTCAAACAAGGACCTTGGAGATTCAATAGTCGGTTTGTAGTATGTCTCACAGATAGTGCATGACGTATTCAATCGCATACTCTTCTTCTTCATCTTTTTGCCCATCGGTTAGTAACCTCTTATACGGTCGTTGTACGAACCAGAATTTTGCATAGCAATCGCTCATTATATAACCGGTTGCAGAAGATGTCGACTTATTTTCCGAATTTTATAGATATATACGCAGTCGCCGTACTCTCTAAGGAATAATATATCAGATCGAATTCTTCAGAATTATAACCGAAAAAAATCTTCGATACGAATAAAAACGGTGAGATAAAACCGAATACCGAAATTCTCGTCCATGACTAATAATTTCTTCGAATAATTAACGGAAACGTGGACTGAAAAGGAAAGAAATGGACAAACTGGAATGGAAATGGTCAATGGAAACTTATTGTTTAAAATATTTTATTAAAATACTTTTTTTTTCCACCGTTTGGATATAAAATTGAAATGCTGGTTTATTCGCTTTACGAATGAATGCATACGTGATGTTTTTATGTGTTTCGCCGATCGGATACATATACGTGTCTATTTATATGAATGATTTCAGAGCGTGAGGAAGTGTCGACACACGGACAAAACGTTGTTAAATCAACAAAGAAATGTTCGTCTCTTTCCTCTCTACACGTAAAAAATACAATCACTAAACATATATCTTCACATAGATCGTTATACGATTCTTTTTTATCGACGAAAACATCAGTAGACATAAATGTATCATCGTAATTGTCCCTAACTCACCAAACAGCCATAAAACCGTGCAGGTAGATTTCTCAGCAGCCAACAACATCGTACTAGTCCGTATACTTCAGGAATAAAATCTCGACACGCCAACGATCGCTCCTGCGGACTTAATTTATACACCACATCCTACCCACCAACAGTAAAATCGACTTGCGACTATAGAGAGCGATCTAGCTCGGCGATATTTGATTCGTTCTGAATATTGTTTTTGCCCGAAAATATTGTTTTCAAAAAAAGTGAATCATTGCATGGTGTGAAAAAATGACGAAAGGAACTAGTTTCCGAAGTGTTTATTCGATTATTGACTACATGGAATGCCTGAATTAAATGGAATTTAAAATTTCAATAAATAAACCAGAGACATCCGATCTCAAAAATGTTCACAGGCGTGATCAACGTCCGTATATTTCGAGTATGAAATTGATGCTATGTCCACGCTTGCTCTTGAAGTGAAGAGTGACATTACGGTTTCCTGGACCACCGTTTGTCAGGTAAGCGTACGCCCCGTTCCCGTTGGTTTTCTGGTCCAGAGCTTTGACCTGAGTGATGGTTTGATAGTTGGGAGAAATGAAAGCGACATCCTGTGTCACGACTTTGAATCTTGAGCTGGGCTTCGAGACGACCTGGAAGAAATGGGAATTTTTTCATCAAACAAGAATAGCTTAAACTTTCCAATGCTGCTCGAAGGGATTGCTTACCTGTTGTCTGAGGAGGTAATCGCCGGCTATTCTGGCTCCAACATTTAGATGGTGAGAGGAATTGGTCAAAGCTGCGTTTGTTACCGGCGAAATGTTAGCGAGAGCGACTAGACCCACCGCGAAAAGAAAAGTGAACGATGCCTTGTTCATCTTGATGTAGTTTGTTTATTTTATTTTTTCAATGACTCCGGGATGTTCAACGAGTCAAGGATTCTAGTATCACCGCGTTTCAGTGATCCTCGCTGTACAATCACGTGAAGATACACAACTTTGACCTGTATTTATACCGCTGTTCAATCTTATCGTTTAATTGTCTGAATCACGATGATATAGACAGAGATAAGATATCGGACAATTTGTTTTTCAACATTATCTGGAAACCCCCTGCACATCAGGTGTGTGAAATCAGTAAAGAACAAGTGAATTCTGTGTCTGATAAATAAGCGTCATTAAATGTAGATTCATAAATCTTCCGAAGGTTGAGTGTATCAATTACTTACGCAATATAACAGAAAACCGTGGGTATTCAATTTTTTATATTGATATAGCGGATGAGAATGCTTTTCATAAGCGTACGAGAGCCCGATAAATTGTGGGCACATTCGCAGATCTGGTTGTTGAAATATTATCGATTTTTGCAACGTGTATGAAATTAGGATTTTGTTTGTAAGTTGTTTTTCTTTCAATGAAAATCAACTCTCCGGAGAATCTACCCTTTCCATTTTCAGTAGAAAGGCCTAACGGCATACAATCAATCGATTCGTAACGTTATTCGATATAATAATGGCAAGAATAATTGAATATGTCGATGATGAGACCGCTGGCAAGATTAGAAAGTGTAAGATGTGTAACTCGTTGAATTTTGAATAATCTTCTCAGGGTGCAATATTTGGAGAATTGCAATCGGACGCGGAGTGGAATTGTACGAGTACAATAAAATAAGTCATGGTCCCTCCGAGAACCTGTAATATAGTAATACAGATCGAATATAATTATTGCTTGATTTTTGAGACGCGATTGTGACTATAAGCAGAATTTATATTTTGATCCTTGTCTTCATTGTGAGATCGTATATTCACCGATTTCATGAACGTTGAATCCAAGGAGAAAAATCCACAGGCCGTGAAACTTACGCGTTCATGTAGCAGCTGAAGGGAGAAGTCTTTCAACTATAAAACAGGGCAGTGATTAAAATTTCCAGTCTCTGATTGTAAGGAGGACTATTAGTTTCGAACAAGACAAGCCGCCAAAAATATCTACCTCTCGACGAATTTCTGATCCTTTTCTAACAACGGCTAATAATTTGTGGACAATCCTTCCGGTTTGTTCAGCCTGCATTCCAACGATTGTTTAATGAAAAACATATAATATGCATATTACAGGGTGATCGTTGTTTAGGGTCTGAAAGAAATTTTATCGCGCTGCTCCTCAAATCGGCTCCAACGAACCCAGCACAAAACTTATAGGGAATGGGTGACGGTGGATTTTTTTCTAAATTCTGTGAAAATGTTCTTCATGCTATACTGATAAAAAAAAAGTTCTCATCACCATAACTCGATTTGGAGCACCAATTGGGCCTCGGGGAGCCTTGGAAGTTGATATTTCATTGAATATTGGCAAATTAGAAGATTGAGTCCTCGAAAACGTTAATGGGAAAACGTTAAAATTAAAGAAAAAAAAAGTACTTAGAATTAAAATTAACGACTCAAATTTGCACAGAATTGGTTTTTCAGCATATAGAACAATATTTTGGTGTGGGAGCAAAAAAAAAATAGTCGCTTAAAACGAATCACCATATATAAAATAAATTTGAGGCTTGCAAGTCCATTGAGTCTAAGATTTCGATTCTCTAACTGTGCAGCAAGATTCTATGAAATATTCACGTAGTCTTCGTCGATTATCTCCGTTTCACATAATTTTGTCATCGATCATTAGAGCCAACAGACTTTCAACCCTTATATCGTCAAAGAACGAACATATAGATATCGAATTGGAGTAGTTGGAGAAATGACGTATAATTTCATCACCTCTGTCGTAGTCCGGGTAACGTTGTGGGCGAGTGTCGTAATGGGATAACCCAACGACAAGAGATAAGCGAAGATCCACCAAGCGCTGTCAGCAAATGAGGAATGCTTGTTTGTTTTTTCGATAATCATGAATAGCCGATAAACGTTAGTGAGAAGCGCGACGAGGAAGCAAGAAATAGAAAACAATGTCGGGAATGAAAAGAAGCTCGCGATGTCTTCGCAAAGCTCGAAAAGTGTCGTTCGAATACGGCGGAGTGATCGAAGAGTAATGAGCTTATTGCTGTCCAGAATTGGAAAAATTTCACCTGTCAGAGGGTGGCTTTGGACAGGTGGATGGGGTGAATAATTCCCAATTTTTTCGTAGTTTAGTAAATACTTGTTCACGGTTTGAAACTCTCTGGCTACAACACCGACGATGGTCAAATATTCGATGATAAACCAGTAAACAGTAACGTTTGGAAAGATATAGAAAAACGATTTGAGGAATGCGTAAAAGTTTTCATAACGTAATGCATCGAGCGAGACAACAATCCATATGTAACTGTTGAGAGTCGCGTGTACAATCAGAAATATTAGAGCCCATTTGTCGAATGGCTGTTTTTTCAAACTGGAAAGTTCAACATCCACATCTAATAGACGATTCATGATTGAGGCAGCGTTGTCTTGTCTGAATCCCCAGGAAGCAAGGATAACGCATGCCGAAAGAAACATGAGACCTCGTTCCAATGTGTAGAGGACTTTCTCTACAGAATCTACTGCGAAAGGTTGTCTCGCTTGTGAGATAGATTGAGGTAGCAATAGCCTGATTGCAGCCAGAAGTACGACCAGGATTAAAAGTAGAAGATTATAGGCGAGTCCAATTTTCGAGAACCGGAAAGCCCGGATGCCAGCATTTTGATAATAGGCTAATCGGGTCGACGGCTTAATTGAAACGGCGAACGGAGCAAGCCCGATAATTTTCAGGCCATAAACCGAGATTCTTACAATCTGAAAGAGCTTTTTTGACCGCACCGAAAGTATCTTCATATTTATCGACGATTAGCGACTGGCCGACCGAATTGAACTCGGATTAGCGATTATTGTGGCAACAGGCTGAGTCTGACGCGAAACACTGAACGGGATCTTCGCGTTTGCGGACGAGCTTGCAAGCCTAACTTATGCGGAAAACTTTCCTACGCGACACGTCTAGATGTAACGGCACCGCGTATTTATATGATGGCTAACGATTACAAATTCTAGCAGAACGTATTCCATGGGGAATAAATTAACGTAAGAAATTAATTATCGTACATTACGGTGAACGTGTGTCACATATCGGTCGCGAGTGATGCATTCATTATGTCGTTTTACATTTCGGGAAATTAATAATCGTCACAATCTAATGGGCTGATCGGATACATAATATATTATCAATTTATCATACATACTTTACGCCCTTTTATCTATATCTGCGATCACATCAGACTAAATACGCAGCATCATGACCTTTTTATATCACCAACTTTCTTTTTCGCCCATCGCGAGAAAATCGATCACGTATGCACAGTAGGGTGTCCGTTATTTCCCAAGTAGGTGTTTACTTTTTCTGCTGCCGTCCCCTGAATGTTTAGTTTTTGCCCTGAAAAAAATATATCCAACTAAAAAAAGCCGGCTGGGAGGAAGAAGGTGCTATCTCAGATTTGAATTGAAGAAGGTGACATTTCGGGAGCAATTTTTTTTTCTTCATAATTTTAAGTTGGCAACACGCGCGGAAAATATGAATTATCAGTTTATTTACACGAAAGAATCCCTTTCGAATAACTATTTATTTCATATTGTGTAATAATTACATCTCGAATTAAATTTTCATTCCTCGGGGAATTTATGCGATGGAATGATCGAAATGTTAGTATCATATCACACAAGACTTGGGATGTCGTAGCAAATTATGACTTGATTCCAAGTACTGGGATTCTTTCGTGTAATTAAACTGATAATTCTTATTTTCCGCGCGTGTTGCCAACTTAAAATTATGAAGAAAAAAAATTGCTCCCGAAATGTCACCTTCTTCAAATCAAATCTGAGATAGCACCTTCTTCCTCCCAGCCGACGATCTACGCTTCCAAGTCCCGAATAAAATCCACTAAAATATTGTTTTCGAAAAAAGTGAATCATTGCAGGGTGTAAAAAAATGACGAAGGGAACTAGTTTCCAAAGTGTTTATTCGATTATTGACTACATGGAATATCTAAATTAAACGGAATTTAAAATTTCAATAAATAAACCAAAGACATCCGATCTCAAAAATTTTCATAGGCGTGATGATCAACGCCCGTATATTTCGAGTATGAAATTGATGCTATGTCCACGCTTGCTCTTGAAGTGAAGAGTGACATTATGGTTTCCTGGACCACCGTTTGTCAGGTAAGCGTACGCCCCGTTCCCGTTGGTTTTCTGGTCCAGAGCTTTGACCTGAGTGATGGTTTGATAGTTGGGAGAAATGAAAGCGACATCCTGTGTCACGACTTTGAATCTTGAGCTGGGTTTCGAGACGACCTGGAAGAAATGGGAATTTTTCCATCAAACAAGAATAGTTTAAACTTTCCAATGCTGCTCGAAGGGATTGCTTACCTGTTGTCTGAGGAGGTAATCGCCGGCTATTCTAGCTCCAACATTTAGATGGTGAGAGGAATTGGTCAAAGCTGCGTTTGTTACCGGCGAAATGTTAGCGAGAGCGACTAGACCCACCACGAAAAGAAAAGTGAACGATGCCTTGTTCATATTGATGTAGTTTGTTTATTTTATTTTTTTCAATGACATCGGGATGTTCAACGAGTCAAGGATTCTAGTATCACCGCGTTTCAGTAATCCTTGCTGTAGAATCACGTGAAGATACACAACTTTGACCTGTATTTATACCGATGTTCAATCCTATCGTTTAATTGTCTGAATCACGACAATATAGACAGAGATAAGATATCGGACAATTTGTTTTTCAACATTATCTGGAAACCCCCTGCACAGCAGGTGTGTGAAATTAGTAGAGAACAAGTGAATTCTGTGTCTGACAAATAATCGTCATTAAATGTAGATTCATAAATCTTCCGAAGGTTGAGTGTATCAATTACTTACGCAATATAACAGAAAATCGCGGGTATTCAAGTTTTTATACTAATATAGCGAATGAGAATGCTTTTCATAAGCGTACGAGAGCCCGATAAATTGTGGGCACATTCGCTGATCTGGTTGTTAAAATATTATCGATTTTTGCAACGTGTATGAAACTAGGCCTTTTTGTTTGTAAGTTGTTTTTTTTTTTATATGGAAATCAACTTTTTGGAGCATTTACCCTTTTGATTTTTAGTAGAAAGGCCTAACGGCATACAATCAATCGAATCGTAACGTTCTTGGCAGGAATAATTAAAAATGTCGATAATGAGACCGCTGGCAAGATTAGAAAGTGTAACATGTGTAACTCGTTGAATTTTGAATAATTCTCTCAGGGTGCAATATTTGGAGAATTGCAATCGGACGCGGAGTGGAATTGTACGAGTACAATAAAATAAGTCATGGTCCCTCCGAGAACCTGTAATATAGTAATACAGATCGAATATAATTTTTGCTTGATTTTTGAGACGCGATTGTGACTATAAGCAGAATTCATATCTTGATTCTTGTCTTCGTTGTGATATCGTATATATATTCACCGATTGCATGAACGTTGAATCCAAGGAGAAAAATCCACAGGCCGTGAAACTTACGCGTTCATGTAGCAGCTGAAGGGAGAAGTCTTTCAACTATCAAACAGAGCAGTGATTAAAATTTCAAGTCTCTGATTGTACGGATGAGTATTAGTAAGTTTTGAAGAAGAAAAGCCGCCACAAATATCTACCTCCCGCCGAATTTCTGATCCTTTTCTAGCAACGGCTAATAATTTGTGGACGATCCTTCCGGTTTGTTCAGCCTGCATTCCGCCGATTGTTAAATGAAAAACATATATGCATATTACAGGGTGGTCGTTGTCTAGGTTCTGAACGAAATCTTCTCGCGCTGCTCCTCAAATAGGCTCCAACGAACCCAGCACAAAACTTATAGGGAATGAATGACGGTGGACGGTTTTTCTCTAAATTCTGTGAAAATGTTCTTCATGCGATACTGATGAAAAAATAGTTCGCATGACCATAACTCGATTCGAAGCACCATTTGGGCTTCGGGGAGCCTCGGAAGTTGATATTTCATTGAATATCAACTTCTCTCTAAAATTAATGATATTTATCATCGAGGATCTGAACTTTATAATGATTTCATTGAAAATTGGCAAATTAAAAGATTGAGTCCTCGACCGTAAAATTTGTAAATCTTTAAAAGTACTCACAATGCTGATTGATATGAACTCATATATTGTGGTATATATATAATATATAAGAGTAACCAATAGTAACTTTTAAAGAGTAACTAATCACCTTCGAATTGAGTCTAAGTCCATTGCATTAGCGTTAAATGCGGCCAAGTTATGGAAAATTGAAAAAAAAAAAAACATCCTAAATTTTCCATATATTTTAAACGGGAAAACGTTAAAATAAAAAAAAAAGTACTTACAATAAAAATTAAGGACTCAAATTTGCACAGAATTTATTTTTCAGCATATAGAACAATATTTTGGTGTGGGAGCAAAAAAAAAAATAGTCGCTTAAAGCATTTGCTTTACCGTACCTATATAAAATCAATTTGAGGTTTGCAAGTCCATTGAGTCTAAGATTTTGATTCTCTAACTGTGCAGCAAGATTCTATGAAATATCCAGGTAGTCTTCGTCAATTATCTCCGTTTCACATAATTTTGTCATTGATCATTAGAGCCAAGAGACTTTCAACCCTTATATTGTCGAAGAACGAACATATAGATATCGAATTGGAGTAGTTGGAGAAATGACGTATAATTTCATCACCTCTGTCGTAGTCCGGGTAACGTTGAGGGCGAGTGTCATAATGGGATAACCCAACGACAAAAGATAAGCGAAGAACCACCAAGCGTTGTCGGAAAATGAGGAATTCTTGTTTGATTTTTCGATAATTATGAATAGCCGATAAACTTCAGTGAGAAGCGCGACGAGGGAGCAAGAAATAGAAAACAATATCGGCAATGAAAAGAAGCTCGCGATGTCTTCGCAAAGCTCAAAAAGTGTCGTTCGAATACGGCGGAGTGATCGAAGAGTAATGAGCTTATTGCTGTCCAGAATTGGAAAAATTTCACCTGTCAGAGGGTGACTTTGGACAGGTGGATGAGGTGAATAATTACCAATTTTTTCGTAGTTTAGTAAATACTTGTTCACAGTTTGAAACTCTCTGGCCACAACACCGACGATAGTAAAATATTCGATGATAAACCAGTAAACAATACCGTTTGGAAAGACATAGAAAAACGAGTTGAGAAATGCGTAAAAATTTTCATAACGTAATGCATGGAGCAAAATAACAATCCATATGTAACTGTTAAGAGTCGCGTGTACAATCATAAATATTAGAGCCCATTTGTCGAATGGCTGTTTTTTCAAACTGGAAAGTTCAACATCCACCTCTAATAGACGATTCATGATTAAGGCAGCGTTGTCTTGTCTGAATCCCCAGGAAGCAAGGATACCGCATGCCGAAAGAAACATGAGACCTTGTCCCAATGTGTAGAGGACTTTCTCTATAGAATCTACTGCGAAAGGTTGGTTCGCTTGTGAGATGGTTTGAGGTAGCAATAACCTGATTGCAGCCACAGGTACGACCAGGATTAAAAGTAGAAGATTGTAGGCGAGTCCAATTTTCGAGAACCGGAAAGCCCGGATGCCAGTATTTTGATAATAGGCTAATTGGGTCGACGGCTTAATTGAAACGGCGAACGGAGCAAGCCCGATAATTTTCAGGCCATAAACCGAGATTCTTACAATCTGAAAGAGCTTTTTTGACCGCACCGAAAGTATCTTCATATTTATCGACGATTAGCGACTGGCCGACCGAATTGAACTCGGATTAGCGATTATTGTGGCAACAGGCTGAGTCTGACGCGGAACACTGAACGAGACCTTCGCGTTTGCGGGCGAGCTTGCAAGCCTAACGTATGCAGAAAACTTTCCTGCGCGACACGTCTAGATGTAATGGCACTGCCTATTTATATGATGGCTGACGATTACGAATTCCAGCAGAACGTATCCCATGGGGAATCAATTAACGTGAGAAATCAATTATCGTACATCACGGTGAACGCGTGTCACATATCGTTCGCGAGTGATGCATATATATAGCGTTCTACATTTCGGGAAATTAATAATCATCATAATCTAATGAGCTGATCGAGTACATAATATATTATCAATTTATCATACTTTACGCCCTTTTATCTATATCTGCGATCACATCAGACTAAATACGCAGCCTTCATGACCCTTTTACATCACCAAAATTTTCGCCTAGTTCTCCTGTTTTTTTCTTTTTCGCCTATCGCGAGAAAATCGATCACGTATGCACAGTAGGGTGTCCGTTATTTCCCAAGTAGGTGTTTTTTTTTTCTCTGCTGTCGTCCCCTGAATTTTTAATTTTTGCCCTGAAGAAAATATATCCAACTAATAAAAGCTCTCAATTTTCAAATTAAACCGTGCCGAAATCATGTTACATTTCACATTTAAATAACATGGGATTTTTGCATTCAATTTTTTTTCTTTGAAACAAATAAGAGTACAGCAATGACAAATGTATATTTTTGTAGGGAATTGAACGCTCTACAAAAAAGATCTATGATTCTTTGATACATTCACTCCTCCAAAAGTTATTCGAGATTAAAGTTGGGTTCATAGTCGATATCATAGATTTTTAAGTTTTGCTATAGTTCTTAATTAATATATCAGTTGAATGATTATTATTATTATTATTAGGGTGGCCATTAAATAGAAAATTATTATTCACATTTAAATTCATCATTCGTCACTATGCAGCTCGGACATTATCAGACTGCGCTCTATAAACTGATGTGAATCGAGTAGGGATATTTGTCACATAGATATTTGCCATATTCTAAGTTCATCTCGAGGTCCACTCTCACGAAACCCATAACAAGCGATGGGACACCTTTTTCAAATAGTAGTCCGCTTCCTGTGACACGTTGACAGACAGCTGATCCTGAAATTTGAACGTATAGTGCTGCACAGAGAATGCGAATAGTTCGCCACAACTGAAGCATCTAATCTTCTTGTAAAATGATGATAAAAGTAATGAAACATACCCTTGGTGTAAGTGGCGCAAAATGTGTCTCTCGTGGTATAAACTTCGTACTGAACAGCGTCGAATAGATCGCACTGGCAGGATGGTATAGGATCTGTCGAAGTCTTCGGGATGTCGCTGGACCTGGCTGACACTGCGTTTTCGAATCCATTGCTAATGCTCTCTATATTCAAACAAGCAGGCAAAATTATTTCGGAGAGATGGAAGGGCTCTTGTAATTCGAGTAACGCGAGGCGTGGTTCTCCAGGAGATCCGTCGTACAGACAATCCCTGTACAGATTTTTCACCTGAAACAGAAGCAATTCCATGAAACCATCAGATTTTATCGAATCATGCGACAGTTCATCAAATTCCTTTGAAAAATCAGAAATTAGATGAATCATCTTTTCAGTTACGCCAAAGCCTTAGGACTCGGAATACTCGATTGAATAAAAAGCTGAAATAGTGAAGAACGTACCATGCCCCTGCCAACAGTGACGGGATCGTGCAACGGGGAATCGTAGTCACGAATGACGTTCCCCATCATCACAAACAGTTTCCGGGGATCCGTCGTGGTCTTAGTTTCCTCGTCGTAGATGCAACGGGCAGCCGTGAGCACAAGATTGTCCTGAATTATTGTGCCGTTACATGTGAATACCTTTTCGGTTCCATTTGCTGTGATCGTTTCAATATAGATGGAAGCGTGCCACGGAAGGTCGCCGATCATTGTCGTGTTCTCGGTTATAACAAACGGCGTCTGATGAGTTTTCGTTTTGCCGCAAATCGGCTGTGCCACTCCAGGTGAGGCTTGTGAGAGGCGACTAGATACAGGTATTTCGGTTGTCGGAAGGGACGGCGACCTTGTTCGCGGAATAGTTTCATTTGATGAAAACAAACTTGATTGGATTGTGGAAATAAATGTACGTATATTCATAGGCATACGCATGTGCAGGGGATATGTAATGTGTGCAATTCTCACTCACCGATCCATCTCAATGCCATTCTCCACTTGAGCAGTGTCTGCGATGTTATGGCCGCATCCGAGACGAAGAAGAGCTACTCTCCAAAATTTGGGACAAAAGTGAATAAGGTTTGATGAAATAACGTCAGCTCGACTCTCTTGACGAGAGAAATAGATTTGAGCTTTATAGTAATAATTATATCGTGCATATGGTTGAATAATTCTGACGGTATGGACGCAGAGAAACTCGATGTTCATTCATTACGCTGACTATTGCGATAAGCTTGTACTTTTCACCGCATGTAAAAGTCATAATTATACTCCATCTTTTAATTGCTATACATAATTTGTGCGATTTGTTCAGCTTACAATTAGTGAATTGTCGCCGATCAAATTCGCGGGTGCATCATTAGACGTAAATACATATACTTATATGATTGTTGCTATCCATAACTCACCAAAAAGCCATAAGTAAACGGCGGTAGATTTCCCAGCTCTGGACGACATCGTAATAGTCAGTATCGTTCAGAATTAATGTATCGACACGTCAACGATAGCTTCTGCGGTCTTCTTTCATACGTGGCATCCCACACACTGATGGTGGAAGCGTACTAGATCCACGTTATCCCACGCCACGTCACAACAGTATCCACGCATATCTCCATGATTTTAGATTTACGACATATACACAACGTGGTATTTCGTGGGCTAAATGGACAGAATCGTTTGACGTGACATGTGGTCTCACACATCTCGAAATATCTTTATTTTCTTCAATCAAGTTGGGTAATTACCTATCTTTTGAAATATCAATTTTTAAACTACCAAACAGCTAATAATTAGGCACGAAAAATCGTACATTGCAGGTATGTAGCCCCAACATCAAGAATCTATCGATAAAAATGGATAATTCAGACTGCCATGATTTTGGAAATATTTCAAACGAATAACTCATCAGTAATTATCTCAAGTGTCGTTTGTCATAAGTAAATACCCATTTGGGCACTAATTATACATGTATACCTGCCCAGCAGGTCAGAACAACAAATCTAATAATATCGTTCAGAGCTGCAGTCTGAGATAAAACAGAAATATGTACCGATAGGTCGATAGAATAGATCAAAGGCACAAGTCCACTGAGTTGAAACCAATTCGCACAGAAATTATACATCGGTTGTCATTTGTGAGAGTTCCATCAACAACAAGGAGTACCTTTCCATCTGCTACTTACAAATCTTCCCGAAGTTGTTACAACTTTATAAGAATTCCTGCACGGCATTGCGGGTCGTAACGTTAGGCGTGAGGCAAGTAGACTTATATCTATGATATCTCAAGTAAATTTATGCAATTTTAAAGAGAATTACATCAATGAAAAAGTCGAACACGTCATATTGTACAATTTATTGTGTTTAACATATTATATAAACCCACGTGGTCAATGGGAATACAGATTAAAATACAATTGGAAATAGCACCGTCTCTTCATTGCGATTAACTTTTCTACTAATAAAACAAACTAACGTATGTGGATCGCCATACGAGTCCCAATACCGTTCTAACGACTTTGAACAACGCTGGCAGATGTCAGACTCTTCAATGCTGGACCAGGTCTGAACGTCAATGTTCGACAAGTGCCGTGTCATATGACCAGTATCGTCAGAATCTTCCTGGAGATTGGGAATGGACTCATTCACCGTATCGCGAGATGTATTTCGATTCATAGTCATAGTCAGATTCGAATTCCATTAGTTCAAACATTATCAGCCGAATCCATCCCAGGTAGACTGACACTCTGGTGTAAAGCGAGTAGGTGAACTCATCGCATGTCGTCTCACCGCTCTGGACGCCCACTCCGAGGCTCATACTTAGAATACCTGTAACGTACCATAAGCCATGGCTTTCAAGCACCAGCCCGCCGCCAGCATCGCCTTTGCAAATAGCTGATTCTGAAATTTGAATATGATTAGCGATTAATCGAAATCGTCGATTAATCGATCAATCGATTAATCGAAACTCACGATTAATCGATTAATCGGAAAGTACTAGAATGTACCATTGGTGTAGCCGACGCAAAACTTCTCGTAGGTGATGAAATCAGGATCACCGGCAGCAGGGTTGAGCGACTTGAAGCACTCAGTGTATGATATGTATGGCAATGTGAAGGACTGCAGGATTGGGCTTGACACGCCTGACTCTGTTCTTCCAAATGCAGCTAGTCTTCCAACTGCTCCAACGTCCACGATATGTCCGTCATTGGCCTCGTAGTCCAAACAAGCGGGTAAAATTACATCGGAGAGTGGGAACGGTTCTTGTAATTCAAGCAGGGCGATATCTGCGGCGTAATTTCTTAGACGTTCGTAGTAACCATGATTTTTGTGAACTTTTTTCACCTAAAACGGAAGCGTATAGACAGAGGCGTGAATCAATCGTGAAAAGATCCTGTTACGCTTAATGAAACAATTCCATATGAGATGTCATATAATTTTGGAATTTAGTTTATTAAAATCCTTCCGAAAAGTGTGGAATTTTTAGTGAAATGTCGTGTGGAATATATAAGTTATTCAATGTCAATATAATCCTTTGGGGACTTATAACTCGGAAGTTGAAAAATATGGTTGAAATATTAGCTGGAATAATGAAAACAAACCGCGCGCTTCCTAACAGTCACGGGATTATGCAGTGGGGAATTATAGTCACGGAAGACGCTCCCCATTACGACAAACAGTTTCCGGGGGTCCACCGTGGTCTTAGATTTCTCGTCGTAGACGCAATGGGCAGCAGTCAGCAGAAGGTTGTCCTGAATCATTGTGGCGCCACATATGAACTTCTTTTCGTTTCCTTCGTCTCCTTTTTCATCAATATAAATAGTTGCGTGCCAGGGAAAGTTGCCGTACTTTGTCCCAATCAAATCGGCAACGAGCGACGTCCGAGTTGGCGCTTTGCCGCAAACTGAAATCACGATGGAACAACTTATGGAAATGGGAATATTTTTCAAAAGTCTTCATTTCGAGAATTAGCTCTTGATATCCTACATTGATTTGGATTTAATAACTCTAAGTTCTAACAACCGTAAGCAAACCTGGTATGCATTTGATGGCAGTTGGTTCCCAGTTTCCGTTCGAGTCGCATGTGATCTTGTCCCGGCTCCATGGCATAAATTTCAAGTCCTTCTTGTATCCAGGACGACATTGTAATAGAGCCTGCGTCCCCGGTTGCATCGGATAGCCGCAGTCGACCGGTTCATACATTTGGGTTGCGCAGATCGCTATTATAGACGGAGATTTCAGAGGGCTGCATTGTATCTCTAAAAAAAAAAAATCGATCAATCTAATTGTAAATACATGTATACTCCGTCACTGATCGGCATCAGGACGCTGGCTACTTATTGGACATTGCAACGTTGAGATCACGATTTAGGAAATAAAACACTATGCAATACAATACGATATCTTTTCAATATGTCCAACAATTTAACAGTCGAATCAAGCAAGAATGGCAAAGTAAGCAATTCAATCGTATTTCGAAAGTATCAAATGGTTTTACTGCAATTCAAGTCTAGCCTGCCGTTTACTCATCCGGCAGATAAAAGGATAAAGTGTTATTTCTGCCTAAACCAGTGTCTTTTATCACGGTACCATCACGACACCCTAAAGTATACTCATTGTCAGTTACGAATCTCTTCGACTCACCGACGCACACCGGTAGATTCGACCAGCTTCCTCCAGGCTCGCAGTAGACATTCGTATCTCCTTGGGCCCTGAACCCAGGGTCACACTTGTAGACCAGCAGGCTGCCAGGTTCAAGCTCAGAGTCCTGAGCAACGTCGCAGTCCACCCCGTCAGGACAGAGTGTACCATGGAGTTTCCACTCACCGTGGACTGGCTGAGGTGGTGCCATGCATAAGGATAGCGTTGCTGCGGACCTATAAGCCGGCTCATTATCAGTTATCGAAGGCTTTGTTGGCGTTGCAGTAGCCGGTATTGTCTCTTCAGGCGTGTGACTGGGTTGTGTAGTCACACAGGGTAAAGTTGGCATTGGTCTGGTTGTTGCTGGCGTTGTTAGAAATGGTTGCCTATTTCGAAAAGTTGCGGTTAGCAAAGCTTGACGAGAATTTCGAATGGCTAACAAAATCTGAATCTCGCATTGTGCGAATACGAAGTGTTCAAAATATATGTGTGACAGTGCTGAATTATGTGCTGTCGTTCTGGGAACAAGAAAGAAAATACGTTATGACAAGTTAGGCTTTACTTGGGCTGCTCCATTGCGAAAATCTTTTCCAGGATCCAATCCTCGTATTCAGACACCCTGGTGTAAAGCGTGTAGGAATATTTCTCGCACGTTCTTTCGCCGTTGGTGATATCGACGTCAAGAGCCAGGCTGGCAACCCCCATAACGAACCATTGTTCGTTTACCTGAAACACGAGCCCGCCGCCACTGTCTCCTTCGCAAACAGTAGATCCTGAAATTTCCAATCTATAAGACTTTGCGTCGATTTTGCAACGAATTCGGACACGGCGTTCTGTTTTTTGAAATTGAATAAATTTTTGAACGTAAATAAAGACGTTTTTCAATACTGCAGACACCCATGAGCATCAGTCACACTTTTCATTCAAAGAATAATGAATCCGAAGAGCAGTTTGTTGGAAAGAAATTGTTATCCCGTTCCTAAATTGTGATTAAGAAGATCAACAAAATTTAGGATGTGCTTCTAAGATGAGAAGAGAAGTGAGGGTTACGTACCATTGGTGTAACCGGCGCAGAACTTGTCCTTGGTAATGAAAACATCGTTTTCGCCTGCGTTCTTTGAGAGTTTGCACTTGTTGTAGGGTATGTAGGGTATCGTTATGGTCTGGAGGTTGGGGCTGGAGTCGCTTGTGGCCGTTCTCCCAAAACCAGCTAGTCTCCCGTATATACCAGGCTCGAGGGTCAGCCTGTTGTATCCGGCAACGTCCAAACAAGCGGGTAGAAGGATTGCTGAGACCACAAACGCCTGTTTTAATTCCAGCAATGCGATGTCCGAAGCGTAGTTTCCTCGCAGTCCCCGGTAGGTGTGATGCGTGTGAACATTCATCACCTGTAATCGAAGCGAATCGAAGCGAACGCCAAGATTCAATCAGGCGAGTCAAAGAATCTTCAGGAATATTATTGAGAAATTCTGCGATCTGAGATATCGAATCTAACTGTAATTGAATAACGAACCTCGCCCTTCCTAACGGTGTCGGGATCGTGTCTCGCGTCATCGTATTCGCGAAATATGTTTCCCGTCATGACGAAAAATTTCCAGGGATCTTCTACGGTCTCGTATCTGTGGTTGTAGACGCAATGGGCGGCAGTGAGCAGAATGTTGCTTCGAATCAGGGTAGCGCCGCATTGAAACTCCTTTTTGCCTCCCTTTTCCTTGTAGAGGGACACATGCCATGGAAAATCACCGACGGTAGCGTTCGATCCGTTTATCACCAGCGGACGCTGACGAGTTGTGGCTTGACCGCAAACTGGAATCACATCAAAGCCAGTTGAGCTTGAGCAACGGCATTGACCTACACCTTGAGTAAACTTCTCGATATTTCAAGGCAGACTGTGACCGCAAACCTGGTGTACATCTGAGGGGACTTGGATACCACTTCCCGTTCTCTTTGCAGGTCAGCATATATCTTCGCGGTGTCAGCGAAGTCATGTCCCCCTGGTACCCGGGGCGACAGGATACTTCAGCCTCGGTCATTGGAAGCACGGGACCGTCGCAGCTCACGAGCTCGTTGAAACGGGAACAGTACGCAACTCTCATCACTGAGTTCAAAGTATCGCATGTAATCCCTGCAATGTAAATAAAATTGCCCATCATACGAGTATTTGCAATACAGACCGCGCCGTTTTCTTCATTTGTCCTGACCGTTTCCATCAAATAAGATGGAAAATTAGGAACCCTCGGTTCTCTCTTCGATTTAGTCAGCCTGATTTACATTGAGTGCTTTCTCACGTTGAATCATATCAGTTGTGTTGAATTATGCCAGCATATTTGCGACGTGGTAATGCTGAAAACCGTTTACTCACTCGTGCAGCTCGGTATACGTGACCAGTTTCCGTTACCCCTGCAGAAGATGGCATTGTCTCCTTCAACCCTGTACCCAGTTTGGCAGATGTAGACCAGCTGGTAGCCCAGTACCAGCTTAGTGCCTTCGGGAACCTTGCAGTCCGTATCAGCGTCCTCGCAGAAATCCTGGCGAAGCCTCCATTCGCCGTTAGCCGGCTGCGGTGGTGCCAAACAAAAGGACGTTGGAATTTTTTGACAGACTCGTGATCGACGAATATACTGAGGTGCCTCGATCGACGACAGAAACGGTGGCCTGATTCGGGAAATTAGTTCACCATGTATGAAAGTAAACTAGGTTGAATTTTACAAGAAATTGTATTTACGATACGGGTAATGCAAGGAATGTCAAATGTGTCGGATTGTCACTCACCAGCCCGATGGAACGTTGCCACTTTTCATCTCAGAAGTGTTTGCGATCCCTTGGATCCATCCGGATGGGAGAAGAGCTAGTTTTTAAGAGTAGGAAGAAGAATGAGTAATGTCTGAAAGAATTACGTCGTTTTCACTTAATTTTCGAGAGAAATCGATTTTCACTTCAAAATAATGATCATACAATATATATATATGGTTGATTAATTCGACATGAAATTATAGTGGCAGTATTAGGTGTTATGACAAGATAATTTTTCACCGTTAACAATTTTTTTTATAACGTTTTATTACTGAGCATTTAATTTTATAATATCGCAGCGATCTAGATTTTCAGCAACAAATCGCAATATTTTACTGACTATTGGAAAGAAATATATTTTCCCACTGACATTAGTAGATTTTAAAGTGCTTTAAAATGAAAAATTCATATCTGAGCATTTGTTTATAATTTCAATATTTTTTTCACGGAGGTTTAAAGGAAAGTATAAATAGTTTACGAAATAAATAGATACGAAATCATTCCTATACCAGTAAAAGCGAATAACCATTTGCTCATAATTATGAAAATTATTGCTATCAATTTATGCGAGTTATCACGAGTGAAATTGACAGATCTGTTTCAATTGTTAAACAATTTGTTCGATTCGTTGAGATTAGTGAATTGTTACCAATCATATTTGCGAGAACGTTAGTAGACATGAATATACGATCAAGGCTATTGATAACTCACCAAACAGCCAAAAGTATGCGAAGATTATAGATTTCCCAGCAAGGAGCAGCATCGTAACAGTCAGTATCGCATTCAGAATTAAAATACATATCAAAACGCCAATATGTATATATGAGTATGATAGATGAGCTATCTCCACATCAAGGAAGTGGTTGAGGTTTTTACGCGAGGTTTTTTCATAAGGCATTCTATTTCAAATAAAATATCCGCATTACAGTCTGTTGATAAAATATAACTGAATGTTAATAGAGATATAATCCTCGTGTTAATAGACTCGCTTGCGTATATTCCACATCACTGTGAAATCGCTTGACGACATTATCTAATTTCGCCAAAAGCGAAATTTCATTCTATTTTCTATTACTAGATTTTCCAATTACATCTCGTCATTTACGATTTCCTTTAGCTCTCTGCTTGTTCTCTTTTCTTTATATCTATCACTTTATTTTATTTCATTTCGTACGGTGATCCAAATCATAAGATCCTCACTATATAAACAATCGTTGTATTTTTTAATTACCCATGATACCCTATCTAATTTATACTACGAGCTCAGTAAGAATGTTCCACGTTTTAAACTAGTTAAAATTTTTTTTAATCATATTCTGATATCGTTTTTGAATAATCTTTAATTCTTTGAAAAATTACTGGCAAATGTTCTCATTTTTGCTATTCTACGTATAGTTTCCTTCGAAACATATTTCAAGATTTAGTCCCTCATTTAGTCTCTCGCAGCTGTCGAAACTGTAATCTACGAGGAGTTGATGTAAAAGAGTAACGAAAAACAGGTGAGAATTTTTCTAATTATATATTCTGGAGAACAGTGAACAATAAATGTTTCAGAAAGCAATTAGATTTTTCATCGATGAAATGTAATTTGATATTTCATCACTTTGAGATGCCAATTTATTTATCTAACGAACACGTTCATGTACCTGCAGTTCTGCACGCCTCGTCCTTAGAGAAAAAGGAATTCAATTAAGTGGGGTAACAATATTTGATAATTCATGTTTGAAAATAATTCACGTATATTATTCTATTGTATTTTAATATCGATAAATCGTACATTGTATAATACAATTTTTTTTTCTTGATATTCCATAAATATTTTCATATAATTTAATAACTTAACGATTATGGTAATTTTTATTTGTACAAATCAAGATTTAGTTTTCTATTAACATCTCATTTTTTTTAAATTCAAACGACAATCATTGTCGACATAACAATTCCTTGCGACATCTTACTATTTTTAATTATAACGGGTATTCAGTAGCTTCTGTCCAGGGTTACGAAACATCAATTACTTCCATGATTCAATTACCCATTGCTTTCGTGATATGTAAATAAACTGACAATGTCTCTAGCTCTGAAATATCACGCATTACGGAGCCCACGAGCGTCCCTGAAATAGGCTGTACTGCCACGCTGCAACGCACAATCACGAATGATTCGATTGGCTGAGAGCTTGAAACAAGGGAGGCACCGATTACAGCATCATCTTACGGCGTATGGCGAACATACATAGTCACTGTCGGTAAGTTACCATGCTGACTTGACTTCACTATTCATGTTTACTGGGTACACTCTGGTATACACGTGCCGTGAAGGCGGACCTGACGCGTACCTTTACTACTTCTAGGGTGGCTATAGAGCCGCGGGTCAATCTCCTTGCCTTCCGTAGTTACGGACGGTCACAAGTCAGCCCTGGAATCGTATGAATATTCTCAACCGCATAAGAACACAGAGAAGATACGAATAAATCTCAATTATTCATAAGAGATTTTATATATACGTGAATGTATGAAATTTATCTCATATTCGTTAAAGCGTTGAATATGTTTGTCCCGTTGCATAAAACTCTACGATTTCGCCTAAAATTAAATGCTTTTCAAAATATTCCTACTTTGTGTGGATAAAAAAAAAATGGAAACTATATTTCAACAGGTTTGACTAACAGGGCCGATAAGTCTTCTACAATATCCTCCACACCGCCAGAAATAGCATCGATAGTCACATGAAACGAAATAATGTCCACTGGGTCTCCATTAGAGATCTGAGGATACTTTTACCTTTCAAAAGTTAACTTTTGAACTCGTCGTTTCATCGAAAAATGACAAGAGACATTTTTTGTAGAGCGTTCAATTTCCTACAAAAATCTTTATCGCGCATAAAAATCCGTTGATTGGTTTGTGAGCTAGAAAATTCTAAAAAACAAAAAATGTTTTTTCTCATGTTATTTAAATGGAAAATAGAAATCTTTCAATTTCGATGAAAAAAATTCAGTACGCCAATACATCGCTGGGGAGTTTCTCTTTATACCTAATGACTACATAAAGGCACACCGAAATGCGGGATACATATTATAAGATCCACAAGGATCGAATGGTCAAGGAGCGTGTGTAAATGCCTGGTCAGTCAAGATCTGCTCCTGTTTTGTCTGGAAGAACTTTACGACTTTTCATTGCCAGGATATCCGGAAATCGTCTTGGCTAGATTCCTGCAATTTTCTCAGCGAGTCTCATGGTCCTGTGGCTTCCAGTATTTTTCCAAACAAATCTTATGTGTCTATCTATATCCCACTTCGTTATTCCAGTTAGCAGAATAACTCGCCTCACTTGCTCATCGGTTGCGTTACGGTACTAGAGAAATATTACAAGAAAATGATGATTTAGATTGAGAAGATGATATCAATAAGATCGTGCGAAATAAATATTGAATATTGTGAAAGAGGAAACAGGAATCTACTGAATTAAAATTCACGCATATTCTGAATGATTAAACTACTTATTTCTGTGTCAGAATCCGATGTTTCCTTGACCCAAAATACTACACCAATTCGACACGTACACTGATTAGATGCAGTTAATCAATTTTCACCAAAAATCGCAAAGTATAAATGTACCTATTTATAATTACCATATTCTTCACCGAGATTATCGAAGTCGCAAAGTGCAGGGTAAGACTTGTGTTCTTTCAGCTCATAAATGACTTTTTTCAACCACTTTGTGTAGTATGATAATCGAGTGTAAATTGAGTAAGAAAATCTGTCGCACATGACGATCTCGCCATTGTCGATATTCACCCCGAGGTCTGCGATCAGAATACCCATAACGTACCATAAACCTTTATTCTCGAACACCAGCCCACTGCCATAATCACCTTCGCAGGTACCTGACCCTGAAATATAATCGCGATTAGATAATTAGAGGTCCTGGTATACAGAGAGAGAGAGAGATTTCTTGGATCGATTAAACATCGCTTAAAAGAATTCCTGTCAGGTCATTTCGAATAATTCGTTTTTGACGGTACAAGGACGAAAGTTATTGGCATAGACTTGAAATTAATTTCCTCGCCGAAAGGTAAGGAAAAAAGTAAGGAATTGCGTACCATTGGTGTAACCGGCGCAAAACTTGTCACCAGCGATAAAAACGTCGTCATAAACATTTTTATCTGTCAACTCGCAGTCGTTGGGTACAGACGGCAGCGTTACGGTCTGCAGGACGCCGCTGGACGCGCCTGATTCGGATCCTTTGAATCCAGCAATCCTCCCGAATGCGCCCGAGTCGAAAACCTCTTCGAAATTAAGATCGAGGTCCAAACAAGCGGGTGAAATTAACTCGGAGGGAAAAAACGGCTCGTTTAATTCAAGCAGCCCGATGTCATTGGTGAATTCATATCCATCGGTCTCTTTGAAAGCTTCACGTCCGAAGTACAGACAATTATGATACGCATTTTTCACCTGAAAAATAATCGTTTAAGCCGAGATGCTGAGCCAATCAGGTGATAAACGGACTCAAGTCTTAGAATCCGATTCGGACTATTCTTTTCTATGAAATAAATGAAAACTATATAAATAAGGATAAAATAGTAGAAACGTACCGCGCTTTTTCTAACAGTAGCGGGATCGTGCAACGGGGAATTGTAATCCCTGTGGACGTTTCCCATCATCACGAATAGTTCCCGGGGGTTTGCTGGGGTCGCATTGCTCCCGTTGTAGATGCAATGGGCAGCAGTAAGCAGAAGGTTGTCCTCGATCAGTGTGGCGCCGCATAAGAATTCCTTGATGCTTCCCGTTTCCGTGATCTTTTCAATATAGACGGAGGCGTGCCACGGTAGATTATGGATGTCTGTCGCAGTTCGAGTTGCCGCTATTCCGCAGACTGGAATCACGACGGAAAAGTTTTGAATCGTTGTTATCCCTCATGTTTTTTTTTTTTGTTTTTTTTTCAAAAAAGTCAAAAGTCAATAGTAACGATCATTCAATATTTGAACGTCTAGAATTTGAAGCTATTAACCGTAAGCAAACCTATAGTGCATGTGACGGGATCCGGCGTCCAGTTTCCGTCCGAGTTGCACTCGACATCGCCTGAGGAAGACTCGTGGATTAAGTCCTTTTTGTATCCGGGACGACAGCTTATTTGAGCCCGCGTCCCTATTGGCATTGGAGAGTCGCAGTTGACCGTATCGCCAGATTGGGTTGTGCAAGACGCTATTCTCGAAAAAGTATTCAGAGGACCGCATTTTATCTCTGAAATAATGATCGAAGAAACTGAATACGAGTCATGGTCTATGCAGTATCCTGTACTACATAATTATATATTGTCATCGCTTGCTCATTCGACAATTTTAACTATTCAAGAGCCACGAGTTCGAGCTCTGTTCAAAGACCAGCAATCGCAGTGTAGTATATTTTCAAGCAGTGAATGTAGGTAGAAGTGTTAAAATTTTAAAGAATCAGAAGATGAAAACGAGGTAATGATAAATTGTCAAATTGAATCAATTCGGGCCTGAAAATTATATTCAATTAACATTCAAAGTCTAGCTCACCAGTACAGACGGGTAAAGGTGCCCAGCTTCCCCCATTGCCACAATAGACCTCGATGTTTCCTGGGGACTTGAAACCGGCGTCACATTCGTAAACCAGTGGGCTACCAGGTTCAATCTCAGTCCCTGGAGAAATATCGCAGGGCAGGCCATCGGGGCAGAGTGATCGATGAAGTTTCCACTTACCGTTGGCTGGATGGGACGGTACTAAACAAGTGGATGGTTTTGCCGAAGACATTTCACCCTGTGGAGACATCGGAGTCTTCGTAGTCTTCGTTGAGATTGGAGGAGCCGATGCTGTTACAGTCGGCACTGTTATCATCCCAGTCACCGGTGTACTGGTTTGTGTAATCAGAGGGGTTACAGTCGATGTTGAGATTGCTGAAGTTGCTACAAATGATTGCCTGTTTGAAAAACTTGGTTAATAAGAAGCGCAGAGTATTTAAATATCTTGAGTATCGTTGCTGATCAGAAAAGTAGAAAAAAAGACGAAAAATCCGGAATAATAGGCGAGTAAAAAATATTGCAAACATATTTTGCAATGCTTGAATCACGTATTATTATTCTACAAGCAAGAAAGACGAAGGGTTGTTCCTTATGGAAAATTATTTGAGCTTCAAAAGGGCTTTACTTGGGCTCCTCCACGTCGGAAATCACTTCCACGATCCACTCCATGTATTCGGACACCCTGGTGTAAAGCCTGTAGGCATATCTCTGGCACGACGTATCACCGTTGCTGGTCTCCACTCCTAGACCCACGCTAGCGATCCCCATAACGTACCATTGTCCGTTTTTCTGGAACGTGAGTCCGCCGCCACCGTCACCGCCGCAAATAGTCGATCCTAAAGTTCCTATGGAATGAGAGAACAATGATGAAAGCCAAAAACGACTCGCAGTAGCCATTTTACAGATTATAAAATAAGGTATTTTTGTTTTATTTATCTTCAAGAATCATGAGAATCGTTCTTCTTACACATAGGATAAACCGAGCAGAGATTAAGAGACTCAAAGTCTGCCTCTGTGTGGATATTTCTTGAAAAAAAAAAAAGAAAAGAAGCGAGGTTTACGTACCATTGGCGTAACCAGCGCAGAATTTGTCTCTGGTGATGAAGATCTCGATTTCGGCTGCGTTTTTGGAAGCCTTGCACTCGTCGCGGGGTATGTAGGGTACCGTTATACTCTCTAGGTTTGGACTGGACTCGCCTGTGGCCGTGATCCCAAAGCCGGTTAGTCTCCCGTATGCACCAGGCTCAAGGAGAGATGCACCATATCCGAAATTGTCCAAACAGACGGGCAAAAGGATTTCAGAGGCCACAAACGGCTGCTTCAATTCCAACAGCGCAATGTCCGAAAGGTAGTTTCCTGTTAGTCCATGGTAGGTGTGATACACGTGCACATTTTTCACCTGGAGCCGAACCGAACACCAGGATGTGAATACGCGAATCAAAGAACAATCTAAAACCTCCTAAAACTAGATTTCTCGCTACCTTAACAATACATCTGAATTGCATGGACCAAAAGACTCGGTGAAGCAAGTCTCTTCAACGTAAAGATAGCCCAGCGGATTCTATTGAGAAATGAAACGCCCTAAGACATCCGACGAAGCCTGTTGGTATGCTGTGAAACTTTACGACACCCTAAGTCCATGATATACTCGGTATACTCGTTTTCGAAGAACAAGACATGGGTGTTTTTATTTTTGACATGTAATTGAACCAAAAATATAATAAATAGTGTTGTAACGAACCTCGCCTTTCCTAACGACATCGGGATCGTGTCTCGGGTCGTCATATTCACGAAAGGTGTTTCCGGCTATGACGAACAGCTTCTCAGGATCTTCTATCATCTTGTGTCTCTCGTTGTATACGCAATGTGCGGCTGTGAGGAGAAAGTTGGTCTTAATTAGGGTAGCGCCACATAGAAAATCCTTGTCGGTTTCCTCTTCCGACTGTTTCTTGTAGAGAGACACATGCCATGGGAAATCGGGCGTGGTATCGTTCGCCGCATTTCTTACCAGCACATGCCGACGATTTGCCACTTGGCCGCAAACTGAAATTCAACGGAACCAGGTGATGACCTGAATCACCCTTCATCCCATTTCAACGCGAACTGTAATCGAACCTGGTTTGCATCTGAGGGGACTCGATTCCCACTCCCCATCCTCGCTGCAAGTCAACACATTTCTCCGTGGCCATGTCAACGACGTTATGTCCTCCGTGTATCCGGGACGGCAAGATACTCGAGCCTGAGTCTTTGGGAGCACGGGAAAGTCGCAGCTCACACTCTTGCGGAAACGGGAACAGTACGCGAATCTCATTGCCGAATTCAGAGCATCGCATGTAATCTCTGCAACATTATTCATTGGCCATAGGTTTACCGAAAGAAGCCGGTCCGATTCTTTTAACTAAACAAGATTAGTGCTGAAGTTACTTTGAGTTTCTTGATGCACGCTACTTTTCATATTCTGGACTATCGATGGCACACGTAATTATTATATTTATGTAAACGTTTGATAGTTTCACAAGTATATATGTATTCTAGAAATCACTTGCTCATCGAAAATACATTTATAGTTTCAATTTCCGGTCTATTCATTATACAATCAATCCTAGATCCTTGGTTTCCGATACTGCTGATGCCCTAATGAGCCCGGATCTCGATATCCGATACATTGGAAATTGTTTTTACTCACGAATGCAGCTTGGGGTGCCTGACCAATTCCCATTGCCTCTGCAATAGACAATATTGTTTCCTTCAACCCTGTACCCAGTCGAGCAGGTATATTCCAGCTGGTAGCCCAGTTCCAGCTTAGTACCTTCGACAACCTTGCAGTCTGCATCGTCATCATCACAGAAGTCCTGACGGAGCCTCCATTCGCCGTTAACCGGCTGCGATGGTGCCAAACAAGGGGTCCTTACCATTCTTGGAGATGCTCGTGGCCGACGAATATACATAGGTGTCTCGATCGAGGGCAGGAACGCTGGCCTGATTCGAGAAATTAGTTCACCATGTATGAAAGTAAACTAAGTTGAATTTTACAAGAAACTGTATTCACGATACGGGTGTGTAATGAATATGCAGGGAACATGCAATGCGTCCAATCGTCACTCACCAACTCGTTGGAACGTTGACATTCTTCATTTCAAAAGTGTTCGCCATACCCCTGCTACATCCGAGTAGGAGACGAGCTGCTTTCCAGAAGTTGGACAAATAAAGAAAATTTTCGAGATAGAAATCTATGAAAACTTGGAAGTAATTGTGACGTATGATTATGAGTGAGCATTTTTCCCGGTGAGGACGATGATTAACGTGATGTTGTACTCTTCGGTTTTCGAATACCGCGCAATCCCGATACCAGCTAAAAATGTTCGAAAAGACGTTATCTCGCTCTGCAAGATGGAATTAGGCTTCGAAGCTGGAAGGCAGAGTTGAGGCTGCAGATCAGTCGGAATATAAAGATGCCGTATGAATGGTCAACATGAAAAAGATACAGGCTGGACACCACTGATATGAACTCATCGAATGATCTATTCCTTGATCCATGAACAGAAACCTTGGAAATTGAATGGTCGGGTCTTCCTGAGTCTCACGGATGCTGCATGACGTAGTTAACCGCGAGTTATAACAGGTTGGGCGAGTTCTCAATTCATTTTCAACATTTTTCGAAACCGTAATCACCGCACATTCGGAAAAACAATGAACCCAGTGGAATTCTTCATAATTGTGATCTAAGAGCTACAATCACTTCATCCTTCAATTGTTACATATAGGATTTGTCAGATTTGCGGGAACATCGAAAAGCATAAGTATATGACCTCAACTATCCAAAACTCACCAAACAGCCATAAGTACGCGGAGTTCGATTTCCTAGCAGCTAAGAACATCGCGATTATCAGTATCGTGCAGAATTAGGATATCGACACATCGACGATAACTTCTGCGGACCTATGTCTCACACGGCACCAGGACCACTAATATAATAACATCGACCTGTGTGCACAAGCAGGGATTAAATACGGCGCTATGATTCCCACTAATTGCTAGTTTTTACCTTGGAAGTATTCCTATATATTAAACGACTGCGTGCTCAACGAAAATCGGCTAATGTCATAGTTCATCACGCATCGTCACTATACGGTCGGCATTAGCCTTGACTATCTCTTTCACAAACTCTTTCTGGAGTATAGATTCAATTAAATACAAATGTGTGAATAAACGCATTATCGCACTCATGGCACGTTGATGTTTTTATTCGACGTTGCCGGAATTCATTTCGTTCATCTAGATTTATATTTTATATCAATATTCGTAAGTTAATCATTTATAGTTGCTACGATACGTCAGATTTCGGCAGAACGAAAATAAATAAATAATTTCACTTAAAATGATAAATTTCTGACGATATTCCGTTCTTCTAACTCTTAGCCTGATAGAAAGTCGAGTTAATTTGTGCTTTAGGCGCCAATCAAAACGCTATGATAAGAACAACGGGGTGAAAATTCGCGCGAGAAGACGGGAGAAAAGCAAAACTGCAATAGACAATTTTTGACTAACAATAAGCATTGAACATGTATCCGACATGCAAGAATCGGCTAGTAGCGCTACTAGAAAGCAGTGAAAGGAGTGAGATATCTGTAAAATATTTAGGTGTTTCGGGTAGAAAACTCAACGCAGCAGTTGAAAGTAGTCAGTGGATAATTTTTGGAAAGGTATGTACCTGAGAGGCTAAAGAAAAAGCCTCGAGGACAAACTGCCGGAAAACGGAAGGAGAAGACGGCTTGCAAACGCAGATACAAACTAAAGAGCCGATAAAAAATACCTAAGAGAAAGATATTTTGAAAAACAAGGATCGTTCCGGGTAGGAAATTCGGGGGAGAATTTAAAAGTAGTATAGTATTATTGTAAGAAAAATATATCGTTCAATGATTTTTTCTTCATCAAAGACAATCGATTTGCGTTCACAAATTTTATTACCAACTTGATAAATTCAAGATTGCATGTGTAGTACGTCGAGAAATATATTATACTAACGTAAATGGGCAATTCTCCACTATTGGGAAATTCGATGTCCTGAACAAATAAACACTATATATCTATTTACATTTTTTCAAACTATCATTGAAAATTGAAATCCGTATTAGTTCTAATAAACGAACTGCGTACGAAGTTAGATTTCTAAACAAATATTGTTTTATTCCCTCTTAAACATTCAAAAACACAGTCCCCTGGTGTGTCACAAACGCAAGTTATCGGTGAATGCAAGCGTTTTCATAATTTTCCGATTAGTCCATGTATATTTTTACCAATGAATTGAAAAATACAATAATGGATGTTGATAATGGTTGAAGAGTTTTTTTTTAAATTTCATATTTTTCATTCAAAAACAGCCATTTCTGGTTGTCCCTGACCATTAAAAACAGTCCCCTGGACCAAATTTAACAGTATATATAAGTAATATTTCGTACATATAAAGAAATCAATCGACTCACTACAGAAGTAGGAAAACCTAACACTCAAGCTGCCTCTTCCACAGCTTTTTTCTGATTTTTAAGAAATGATTTCATCGGACAACTTTGCGTGTGAAGTTTCCCAATAGTGGAGAATTGCCCAAATACAATTTCCAGTAATAAAATGTGATGAGCCAATATATCGTGGGAAAATGTATACCTAATGTCTATGATATGACTACATAAAGCTACACAGAAAATATCTGATGAAAAAACATACATCGTGTGAATCCGTGAGCTAAAAACTAGAAAAATCTGCGAAATATTCAAATAAGCAAATATGTAGGTATAACAATTTTATTGTATCGCTTCCAAAAACGGTACGGAGTTTTCTCCAATATATATTTCTATATCCCATGTCCCAAATAATCTCCCAGAAAGTATATCGTTCGAGTTTACATTCAGGATCGATACATTATTCTATCTCGCATACAAACGCGAATTTAGTTCCGCAGTTGATGTCGTTAAGTCTTCCATTCGTATGAACAGATCCACAATTTTCCGCACCTCCGGCGTTGTCGGGCTGTCCATCCGCCCAGCCGGTGTACCCAGCCCTTGCCAATGACTGACCATGGATAGTTATGTACTGTCCCTCGTTGTAAAGGTCGTGAAATCCAATGCTTGCGAAACTCGGATGCGGTGAGCCGATAATTGGCTCTGATTTAGCGAAAAGCTCAGCTATCGCATTCGCCTCGGCGATGGAGTTGATGATGGCTAGGTAACCCCCTTCGTCCTCGCAGGTCATTCGCGCCTCGTTCCATACCACTGCTCGAGTGTGAAGCTTGTGATGACCAACACCCGGTGTGTATCTGCACGAAATTTCGGGAAGATTTCGAACCATTAACGTCAGTCATCGATTAGACCGGACAAAGATTGAAATGAAATTTTTATTACGTGTAATCATCCCTTCCGATCACTGGCTGACCCCATAGCAGGCAGCTAGGCGACGGGGGTAGAGTCGCGTTGTAAACTAGATCGAAGAAACAAGATATTCCGAAAATTAGAGACCACAAATTCGCTCTTTCCAATTCCAATTGACTCACGTATGCAGCTGGGGGTGGCTGACCATTTCCCCGGTGCTGTGCAGTAGACGTCGTTCCTTCCGTTGACTATGTATCCCGGGTCGCAGCTATAGACCAAACGGCTTCCATTTCGGAGCTCTATGCCTTGAGGAATATCGCAGTCTAGGCCATGGTCGCAAAATAGTCGATGCAGTCGCCATTGGCCGTTTGTTGGCTGCGGTGGAACCAAACAGGACAATCCATCGCCGAAATATATTCGTTGAATTGAAATTATACCTCTCGCCTCATTGTCAGAATCGTTGGAAACGTTTTCGGCCGATCCAGGACTGAGAACTGCAGCTGCTTTCGAAGAGTTTCAATGAAATCAGACAATGTTTATTTCCGATCTGTCCTAGTGCGCGATTATCGAATTTTTCGACAAATATATTCGATCAAGCTTAGCTATAGCCAGAATAATAATTGCAAATAAATTTTCAGGCAAGTAAAATATGCAAATGTCGCGAATATGAGTATACGTTCGCGTGAGCATAGATACATTACGTGACCAATGTCATAAAATGGTAACCCCCGGGAAGATGATGTTATAGGTGAAAGGTTGTGCAATTTTTTTCATATTTTTATACGCTGAGAACAGGTTGAACCACAAAAGATGACTAAAATTAAAAAACTGAAAAAAAGGTCTTGTATTTAGGCAGATGTGACCTTGTGGCTTTAAATTTTTGAAACATATATCGCATTGGTTAGAGCCAAAAGATCGCGTCCTCAAAATTATCGAGAACTAAGTTATCGATGATAAAATAATATTTGGCAAATACTATCGAGTCTCCATAGTTTTAATGCAATGTGAAAATCAAATAATCGTATCTGCGCTGCCTTTGATTGATCAATTATTACATTTTAATTTTTCTCGACGTATTTCTATGTTTTTCGCAAACAAGGGGTTAAACTTACCAGACAACCATAAGTACACAAAGGTAGATTTCGCAACAAAGAAGAACATCGCGAGGTTACTCTCGTTCAATGAAGTAATAAATCTTAATACGTGGATGATTTTTTCACAAAAAGATGCCTCAAGCATAAACGGGCTGAACAACTGATTGTTAGATACAAAGTATACTATTCGGAGTTTTGGGTAATCGAAGACTGATTTTCGCTAGTCGATGACCGCACGCGCGATGAGTTCTCAGGTGCAGTGCGGGGATATAAGATTCACTTCTATGCTCTCGGCGTGAAATAACAGGTTTCGAAGTTTAAGAAACGAGAAAAAACGAAATTAACGTACTTGTTCTTGAGTCAAGGTTCTTTGGTACTGACTGAGCGTAGTGAGACCAATTTAGAACCATCTACCGCGCTGCAGCAATCTTACACATATCTCGGAGACGACCCGCAATTCTTCTATGATAACAGATTTCGGTGGTTTCATGGGGCATTCAGGAATCTCTTTGGCAAAATTTCAAGAAATTGACGACTTCGACGAATCGGCTATACCTAATCTAATCATAAGTTTCAAAGTTACATTTCAGGTTTGACTAACAATTTCTGTAAAAATTGTTATACAGGGTTGAATGATACAAGCTGCATTTTCAGTGTCATATTTATTCTCATACCACAGTTGACTAAATTATAACACAATCACCGAGAATTTACGACGTTTCTTTACTTCAATAAATATAGAAAATAATTATTTAATAGCAATAACAAATAAATATGGGGTACGTTTGAAGGCGGACAAAATTTATACACGATAAAACGAACAGAAGTTTTATTAAAAATACAAGGGTAAACTTCAAATCGAGTTATGGCGATGAGATCTTTTGATCAGCATCGCATAAGGAACCCTCTGCCGCATTTCGAAAAAAAATTTATGCGGAATCCTTTAATTAAACAAATATAGAATAATCAGAAGTGCGGGTTCTGGCAGCCGATAAAACAGAAACCTACGTTTTACACCTACCCGATGGTGTAAAATATAGGTTTTTGTCTTATCGAGTGCCAGTACCCAAACTACTATCGTTTTTCGCCCGATGCTTGGGATTGAAGATAGAATAACAAGAGTCGATGTCAGTTTTTTAACTAACTCTGCTATCTCACATCGCTGTTGTTAGAGGTGTGAAAAATCGGTGAATTTAACCTCTACGATTTTGAGAATATTACATTTAAATTCTAGATTATTATTCCGGCCACATGTCATCAATTTAGTTAACCAATAAACTAATAATATGGCGAAAATCGCATCTAACACTATACTCACCATCGGACGAGTCTTTCAGGTTAGTTTTTCACTCATTATACGTCACTGTACTTTTCATTATCCGGCTTTTCAATTGTTCAACTTTACCTGAGAGATCTACTTATTGCATTAAGCTTCTTCATTGCCATCAATCGCCTCATAATTCAACAGATTCTTTCATTCATGTATTTTGTCAATTGACTTGTGTTCCTAACCTGAAATCGCATTTATCGTCGAATCCGGCTAGAATATATGTTCAACATCTTTCGCCTAGATAAATTGAATTTCTTCTTATTTTCTAGCATAATGCAACGCTGTTTCGTTCGCCAACAGTAGGGGCAGTGCCATGCCTTCAGTTCTTTAGAAATCGAGTAACAAAGCACTGGAATCCAAAGTTCAAAAAACTGAGGAAAGAGAAAGTGATGAAAGTAGATCTTCCTGATCCCAATAAAAACCCTGAAGATATGAGTGAGGAAGAAGTAAGAAGCCTAATGAAAGAGCGGGGATTAATAAAACCAAGACCATGGCAAGAAAGAGCTATCTATATCAGCTGCACCGGCGGCATATTTGAACCTTACGTTCCTCCAGAAGGAGACGGAAAGTTCTCTGCTATTTCGAAAATTGTAAGATTCATTCTTTTCCTCCTCCCTAACTTGTTGGAATTCAATTAAGTTGAAATTCTTTAAGATGAACTGATGCCAGTATTTATTCTCCTTTCAATTGTTTATTTATTATCTTATCATATTTATTGTATTCAGAATTCTAGATTCTACAGATTTGAACTAATAATTCTCGTTATTTTCAAAAGGGAGCAAAACAGAAGGTAGAATTTGTACAGAAGAAAGGTACGTCGATGATGGCAGTTAGAAAGATGCGAAACTACGACGAGGATTTGAATTTAAAAGAATTTGCGGAGGATGCGCGAGACATCTACATCAAAGCACACGAGAATCTGGCTCTGTAAGATTATGGGATATTCATTTTCTCACGTTATTAAATATGAAATTAATCAGCCATCTAATTTGTCTTTCTATTACAGAAAAAATAAGAATGTCTTGACACAGTATGTTACTGAAAAGGCATACTCTGTGAGTATCATCCAAAACACATTGAAATCTTAAAAGCATATATAAATATATTTTCGATCTGTGAATAATTAGGAAACTCAAATTTCTGTCGAAAATATTTGACAAATAAATTTTTCTTTTTCTTTAAACCATTGAATCTATCAACTTAGTCATTACTTGTAAAATATGTATGTAATTCTTCCTAATAACTAAACAGTATTTAATTTTTTTCAGGAAATGGTACACAACATCGATGACAAAACTATACATTGGAAATTTGTTCAATCTTTAGAGCCAAGTCGTGTTGTCCAAGCTAGATGTACCGAAGTTATATCAAAAACCAATGTTTTCGGCCAGCTCACTGTGCGATTCCATACTCAACAGGTTGACACGAATTGTTGAATTTATTCTCAGACTTTTTCTGGATTTCGTCGTAGTTCGAAATGGAAGTATCTTTTTCGTCAGAGATAAGAAACTCCTTTATATTTTCCAGATACTAGCAATCTACGATAGATTCGGTCGTTTATTACACGGCAGTGAAATTCTGGCGAAGGATGTTATCGAGTACATAGTTTTTGAGAGGCATTTATCAAACCAATACGGCACCTGGCGTCTTCACGATAAAATTATACCGGACTGGATGCCTGCCAAAGAACCAGGCATGAAGACTTTTGTTGTAAAAAAAGTTGAGCCCGTAGAAAGCAAAGCTGAGCCTGTAGAACCTGAGCATACTGCCGTGCCAGAGAAAGAAGTCCAGGTTCAGGCCGCAGCATAGAATTTATCATTGAACGTTATATACATGTAATTGATCACTTAGCAGTAATCCTTGTTTTAATAAACAAAGTGTAAAAATAATGTCTGTTTTTATCGAGAAACCTATTTAATATGATGATAAGAAAATGTGAAAATTGATTTAAATTTCTCTATATTTGTACCTTTTGTGCGATACTACATTATTGGAAGATTTGATTAAACTTTAATAGCTAATACGTCGTTTTAAAATTACATCAAGCTAGATATTAATATTAGATATTTTAAAACTAGGTATGGTAGATATTGAATGAATGCGCAGTGATATGCCCATTTTAATGTTCATTGATGAACAGATGGAGAAGACTATTTTAAAATGACTTAGAAGAAACGGTATATGGTTTTCTTTAAACGGCAATCGTTGATGAGTAAATTAAAATCAGTTGATCGTTTGTATATTTTGATAATATTAGGTATTTGATATGATCGGTAAATAACAACGTCGCAACGTCGATCTTCTTAACGTGTACATAATAAGATTGTATAAAACTGACAAAAGATCATTAATCAGTGTATAATAAATAGCGACGAATTAGCCGTAGACCATTTGACTTCTAAAATTAAAAAAAAAACAAAAAAAAAACAATTAGTTATTCGCTAACTACAGCTATCATATACATACAGTATTTTTGACTAATCATTTCGGAGTCTGATTATTCAACGTGTCTTAATTATTTACATGGCATTAGGTTTTCAATCTTAAATCAATAATCGGCGATATTATTCGATCCTTTATATTCTAGTTACGTTATAAAATTAAACGCCTTATAATATCATCATACCAAGAAAATGTCATAGTTCATTATATTTACTTTATATATTAGGCCACATAAAATCACGTTTAATAATTTATACGTTCAATTTATATTTAAAACTATGTCATTTTCTCAAGCCTAGAGCTTATCAATGGGCAATAACGTCATATCCAATGACATCTCCAGTCGTTACAACCACATCGCTTCTTCGTCTACCAGTTAAATTCAAATTATCTAAACATAATTTGAACCTTTATTAATAATATATCTACTTATACAATATGTTCAGGCATTGATTGAGGGTGTGAAGTGTGTCGTGAGACATAGCTTTAAGGATTAATAAATCCGGGTCTAAATGCAACTCGGAATTCTCAATAGTCTGGGCAAGAGCAGCGTTGTGTTTCTCTACTTTATTCAACTGCTCTCTACAGTTAGCAAACGCGTCTAAAACCTCCAGTTTTGCCACCGGGGTTCTCGAAGGATTAACACAATGCTCTCGAGGCGGTAGAGGCGGATGACTGCTCGCTATGGCACGAGTATACATTTCGGTAACAGCTCGCAATTTATCCACCCATTCTTGACGAGCTCTGGCGTCTGTGGCACGCAATTTTATCATGTCACCTGTCGTAGTGGTGAAGAAAAATTCGTTTATTTATGGATTTTTGTATTTTTATATATTTTTGTATTTTAATCTTTTTTTAAAATTGTTTTTTCGCGTTACCTGTCGCAGAGTTCACTGTGAATGTATTCGAGTCCTCGTCGCTAGGGGCTATCACGGCCCCAGCTAGATAAATGGAACATCGAGGTCTCTGATTTTTCTCAGATTCACTCAAGAAGTAATGCAACTCGCCAGTTTCGGGGCTTAAAATGAACCACCGATACTGCCAGCCTTTCATCGCGTTTGTATACTTGTGTAAGAGACCCTCGTAGGGATGTCGTATCTGGTTATTCATCATTTATTTTTATTATACACTATTTATTACCTTTCAAAACTTTAATAATCGAACTGTCAACTCTCGCAATGACACTTTCATTGATTTGAGGTTAAGTCGAGATAACAGATCCCTACCTTATCATCCAGGTTAATCACCACCATCTTTTACACATACATACGTAATAAAGTCGCGAGCAATAATTTCATTCACATTTTTTTTCAACGCTATATACCCCTATACAGTGAAATTTAATATTATTTCGAGTTTTTTTTTTTTCTTTTCATAATGATTTTGAAAAATAGTGTAAGCTAAATTTTTTCACAAATAATTTTGAGTTTTCAAGAGAAATAAATGTTTTTTTTTTTCATTAATAAGTACGACTCTTTTTGATTCTTATTGTATTTTATTTAATTTGGTTTTATTTCTTTTTGTTTCTTCATTACATAAATTTATAAAAAGATATAGCTTGTCTGAAGTGTTTATTATTGCAGTATGTAATAAAGAATATTATAATCTAACAGCTGTGTTCTCAACCAAATCTCATTTTTATCACTTTTTTTCAAATAACACATGTGATTATCATATTACATTCATGTAATACAGTTTGTGGGTAAACAGTCAGAGATAAGATGATATATATATATATATATATATATATATATATATATATATATATATATATATATTTATATTATTAATAACAATAGATGAATTATTCTTTTTTTTTTCAAATATAATTATAATATGTATACGTATATAATATGATTTTGAGAAGAAAAAAAACAGTCAACAGTTATGCACTGTACTTGTTATTCTCTCAGGTCGGTTTAATTTCAAATATCTCAATTCAAGTCTTACCATGATTCGAGGTAATATTCATCGTTTGTTTACAGAATCATGTTACAATATGATGATGATTCCCTGTGTATATCACGTCTCCTAAACAATAACAGTTTCTATAACTTGAAAACTAAAAAAAAAAAAAAAAAAACTAAATTATTCAATTTATCACGATAAGATATTTTCATAGTAGATACTAAAACCGTTTTAATGACGAAAGAATAAAATGAGAAAATTAAAAACGAAAATTTATCCAGTCGATAAACATTACCCCCTTTTATTCTAATAAAATTAAAAATTAATTTTTAAACCAAGTCCTTCAGATTTCGCGTATATTTAAAATTTCTTTTCTTCCTGCTGAATCAGTCTATAAAACAAAGGAATAATAACGAAAAAAAACGACATTTTAATCTCTTCATAATCTCTCTTCATCACTTTCATTAAAATATATCGTCATTGTGTAACACATAGCTATAATTAATAACCGTTAGTTTAGCTTAAAAAGAAAATCTACATTTTCAAATCACTTGAGCAGACCTTCTTTGATTAGGATTTCTTTTATCTCGGGTAACTCAATTATGTACTCCCCAGGCTTAGTACACTCGACAATTTTTATCAAGGTAACGCCGTTCGGACGAACCAGCTCTGTTACTCTGGCCCCGATCGCCGCAGGCAATTCTCCGTCACTGTCGACAGGGCCGAGTCCAACAACTGTGCAGACGCTGGCGAGGGTCTTAGTGGTCATAAAATCGCGAGTTATTGCTCTCAAATCAGTGTGAGGAATTTCTTCTATGTTACCAAAGTCTACAAAGTTTACAGAACTGGAAGTAGGCGAGGTGTTCGGCTCCAGGCAAACGGCGCGGTACCACATCCCCTCGTACGGAGCAAGACACAGTTCGGTCTGTCTCGGAATATAGTTCTCTTTCACCTGCTTGCAGTATTCTTCCATCTGCGCAGCCATCACTTCCGTGACGTGTCCAATCAGCTCAAGATCTTGCGGCGCCATGGCGTGCATGAGAGGCCCGTAGGAGACGAGAGTAAGAACATTTACAGTCTCGCCGACAGTTCCCAGCTCAGCCACCTCCAGATCTTCGATCATGAAGACTGTCGCTTCATCCTTTGCCTCCTTCTTCCAACTCGGAGTCAATAACTCGGTGACTTTCTTGTTCACAGAAGTGCCGTCAGCTGTTTTCAGAATCACACCGTCGACCGAAGGAGAACCTTCGAAAGTGCACATCAGTGGTTTTTCCAGGCCAGCCAACATGGCGAGATAGTCATTGACCTCTTTGGTGATTGCGACATCCTTCGGCACGTCTTTGAGAGTGATTTTGGCAGCGCATGACGGGTATTCCTTCAGCTTCGGAGTTATCGGTCTGATGTTTTCCAGCGTCGTTGTCTCGATGTTCCCGTAATCGACATACGAGACTGTGATTATTTTGTCGATAATTTTCCTGACAATTGCACGGTAGAAGTTACCGTCCTCCGCGTATTTCGCTATCACCATTTCCCCCGTGACTGGTGGTTCCGTGAACTTCTGTGCCTCCGTAGAACACCGCGCTACATCCTGAGTCATTCGACGGAAGACCGCCAATGCCTCGGGAACCAGACTTCTCACAAATATCAGGGTATGGCTGCGGAAAGAAGCTAGATGGACTTCGGTACCGCTGGTCAAAGTAGCGTAAGGAATTCCCCTCTGTTCCGGAGCTGGGGTCCAGGGCTTTAGGAAACCTCGAGCTTCCTTGTTGTCGGAGGAGTAGAGGACGATTTCTAAACCGTTGTTAGTGATGGCGGAGTTCTCATTGACCACCACAAAAGGGTAACGCTCCATCGGCTCGAGCTTGAAATCGCCCTTGGCTAACTCGCAGATTGCTCCGAGCATTGGTAGGTCTATGAATCCCTCTGGGATCGGTTTCACATCTGTGACTGGTTCCATTCGCCCTTCGTCAGCTGCTGCTAGTCGAATCGGAGGTCCTAGAGATGCAACAGTCCCCCGTATCCAGTCCTCGAGTCTTTTTCCGCAAACGAAATCCCCGACTTTCGGTATAAACGTTGGAGACTTTGGCAGTTCTTCACACGCTGGTGTCAACTCGCTGAATAACTTGGCGTATTCCGCTTCGTACTTTAGGACGCAGACTGTAACCGCAGCTTTGTTACCACCGAGAGGAATGTGGACTTCGAAACAGCCCTCCTCTTCCACCTCGAGGAGCTCAACGACGTTTTTTCTCTCTTCAAGATTTGCTTTGCGAGCCGGAATCAGCCCAGCAGTTGGCTTTGCCGCTTCAGTTTTATCCTGAATTTGAACAGGCGTCTTGCTGATTTCCGTAACTTCTTTGGGCGCGACTCGAATTTCAGAGGTTCCAGGTACAGCGTTGCTCTTCGGCTCCTTAAAGGATACTTTCTGTGATTTAACTTCAGAAGTTTTAGGCTGCTCTGAAATCTTGTAAAACTTGAAGTCTGGATCGGGAAGTAACGGCTTAGGGCCAGCTTTCACAGCCTCATTAGCTTTCACAGCCTCATTATCATTCACAGTCATCTTCTTGACCTGGTCAGTCATCTGTTGATCATTCTTTTGTTGTGGATTTACTCTCTTGAACAAATTCCTGTTCATTTGATCGCTTGGCAGCTGTTGCTGTGCCCCGATAATCTTGCTCGAAGAACCATCTACATTCTGGCTCCTAGCATTCTTCTTGTCAAAACTATTTAGCGAAGAGCTCTTGCTTTCTGGTTTCTTAGCTACATCATCTTTGAGTAACTGCGGCGGTAATCCGTTGGCAGGATCGAGTCTTGGCGTCATATTTGATCCTTGATTATCGCGACTGAGATTAGACTGATTATTGCCGCCATGTTTCATCGGGTTCCAGCCTCCGCTGTTCAATGTTCTACCCTGCTCAAAGTTTGGCTTTTGATTACCAGAACGATTTCGTTTGAGATTATCCTGCGAGTGAGGAAGCGGCTCGTTTTCTTTCTCTCTCGGCTTCAGATTTTCATCGGATACTTTCACGGATGTTTCACGCGTCGGGGATGTGCCAGGGACCGGAGTTGATGTGCAATTTGGAACCTGGGATGACAGCGGGGCCGGAGTTGTCAACGGGCGTCTGAGCTTTCGGACACTTCGTCTCGCCGGTAGAAGCACCTCTTCTCCACTCGATACGGAGTTCGATATTGAGTCAGGTACACCCTCCAAGCCTCTAGAAAATTGATAAAATTCTGTCAGAGATGCGTAGAGGGATATTATGGACGTGAAAGTTGCAAGTGATCCTCACTTTGTTCTAAATAAACAGAGTTTTAATCGGAGGATTATTATCGAGTTGAAATAAAATGAATCAATCACAGATCGTTCTCTGAGGTATAAATACGCCAAGAAATATTCAAAGTTTGATTACGATGGATTCAGGAAACATATGACCTAAATTCAGGCCAAAATTAATAAAAATTTCTTCCAAATTCTTACGGTATAGACTGGCACTCGATTTTATGCCTTGGCCAGTCGTATTCCTGGCACGGTCTACTGCAGTAAAATTCTCTGCAGCGTTGGCAGCGCATTGAAGCTGGTCGGGCGCAGTTCTGGCAATTTCCCATCTGTTGAGCTAGCTTATTTTCCCCATACTCGTAGAGTCCCTTGAATTATGACGATCACAGGTGAAGTTAAATTTCGACCAAGCTTATTATGATTATAAAAATAATCTTGGAATATCATAAACATGAAACAGACTCTTTGGGTAATTAGATACAGGGAAAATTTTAGGTAGAAAGTAAAAACCAACTTACAGCTTCTCTATTTTCATAAACGGCTCGTATTTGCTGATTAACTCTGGGATGTTGGTTCGGCAGTTCGTACCAAGTGTATCCCCTCCCCATTGTAACGTATCGAGCTCCATCGTCGGATGATTGAATTCTTCCTCTGTGAAGAATTGTACGAGAAAATATTACCGCTTGTTTTTTACGCCCGAAAAATAGTTCGTTGTATCATTCAGACTGGTTGAGATTAATTACGGAACTAAAATGCTGAAAAAATTCTAGCGCAAAGAGCCAAGAGTCCAATAAAGATTGGCTCACCTAGCCCACATGTTATTTGTCTCAGGATAAGGGCCTGCATCCTCGTAAGGATCGTATATATGTGGATCGTGGATAGCTGGGTATAGCAGGTCGTCATTTTCATGGTATCTTGGCCCGGGCTGAGGCGCAATCAACCTTCGAGCTAACGCGGACAATTCCTTACCACGTCCCAAATTCACCACTCTGAGATTGTAAAGAATAATATTTACAAAATAAACATGTGCAAAGACAGGGTGTCCAGCAAACGAGCATTTCACGATTCCCTGAGAACTCCTGGTTCTCCAGGGCAATGTTTATCGGTTTTCCAGATTAAAATACGAAAATTAAAATACGAATATTTTTCTAGAAACATTTTTCTCATCACTGGTTTATTTTTATTGACTAATAGATTAAGTTGACACCAAGAAAATATTCATAATCATTTTCAGTGTTCATTTTTGATTTTTGAATTCAAATACAAAATTTGAAATTTACAGAACTTTAGCTGAATTCCCTGAGGATTCCAGGTTTTCCCTGGCACTGGACACTCAGCAGAAAAATCCCCTTTTCTTTCTGTGTATTAATTTTTTGCCAAATGATTGAGAATTACTTACAGCGGTCTGGTAGGCTGTGGGTGTGGTTCGGGGTTAATGTATTCCCTGCGTTGGTTATTCAATAGCGGAGGAGGAGCAGCGTGGGAGATGGACTCGATGTTGGGAATCCCAACTTGCATCGGGCCCCTTTTATTAGGTTCTTTCTCCTTCTTCTTGGCAAATGCTACCGTCAAATTCAGAGGCTCGGTGTTGTTCAATTCTCTGATTGCAGTTTCAGCTTCACGGAAACTACCGTAAGTTACAAACGCCCAAGTCGCTTCCGGAGGACTAATCACACCCAATGGTGTTCCATAGCGTTGAAACATGTGACGTATTCCATCCTAGACAATTTATCAACAATAGTTTAATTTTTCAATTAAAACAAACTAAAAAAAAATGATTAAATAAATTCTAATGAATTGGAAAAGTTGATTTATTTCTTTTTTTTTATCGGAAGTAAATAAATTCTATAAATGGCAATAATCATGGGTGATATTTATTAATTTTTGATCGTCCTCTGGAATTTTTTCTCGTTTTTCAGATTCATTATTGAATATGATTTTGAATAATTGCAAAATTTCACTTTTCAGCTTTCAGTATTCCAGTAAAATGAAAAAGAAAAAATGAAAAATACCAAATACTTAATCTAGCAAATAAGAAACAAATAATTAACGTACCTCTGTTATTTCTACGGGAATGTTGTTCACGTAAAGTTTGTAGTCCGCGTTTGCAGGAGGCCTGTAAATACAGATGATTGAAGGCCACATGGATCGTAATAACGAAGTGTGAATCCAGCCCATCGCAAAAGCGAATATTTCGGTATAAAGCTAGTAATAATTTATTATTGTTGAAATTTGATTCTTACCTAGCGTACGGCGTCAGATTTACACCCGGGCCGCGATCGTATGAGTTAATGTTCGCATCGTGATAACTTTCGGCCATCGGGTCCCATGTGTCTAAATTACGTGCGTAGGCCATTCTTCCGATGAATATATAACGAACAAAGCCACTAATAACTGATTTCCGAGAACGAAAGTCAACACGTGGTTATTATCTACTGTACGGCGTCTGGTTAAACTCTTATTGAATAAGAACCGCGAGAAGAAAGACAATGGACCGTTACCGCATGCGGCATGCAGGTCTCAGTTGACGATCTAGTCTCACTTTACGCTGGATAAGCAGGTCGAGTTATGCTGATAGCCAGTTAGCGACTAACGCATACAGACTTACGCGATTGTTATATCTACGAAATATTCAACTGAGGATTAATGGAACGTATCTATTTAACAAGAAATACGACGTGCGCTACAAAAGTATGCGGGAATTACCGGTATTCAAGATCCGAACGACGTGCCTCGTGCGCGGTCCTCACGTGTGAAGTTCGAAAGTGTTTATAGACTGTGTTGATGATCTTGAAACAGCACCGACCGCGTGTGATTGTGATTCTTATTTACGCATGCGTCGAACTTTGAATTTAGACTTGGATATTTTTGGCTTGAAAGAAGTGATTTTAATCCGATTTTATCCTCGCGAATAAAGTTGAATCGTGTCTTCGATGTTTAAAGTATGTGTGAATGGAAGATTTACTCGAGTTATGAAAATCGCTTCGCTTTAAAAACAAACTGACGTGTTCAGTAGTCCGATTTGAGGTTCCTTTTCTCCACCAACGGGTCCGAAGTCTTCGACGATTTTTAGAACGCTACGGTTCTGCCTGCTTGTACTTTATGGCAGCTTTACGAACGCCGAGGTGGCGTGGGGGAAACTTGCGGAAATGCGAACAAGACAATATAATTCGGCACCGAAAAGTATAGAATTTGAGTTTAAATTTGAATCTACATCTGGCTTATTATTTATGAATCAACAATCTAGAGCGTTGCTCCAACGAAAATTTTAAATTCGGAAGTGTTTTACTAAACACATTATTGCGTGGAATATTACGACACAACGTGCTAAACTCCGAAGTGCTACGAGAACGTTCGAAGACTGATCAAAAGTGTCGCGATTCTCGGGGCTGAAAAGACTGATTGTTGATTGGTCTGCTGTTGAATGTAGTTTATAGCAGTTTTACGAACACGAACCCGTGTCAGATCTTCTGACGCTGTAAACATGGCGGATGATGCGGCTCGACAACTTCAATATGAATATAAAGCGGTAATTATTACTAATTTATAGGAATATAATATTCGATAGGCGAAGTTGAAACTCTAAAAATTTTATTGCCCAGTTCAATTTTTGCATTTCTTATTCGCACGGTTGATTATAATTTCACTAGATTATTTTCGTTCGATGAACGTCGTATAGGTTATCCATTTCCGTGGATTCATCATTGATTGAATAATAATAACTCGTCTTATCGTTTAAAAAACAGTTTGATATTTAAATGTCGTGAAATATTTTCAGAATTCCAATCTTGTATTGCGAGCTGACGTACGTCTGATAGAAAAACGTAGCAGAGATGAAGCGACCGGAGAGGTTATGTCCCTTGTGGGCAAACTGGACGGAACAAGGATGGGGGATAGACATCAACGTACCGAACCAGGAAAAGCAAAAGAGCGGAAAATCAAGTGAGTAGAAAAAACAAAGCAACATATAAAAACCGTAAAGCTTAGTGTGATCGAAATTTTGAACATCTTTAATAAATAGTCGTCACAATCATTTTTCAAATAATTAAAAAAACATCCCAAAAAAGCGGATATAATTTCTTACTTGGCTAAAATTATCCTACCAAATTAGAAGTAAAATTGCAAACATGCCACTGTAAGATTTGAGTATGAACTTGAATTTACCTGCGTTAATTTTTTCAGACGTCAAAAGCGAGACGAAGCACAATACGATTTTACCCGTATGAAGGGTGCAACGCTTTTGTCAGAGGGTGTTGATGAAATGGTTGGCATTGTGTACCGTCCAAAAACGCAAGAGACTCGACAAACATATGAAGTATTGTTAAGTTTTATTCAAGAAGCTTTAGGCGACCAGCCGCGTGATGTTCTGTGCGGTGCAGCGGACGAGGTTTTAGCTGTGTTAAAAAATGATAGGCTTAAAGAAAAGGAGAAGAAAAAAGAGACGGAGTTGTTGCTGGGTGTTGTGGCCGAAGAAAGGTTTGCACTTTTGGTCAATCTTGGAAAAAAAATTACAGATTTTGGTAGCGATGAAAAAAGTACGACTAATGAAGAGAATATCGATGAAACTTATGGCATTAATGTACAGTTCGAAGAGAGCAGCGAAGAAGACGATGAAGATGTATATGGAGAAGTTAGGGAGAATGATGATGAAGATGATGAAGGAGAAGAAGCTAATATTGATCATGCAATTCATGCTGAAAATGTAGGTTTCTGGTTGTTATAGTATTCTAGTCTTTAGCCAGGGTCCACGTTCTCATAAGTCTAAAAACCTCGAAAAGATCAAGGAAATTGACAGGAAATCCGAAACTAAAATCTAGCGTTTATATACTTTGGACTAATGAGTCAACCATCAACCAAAGTTTATTTTCACACTTTAATTTGGTTTTATTATTACAATCAATGAAAATTTTGTGATTTTTTTGAACAGCTTGGTGGTGCTGAAGAAATGAAGAAAGAGAAGCCACTACATCCGTTGGATATCGATGCTTACTGGCTACAGCGACGGCTGAGTAGAATATACGATGATGCTATGGTTTCACAAGCAAGAGCTGCAGAGGTATTAGCAGTTCTGAGAGATGCCGGTGATGATCGAGACTGCGAAAATCAGCTCGTCCTTCTGCTCGGTTACGACTGTTTTGATTTCATCAAACAGCTGAAGAAATATAGACGCATGAGTGAGTTAAAAATAATTCATATTGATGTATTCATTTGGTCACTTCAAACTTGCGATATGCACATTTAAACATCGATTATGATTTGTCAAAGAGCTAATCATTCAATTTTCCTCTTTCTACAGTTGCCTACTGCACGATGTTAGCATCTTCACAGTCTGAATCTGAGAGACAGAAAATACGGAATAAAATGAACGATGATACTGCTCTTGCAAAGATCTTGCGTCAATTAGACACAGGGAAGGGAGAGGATGATGCTGATGAAACAATGGAGGCACGAGCGCAAAGGAAACGGCGAGAAGAGAACGAAGACGGGGCAGGCGGTCCTGGTGGCCAGGTCCAAGGTTCCAGAAACCTGATCGACTTGGAGGACTTGACTTTTGCTCAAGGAAGTCACTTCATGGCCAACAAACGCTGTCAGCTACCTGATGGCAGCTTCAGAAAGCAGAGAAAAGGGTTAAAACTAATATGCTTATTTTTGCTTCTCTTCATCCGTCAGCTGTAATCCGATTTTTACCATTTGATGAGCTTTTTAACATTTTTAACATTCTCATCTCAGGTACGAAGAGGTCCACGTCCCAGCGTTGAAGCCCAAGCCGTTTGGCGACAACGAGAAACTGCACCCCGTAGATCAGCTGCCAAAATATGTCCAGCCTGCTTTCGAGGGATTCAAAACATTGAACAGAATACAGAGTCGTCTTCATCACACGGCGTTGGAAAGCGACGAGAATCTGTTGCTTTGCGCACCCACTGGAGCAGGAAAGACGAACGTAGCTCTACTCTGTATGATGCGAGAGATCGGGAAACACATTAATGCGGATGGTACCATAAACGCGGATGAATTCAAGATAATCTACGTCGCCCCGATGAGATCCCTTGTCCAAGAAATGGTCGGAAACTTCGGGAAACGGTTGGCTAGCTACAATCTCACCGTCTCGGAGCTCACGGGTGACCACCAGCTTACCAGAGAACAAATCGCTGCGACTCAAGTGATTGTATGCACGCCAGAAAAGTGGGACATAATAACTAGAAAGGGCGGAGAGAAGACGTTCACTTCTCTTGTCAGACTCGTAATAATCGACGAGATCCATTTGCTGCATGACGAACGAGGTCCCGTCCTCGAAGCTCTGGTTGCCAGGACTATAAGGAACATAGAGACTACACAGGAAGACGTGCGCCTGGTTGGACTATCTGCTACTTTGCCCAACTATGGAGATGTTGCAGCATTCTTAAGGATAAAACCAGAAACGGGTCTGTTTTACTTTGACAACAGCTTCAGACCCGTTGCTCTTGAGCAACAGTACATCGGAGTGACAGAGAAAAAAGCGCTGAAGAGATTCCAAGTCATGAACGAAATCGTATACGAAAAAACGATGGAACACGCGGGTAAGAACCAAGTTCTCGTTTTTGTTCACTCGAGAAAAGAAACGGGAAAGACTGCAAGGGCCATCAGAGATATGTGCCTCGAAAAAGACACCCTCGGTCAGTTCTTACGCGAGGGATCAGCTTCGATGGAAGTTCTCCGCACCGAAGCCGAGCAAGTGAAGAACCAAGAACTCAAAGATCTCCTTCCATATGGCTTTGCTATTCATCATGCCGGAATGACGAGGGTTGACCGAACTCTGGTAGAAGATTTGTTTGCGGATCGACACATTCAAGTCTTGGTATCAACAGCCACTCTCGCATGGGGAGTAAATCTCCCAGCTCACACTGTCATAATAAAAGGTACACAGGTCTACAACCCGGAAAAGGGTCGCTGGGTGGAATTGGGTGCTCTTGATGTTCTCCAGATGCTAGGGAGAGCCGGTAGACCTCAATATGATACCAAAGGCGAAGGAATACTGATAACTAATCACAGCGAGCTCCAGTATTACCTTTCTCTCCTGAACCAACAGTTGCCGATCGAGTCTCAACTCATAAGCAAAATGTCTGACATGCTGAATGCTGAGATCGTACTCGGAACTATTCAGAATATTCGCGACGCCGTTACATGGCTGGGATACACGTATCTTTACATCAGAATGTTGAGATGCCCGACTCTCTACGCAATTCCTCATGATAAACTGAAGGAAGATCCGCTCCTCGAGCTCCACAGAGCGGATTTAATCCATTCCGCAGCCTTAGGACTGGACCGAAGCGGATTGATAAAGTACGACAGAAAGTCTGGGCACTTTCAAGCTACGGAGTTGGGAAGAATCGCCTCTCATTACTACTGCACACACGACACCATGTCCACTTATAATCAGCTCCTCAAACGAACTCTTAGCGAAATTGAATTGTTCAGAGTCTTTTCATTGTCAGGCGAGTTCAAGAATATCAATGTCAGGGAAGAGGAGAAATTGGAGCTGCAAAAACTCATGGAAAGAGTCCCAATCCCGATTAAAGAGAGCATCGAAGAGCCGAGTGCAAAAGTCAATGTGCTTCTGCAGGCCTACATATCTCAGCTGAAACTCGAAGGCTTTGCCCTGATGTCGGACATGGTTTACGTCACACAGTCGGCCTCTAGATTGATGCGGGCCATTTTCGAGATAGTCTTATTCCGGGGATGGGCACAGCTCGCGGATAAGTGTTTATCCCTGTGCAAAATGATAGATCGCAGAATGTGGCAGTCCATGTCTCCTTTGAGACAATTTAGAAAAATGCCTGAGGAGATTGTAAAGAAAATCGAGAAGAAAAACTTCCCATGGGAAAGACTGTACGATCTTGGACCTAACGAGATTGGGGAACTCATCCGTGTTCCCAAACTCGGGAAAACTATCCACAAATATATTCACCAGTTCCCTAAGCTCGAATTGTCGACACATATTCAACCGATTACAAGATCTACTCTTCGCGTGGAACTCACTATAACTCCAGACTTCCAATGGGATGAGAAAATCCACGGAGCATCTGAAGCCTTCTGGATTCTTGTCGAAGACGTTGATTCAGAAGTAATACTTCACCACGAGTACTTTTTGCTGAAAGCCAAATATGCAAACGATGAACATCTCATCAAATTCTTTGTACCCGTTTTCGAGCCTCTTCCGCCACAGTATTTCCTTCGCGTCGTATCGGACAGATGGATTGGAGCTGAAACCCAGCTTCCGGTTAGCTTTAGGCATTTGATTTTACCAGAGAAAAATCTACCACCAACTGAGCTACTGGACTTACAACCCTTGCCCATAACTGCACTGAGAAATTCAAAGTTTGAGGCGATTTACACGGACAAATTCCCTCAGTTCAATCCCATTCAAACTCAAGTCTTCAACGCTGTTTACAACTCTGATGATAATGTTTTTATCGGTGCTCCCACTGGCTCTGGAAAAACTACAATTGCTGAATTCGCCGTGTTGAGATTGCTGACCCAAAATCCTGAAGGAAGATGCGTCTATATGGTCAGCAAAGAAGCGCTAGCTGATTTAGTGTATAGTGACTGGGTGACGAAGTTTAATCAGCAGCTAGGAAGAAAGGTGGTTCTACTGACCGGAGAAACTGGGACGGATCTTAAGCTCCTGGCCAAAGGACAAGTCATTATAACAACTGCTGACAAATGGGATGTTCTTTCACGAAGGTGGAAGCAGAGAAAAAACGTGCAGAATATTCAGCTTTTTATCGTTGATGAGCTTCAGCTCATTGGTGGTGAAGAGGGGCCTATTCTCGAGGTGGCCTGTTCAAGGGCGAGGTACGTCTCTTCACAACTTGACAAACCGACAAGGATTGTTGCCCTTTCCGCATCTTTGGCTGATGCCAAAGACACCTCGCAATGGCTAGGAGCTCCAGCTGCAGCAACGTTCAACTTCCATCCCTCGGTGAGGCCCATTCCATTGGAACTCCATGTTCAAGGGCTAAACATCACTCACAACGCTTCGAGATTAGCTGCGATGGCAAAACCTGTCTACAATGCAATCCTCAGACATGCTCCCCGTAAACCTGCCATCGTTTTTGTTCCGACAAGAAGACAGGCCAGAATGACTGCCATTGATCTTCTAACATTTACAGCCGCCGAGGGTCAACCCTCCCGATTTTTCCACGCCGAAGAAGCGGACATCAAACCATTTTTAGACAGAATGAGTGATAAAACTCTGAAGGAAACTTTGTCTCAGGGTGTAGCTTATCTTCATGAAGGGCTCTCGGTGGACGACCGACATCTCGTAGAACAGTTGTTTGATAGCGAAGCTATTCAAGTCGCTGTTGCTACTCGAGACCTGTGCTGGGGGCTTTCCATAAACTCTCATCTTGTTATTATCATGGACACACAGAGTTACAACGGAAAAACACATGCCTACGAAGATTATCCCATTACTGATGTTCTGCAAATGGTAGCCCGTGCCAACAGACCACTTGAAGATCACGATGCCAAATGTGTGCTCCTTTGTCAGAGCTCTAAGAAAGATTTCTTCAAAAAGTTCCTTAATGAACCACTCCCAGTTGAAAGTCATCTAAATCACAGACTCCATGATCATTTTAATGCGGAAATCGTGACCAAAACTATTGAGAACAAACAGGATGCTGTTGATTATCTCACATGGACTTTCCTTTACAGGAGACTCACTCAGAACCCGAATTACTACGGCCTTCAGGGCGTCACCCACAGACATCTGTCCGACCAGCTATCAGAACTAGTCGAAAGTACGCTCAGTGACTTAGAACAAGCCAAATGCGTCGCCGTTGAGGACGAAATGGACACGCTACCTCTAAACTTGGGCATGATAGCCGCTTACTATTACATAAACTATGCTACCATAGAACTCTTCAGTCTCTCCCTCAACAATAAGACCAAAATTCGCGGTCTGCTCGAGATCATATCCGCCGCTGCTGAGTACGAAACTGTCCCTGTCAGACAGAGGGAGGAAAATCTATTGAGAAGTCTGGCTGCAAGGCTGCCCCACGCTCCTCAGGTTGCAAGAATGGCTGATCCCCACGTAAAGGCTCAGCTTCTTCTCCAGGCCCATTTATCGAGGATTCAGCTAGGACCGGAGTTACAGAAGGACACGGAACTCGTCCTGGGAAAGGCAGTGAGACTCATACAGGCTTGTGTGGATGTCTTGAGCTCCTCGGGATGGCTAGCACCTGCGGTTGCTGCCATGGAGTTAGCGCAGATGGTTACGCAAGCTATGTGGTCGAAGGATTCGTACCTGAAACAACTCCCCCATTTCACATCCGAGACTATAAAACGTTGCACGGAAAAGAAAGTGGAAACTGTGTTCGATGTAATGGAGCTCGAGGATGAGGACAGAAACAGGCTTCTGCAGTTGACAGATCTACAGATGGCAGATGTCGCCAAGTTCTGCAATCGTTATCCCAACATAGAGATGGCCTACGAAGTACAAGACAAGGAGAAACTGAGAAGTGGAGGTACAGTCAACGTAGTCGTCCAGCTTGAAAGAGAGGATGAAGTCACGGGGCCTGTCGTAGCTCCATATTTCCCACAGAAAAGGGAAGAAGGATGGTGGGTTGTGATCGGGGATCCAAAGAACAACTCTCTACTATCCATCAAAAGACTCACTCTTCAGCAGAAGGCCAGGGTCAAGTTAGACTTTGTTGCTCCTGCAGCAGGCCAACATTCTTACACATTATACTTCATGAGCGATGCCTATTTGGGGTGTGATCAGGAGTATCCGTTGACCATTAATGTTGGAGAGTATGAATCGGATGTTAGTTCTGAGTCAGAGTCTGATTGAGACTTTGTGTCCGCTAAGATGTGAGGCCCAAATATTTATAATTTTATATCTATTTCAAATTGTATCATTGAGTAGGGATTTATTCGAAGACTTTCAACTATAAACGGGTTTTGCTGGCAAGACTACTCTCCTATTGTTTAATAATCAACAAAAATAAACTCGCAGACGTGATTGAATAGTCTGGTCTAACGATATTTATGACTTGAGTATTCCTTTCGTGTTCTTCTAGAGTAGTCATCTTTTTATTCAAAAAATCAGGAGGCAGGAGAAGAGGAATTACGAGGTCGTACATTTTATCTTTACGAATAAAAATAAACTATCAGATTATATAGCTTCTGTATTTTTATCATGATTATACTGAACGGCGTTTTACTTCTAAACAGAATAGACAAGCATGAAATTTATTGCGTCCGAACCTTGAATAACAATATTATAGTACTTAGATAAGAGTCTTGTGTAATTATGTATGTCGACTTCGGATAAATTTATAATAATCGGCAAATTGCTAAATAAATGAATGAATTATCATAAAATACGTAACATAAATTTGAGTATTCAAAACCTTTTGATAAATATAACTCCCATATTATTACTGCAGAATAAATATTTAAATCGTTCTTGCGTATATTCCTAATTTTTCTGAAATATTTAATTCAAGTAATATAAGAATCCCACATAAGTCGAACAATATTTGAATTAGAATTGAGTGTTCAATTTTCAGCAAATTTTTGTATCAATACAAATTAGACGGAGAAGTTAGTTTTACAACAATCTGACTGTACGCGGTTCGTAGCGGTTTTATGAACACCGTGACAGCACTTCTGACGCCGCAATCATGGCGGATGCTGCGGCTCGGCAGCTCCAATATGAATATAAAGCGGTAATTATTAATAATTTAAATTAATATAATGATCAACACGCGAATTTAAACTCTGAAAGTCTTATTTCCACGCTGAATTTTCACATAAGAAAATCACACGGTTCATTGTCTCTCAAATACATTATTTTCGTTTTTAAAACATCGTATAGGTTATCTTACTTTGTAAATTAATTATTAATTGAATAATTCATCGGTTTGTAGTGTAGAAAAACAATTCGATATTTAAATATATTGCTGAATCTTTTCAGAATTCTAATCTTGTATTGCAAGCTGATGTACGTCTGATAGAAAGACGAAGCAGAGATGAAGCGACCGGAGAGGTTATGTCCCTTGTGGGCAAACTGGACGGAACTAGGATGGGGGATAGACATCAACGTACTAAACCCGGCAAAGCAGAAGAGCGCAAAGTCAAGTGAGTAAGAAAAAAAAAAAAATACATAAGAAACCGTGAAGTTTAGTACGATAAAAATTTTGAACATCTTCATGAAATTGTGGTCACAACCATTTTTCAAATAATTAAAAAAACATCCCAAAAAAGTGGATATAATTTCTTACTTGGCAAAAATTATCCTACCAAATTAGAAGTAAAATTTCAAACGTGCCAGTGTAAGATTTGAATATGAACTTGAATTTACCTACGTTAATTTTTTCAGACGTCAAAAGCGCGACGAAGCACAATACGATTTTACCCGTATGAAGGGTGCCACTCTGTTGTCAGAGGGTGTTGATGAAATGGTTGGCATTGTGTACCGTCCAAAAACGCAAGAGACTCGACAAACATATGAAGTATTGTTGAGTTTTATTCAAGAAGCTTTAGGTGACCAGCCGCGTGATATTCTGTGCGGTGCAGCAGACGAGGTTTTAGCTGTGTTGAAAAATGATAGGCTTAAAGAAAAGGAGAAGAAAAAAGAGACTGAGTTGCTGCTGGGTGCTTTAGCTGAAGAAAGATTTGCACTTTTAGTCAATCTTGGAAAGAAAATTACAGATTTTGGTAGCGATGAAAAGAGTACGACTAATGAAGAGAATATCGATGAAACTTATGGCATTAATGTACAGTTCGAAGAGAGCAGCGAAGAAGACGATGAAGATGTATATGGAGAAGTTAGGGAGAATGATGATGAGGGGGACGAAGGTGAAGAGGCTAACATCGATCGTGCAATTCATGCTGAAAATGTGAGATTTTGATTATTATATTAGGCTCAAGTTGATCAGGGTTTTTCATCAAACAGGAAATGCAAAAGAATGCTAGAAGATACTATGTACCATTGTCTGGCTTTATTTTCATACTGAATAGAGATTTTGTGATTTTTCTAACAGCTTGGTGGTGCTGAGGAAATGAAGAAAGAGAAACCACTACATCCGTTGGATATCGATGCTTACTGGCTACAGCGACGGCTGAGTAGAATATACGATGATGCTATGGTTTCACAAGCCAGAGCTGCAGAGGTATTAGCAGTTCTGAGAGATGCTGGTGATGATCGAGACTGCGAAAATCAGCTCGTCCTTCTGCTCGGTTATGACTGTTTTGATTTTATCAAACAGCTGAAGAAATATAGACATATGAGTACGTTTGGGACTGATTGTGATTCATATTTATATATTAACTTGGAGGCTTCAAAGTTCAGATGTGTTCATTAGAACATTGATTATTATTGGTCATAAGCTTTTAATTTACCTTTATTTTATTTCTACAGTTGCCTACTGTACGATGCTAGCATCTTCACAGTCCGAATCTGAGAGACAGAAAATACGGAATAAAATGAACGATGATACCGCCCTTGCAAAGATCTTGCGTCAATTAGACACAGGGAAGGGAGAGGATGATGCTGATGAAACAATGGAGGCACGAGCGCAAAGGAAACGGCGAGAAGAGAACGAAGACGGGGCAGGCGGTCCTGGTGGCCAGGTCCAAGGTTCCAGAAACCTGATCGACCTGGAGGACTTGACTTTTGCTCAAGGAAGTCACTTCATGGCCAACAAACGCTGTCAGCTACCTGATGGCAGCTTCAGAAAGCAGAGAAAAGGGTTAAAACTAATATGCTTATTTTTGCTTCTCTTCATCCGTCAGCTGTAATCCGATTTTTACCATTTGATGAGCTTCTTAACATTTTTAACATTCTCATCTCAGGTACGAAGAGGTCCACGTCCCAGCGTTGAAGCCCAAGCCGTTTGGCGACAACGAGAAACTGCACCCCGTAGATCAGCTGCCAAAATATGTCCAGCCTGCTTTCGAGGGATTCAAAACATTGAACAGAATACAGAGTCGTCTTCATCACACGGCGTTGGAAAGCGACGAGAATCTGTTGCTTTGCGCACCCACTGGAGCAGGAAAGACGAACGTAGCTCTACTCTGTATGATGCGAGAGATCGGTAAACACATCAATGCAGATGGTACCATAAATGCGGATGAATTCAAGATAATCTACGTCGCCCCGATGAGATCCCTTGTCCAAGAAATGGTCGGAAACTTCGGGAAACGGTTGGCTAGCTACAATCTCACCGTCTCGGAGCTCACGGGTGACCACCAGCTTACCAGAGAACAAATCGCTGCGACTCAAGTGATTGTATGCACGCCAGAAAAGTGGGACATAATAACTAGAAAGGGCGGAGAGAAGACGTTCACTTCTCTTGTCAGACTGGTGATAATCGACGAGATCCATTTGCTGCATGACGAACGAGGTCCCGTCCTTGAAGCTCTGGTTGCCAGGACCATAAGGAACATAGAGACTACACAGGAAGACGTGCGCCTGGTTGGACTATCTGCTACTTTGCCCAACTATGGAGATGTTGCAGCATTCTTGAGAATAAAACCAGAAACGGGTCTGTTTTACTTCGACAACAGCTTCAGACCCGTTGCTCTTGAGCAACAGTACATCGGAGTGACAGAGAAAAAAGCGCTGAAGAGATTCCAAGTCATGAACGAAATTGTATATGAAAAAACGATGGAACACGCGGGTAAGAACCAAGTTCTCGTTTTTGTTCACTCGAGAAAAGAAACGGGAAAGACTGCGAGGGCCATCAGAGATATGTGCCTCGAAAAAGACACCCTCGGTCAGTTCTTACGCGAGGGATCAGCTTCGATGGAAGTTCTCCGCACCGAAGCCGAGCAAGTGAAGAACCAAGAACTCAAAGATCTCCTTCCGTATGGCTTTGCTATTCATCATGCCGGAATGACGAGGGTTGACCGAACTCTGGTAGAAGATTTGTTTGCGGATCGACACATTCAAGTCTTGGTATCAACAGCCACTCTCGCATGGGGAGTAAATCTCCCAGCTCACACTGTCATTATAAAAGGTACACAGGTCTACAACCCGGAAAAGGGTCGCTGGGTGGAATTGGGTGCTCTTGATGTTCTCCAGATGCTAGGGAGAGCCGGTAGACCTCAATATGATACCAAAGGCGAAGGAATACTGATAACTAATCACAGCGAGCTCCAGTATTACCTTTCTCTCCTGAACCAACAGTTGCCGATCGAGTCTCAACTCATAAGCAAAATGTCTGACATGCTGAATGCTGAGATCGTACTCGGAACTATTCAGAATATTCGCGACGCCGTTACATGGCTGGGATACACGTATCTTTACATCAGAATGTTGAGATGCCCGACTCTCTACGCAATTCCTCATGATAAACTGAAGGAAGATCCGCTCCTCGAGCTCCACAGAGCGGATTTAATCCATTCCGCAGCCTTAGGACTGGACCGAAGCGGATTGATAAAGTACGACAGAAAGTCTGGGCACTTTCAAGCTACGGAGTTGGGAAGAATAGCGTCTCATTACTACTGCACACACGACACCATGTCCACTTACAATCAGCTCCTCAAACGAACTCTCAGCGAAATTGAATTGTTCAGAGTATTTTCATTGTCAGGCGAGTTCAAGAATATCAATGTCAGGGAAGAGGAGAAATTGGAGCTGCAAAAACTCATGGAAAGAGTCCCAATCCCGATTAAAGAGAGCATCGAAGAGCCGAGTGCAAAAGTCAACGTGCTTCTGCAGGCCTACATATCTCAGCTGAAACTCGAAGGCTTTGCCCTGATGTCGGACATGGTTTACGTCACACAGTCGGCCTCTAGATTGATGCGGGCCATTTTCGAGATAGTCTTATTCCGGGGATGGGCACAGCTCGCGGATAAGTGTTTATCCCTGTGCAAAATGATAGATCGCAGAATGTGGCAGTCCATGTCTCCTTTGAGACAATTTAGAAAAATGCCTGAGGAAATTGTAAAGAAAATCGAGAAGAAAAACTTCCCATGGGAAAGACTGTGCGATCTTGGACCTAACGAGATTGGGGAACTCATCCGTGTTCCCAAACTCGGGAAAACTATCCACAAATATATTCACCAGTTCCCTAAGCTCGAATTGTCGACACATATTCAACCGATTACAAGATCTACTCTTCGCGTGGAACTCACTATAACTCCAGACTTCCAATGGGATGAGAAAATCCACGGAGCATCTGAAGCCTTCTGGATTCTTGTCGAAGACGTTGATTCAGAAGTAATACTTCACCACGAGTACTTTTTGCTGAAAGCCAAATATGCAAACGATGAACATCTCATCAAATTCTTTGTGCCCGTTTTCGAGCCTCTTCCTCCACAGTATTTCCTTCGCGTTGTATCGGACAGATGGATTGGAGCTGAAACTCAGCTCCCGGTTAGCTTCAGGCATCTGATTTTACCAGAGAAAAATCTACCGCCAACTGAGCTACTGGACTTACAACCCTTGCCCATAACTGCGCTGAGAAATTCTAAGTTTGAAACTGTTTACATGGACAAATTTCCTCAGTTCAATCCTATTCAAACTCAAGTCTTCAATGCTGTTTATAACTCTGACGATAATGTATTCATCGGTGCACCTACTGGCTCTGGAAAAACTACAATCGCTGAATTTGCTGTTTTACGATTGCTGACTCAAAACCCAGAGGGAAGATGCGTCTACATGGTAAGCAAAGAGGCACTTGCTGAATTAGTGTATAGCGACTGGGTAGCAAAGTTCAATCAGCAGCTAGGAAGAAAGGTGGTTCTACTGACCGGAGAAACTGGGACAGATCTTAAGCTCCTGGCCAAAGGACAAGTCATTATAACAACAGCTGACAAATGGGATGTTCTTTCGCGAAGGTGGAAGCAGAGAAAAAACGTGCAAAATATTCAGCTCTTTATTGTCGATGAGCTCCAGCTCATTGGTGGTGAAGAGGGGCCTGTTCTTGAGGTAGCTTGTTCAAGAGCAAGGTATATCTCTTCACAGCTTGAAAAACCGACGAGAATCGTCGCTCTGTCTGCTTCTTTAGCTGACGCCAAAGATGCATCACAATGGTTAGGTGCTCCAGCAGCAGCAACGTTCAACTTCCACCCTTCGGTGAGGCCCATTCCATTGGAACTCCATGTTCAAGGACTAAATATCACTCACAATGCTTCGAGATTAGCTGCGATGGCAAAACCTGTCTACAATGCAATCCTCAGACATGCTCCCCGTAAACCTGCCATCGTTTTTGTTCCGACAAGAAGACAGGCCAGAATGACTGCCATTGATCTTCTAACATTTACAGCCGCTGAGGGTCAACCCTCCCGATTTTTCCACGCCGAAGAAGCGGACATCAAACCATTTTTAGACAGAATGAGTGATAAAACTCTGAAGGAAACTTTGTCTCAGGGTGTAGCTTATCTTCATGAAGGGCTCTCGGTGGACGACCGACATCTCGTAGAACAGTTGTTTGATAGCGAAGCTATTCAAGTCGCTGTTGCTACTCGAGACCTGTGCTGGGGGCTTTCCATAAACTCTCATCTTGTTATAATCATGGACACGCAGAGTTACAACGGAAAAACACATGCCTACGAGGATTATCCCATCACCGATGTTCTGCAAATGGTAGCCCGTGCCAATAGACCACTTGAAGATCACGATGCCAAATGTGTGCTCCTTTGTCAGAGCTCTAAAAAAGATTTCTTCAAGAAATTCCTCAACGAACCACTCCCAGTTGAAAGTCATCTTGATCACAGACTCCATGATCATTTTAATGCGGAAATTGTAACCAAAACTATTGAGAACAAACAGGATGCTGTTGATTATCTCACATGGACTTTCCTCTACAGGAGACTCACTCAGAACCCGAATTACTACGGCCTTCAGGGCGTCACCCACAGACATCTGTCCGACCAGCTATCAGAACTAGTCGAAAGTACGCTCAGTGACTTAGAACAAGCCAAATGCGTCGCCGTTGAGGACGAAATGGACACGCTACCTCTAAACTTGGGCATGATAGCCGCTTACTATTACATAAACTATGCTACCATAGAACTCTTCAGTCTGTCCCTCAACAATAAGACCAAAATTCGCGGTCTTCTCGAGATCATATCCGCCGCTGCTGAGTACGAAACTGTCCCTGTCAGACAGAGGGAGGAAAATCTATTGAGAAGTCTGGCTGCAAGGCTGCCCCACGCTCCTCAGGTTGCAAGAATGGCTGATCCCCACGTAAAGGCTCAACTTCTTCTCCAGGCCCATTTATCGAGGATTCAGCTAGGACCGGAGTTACAGAAGGACACGGAACTCGTCCTGGGAAAGGCAGTGAGACTCATACAGGCTTGTGTGGATGTCTTGAGCTCTTCGGGATGGCTAGCTCCTGCGGTTGCTGCTATGGAGTTAGCGCAGATGGTTACGCAAGCTATGTGGTCGAAGGATTCGTACCTGAAACAACTCCCCCATTTCACATCCGAGACTATAAAACGCTGCACGGAAAAGAAAGTGGAAACTGTGTTCGATGTAATGGAGCTCGAGGATGAGGACAGAAACAGGCTTCTGCAGTTGACGGATCTACAGATGGCGGATGTCGCCAAGTTCTGCAATCGTTATCCCAACATAGAGATGGCCTACGAAGTACAAGACAAGGAGAAACTGAGAAGTGGAGGTACAGTCAACGTAGTCGTCCAGCTTGAAAGAGAGGATGAAGTCACGGGGCCTGTCGTAGCTCCGTATTTCCCACAGAAAAGGGAAGAAGGATGGTGGGTTGTGATCGGGGATCCAAAGAACAACTCTCTACTATCCATCAAGAGACTCACTCTTCAGCAGAAGGCCAGGGTCAAGTTAGACTTTGTCGCTCCTGCACCAGGCCAACATTCATACACTTTATACTTCATGAGCGATGCTTATTTGGGGTGTGATCAGGAGTATAAGTTCACCATTACTGTTGGGGAGTATGAATCAGATGTTAGTTCCGAGTCAGAGTCTGATTAAGTATTTGCTTCCATTAGGGTTTGAGGCTCAAGTGTTTATAGTTTTGTATCTATGTCACGTCGTATCATTGAGTAGGGATTTGCTCAAAACATTTGATTAAAAACGGGTTTTACTGACCAGACAACTCTCCGATTTTTTGATCCTAGGCAAATAGAAACTTGCAGACGTGATAAAAACGAACGGTCTCATCTGAAAATATTCATGACTTGTTTTTGTTTTCCTTCTTGTTTTCGCAGAGCACTCGACTCTTGATTCAAAAACTAGAAAAAATGTAATTTTATCAGAATTCATTACCCTTAGCTTGTAACTTTTCAATATAGATTAACACTGCATCTGAAGAAAACTAAGAACACTTGTATATGTACGAGTTAGTTCGAGAAGGAGGAATGATATGGTGAATCTTAAATTTGACAGAAAGAATAAACGACTAGATTATATAGCTTCTGTATTTTTATTAAGATTATATTAAACGGCGTTTTACTGAGTGAAACAAACTGTTCATTCACTCTTGTAAAAATAATAATAAAACTGAATACCAAATATAATACGTAAAATTGTTCGTTATGTTTCTAATTCCGGCCCCATTTTTCTAACAATTATTATATTACATAAAGAAATTCAGTGTAAGGACGTGTACAATATCTATTATACGTTCATCTCTTCGTTATCTTCACACTTAGGAATTATATTAATACATATGTGAATTCATTATTTTTATAGATGTCGAGGCTTATTATCATCGATCTTATTCCATTATGTATAATCTCGATCTATTAATAACAAATTGACTAGACGATTAACGGATGCAAAAAGGCATATTAGACTCAATACTCAATGATTTATCATTTTTTTCGTCACCCCATCAGCCATGGAACGGGAGATCAGTTATTGGCTGATTAGTACTTATCAGAAATCTTTTCTGGTTTGTATATATTATATTATCATAGACCGTAGAACAACGAGACTTACTTGATATAATAATAGGGTTAAGATCTTCATCGATAATATCGAATAATTTTAATAATTAATCGTCAGCGATTGTCCCTCTTTTTTCTGTTGTTGTTTTATTAGTATTTACAGTGTCACACTTAAGGCTTTGATATAGGAACGCGTATTACGGTTTACGTATATGTCAGCTGTCATTAACAATTTATTACAGTTTATCTGACAATATGAATTCTGAAGGTACTTGGATCATAACGAATCTATGGGCCTCTTAGTGATTAGTTATACCTAAGTAGAGAAATGATCTATATCCAACATTTGAACACCACAATAAATAATGATTATTGCAAACTATAGATTAATTCTTCATTCAAATAAATATCGCCTTTCTCTGCAGTTTCGGGGAATATATATTACATACAATATACGTGCTTTATAGTATAATCTGTTTCTGTTCAGTTTTTTCTATGATTCCTTAAAATGAATAACTGATATTGTTGATTTCATTCGAAAAGAAATCGAGTCAATATATAGTTGTACGAAAAATGATTATTGCAATTTTTTTTTTCAATTAGATGAGTGGGGATTTTTTCATTCACCCTTTATTCATGATATGCGTTTTGAAAGGTATTCTGTTACTTTTATATTCATTAAAATCTGGACGCGATCAGGAAGGACGGTACATATTATATACGTCGGTGAATAAAAAATTTGACGAATATTATTACTTATTATTATCAAATTTTTATTTTAGCACCTCAGCTGTCATATATATGTCTCTTTCGCTATATTATGTAGAATAATCATTTCATCTGATTATCAATAACTTTAGTTACCATTTCTGTTCCTTTATGTTATAAATATATATGTTATTGACGTCGTTCGATCTGGGATCATTTTTTTTTTTATATAATAAACAAATAGATCGATCTGAGTGATAAAATATAATTAATATTCATCTGTCATATGATATATTGACCTCTTATGCGGCGATTGAAATTATATTTGAATCATTAAAATCATACAGTGATGGAATCTATTATATATATACTTCTCGAGAACTTATTATTTTTTTAAATAATAATATGTGTATATGACTGTACATTGATTAATAACCGAACTGCGTTTCGTCTTCTTTCATTTAAGTCACTTATACCTCGAGCGATTCACGTATTAATTATAATAATAAATGCTACTATTTAATTATTGGAAAATCTATATATCCTCGAACACGTTCAATAATTCTAATATAGAAATATTTACACACAAAGCACAAATCTCACAAATTATTTCTCTTCGGGATTAATATATTTTAATTGTATCTGTTTAAGCAATAAATAACGGACAAATAATCAGTTCTACGGCTTTCGGTAATCTTAATAATATAATATGTATATAAACCTAATATATATAGTATACTACAGTCTGTCAGGAATGCGATTTACTTCTCTCTCACGCCACGATATTAATATCGTTATTGTCGGTCTGATATTTAAAAACAACCCTTATAATTGACTGTAACGCGTTGAAAAACGACGATTTTCATCCCCCGTTATACATCCTTCCATTCAAATCAATCAACTATATTATAACTCATTGGGATGCAATAAAAAGTATATCTTACTTTTACGCGAAAATAATAACTCAAAATGCTTTTATCAATATATATGTCTCAATGACTGCATGTGAATATATTTGGGGGGGGGGGGGGGGGGGGGGGGGGGTATAATCCCACTGTATGTTTTTTTTCAAAAGCTAGTCGGAAAAACTTGTTTCATCGCTATTCTTCATTTTCCATTTGAAATAGAGAAATATGAGAAATGTTATTGCGTGGTATTTTTCGATTTTTATATCTGAGGAACTGATCTACTTAGAAAAGCTTCTACGTAGCTACTTTTTTTGGGGGGGGGGGGGGGAAATTGAACGCTCTATAAAAAAGGTCTCTTGATATTTTTCGATGAATCTGATCGTCTCCGAATTATTCTATTTATTAAATGACCATGACAACATGGAAACGGTTAGATTCATCGAAAAAATACCAAGAAACCTTTTTTGTAGAGCGTTCGATTTTTAACTAATGTAACTATATGCAGGATTTTTCCAAGAAGATTAGTTCTTGAGATGTAAAAATCGAAAAATGACACAAGATCATTTCCCATGTATTTTAAATGGAAAATAAAAAGTAGTAAAAGTAATTCAGAGCAACCTCAGAATATTTATCATAAGAGCTGAGTTTTTTTTTTTTTTTTTTTTTTTACCCTCGTTATTTGATCATAAAGAACAAATCTTTGAGAGTAACTTTTGAAAAAAATAAAAAAAAAATAAAAAAAAAATGAAAATGAAAATGAGAATAGTCGGTTTATTTGGCCCAAACTAATATATATCTACATAATCCGAATCGTCATAATGATTATGGCGTGAAAATAAAAATTACTCCAAAGTGTCTATAGCCGTATCGTCGAGAGTATGAAGCCAGTTAAATATCATCATATTCCTTTCGTATTTTGATAATTGTTTACCGCGTTCTCTTTCAACGTCTCTAACCGTGAGTGGTAGATTTTTTCCCTTCCTAGATGTGGCGGCCAGTAGAGAACCGGAAGTAGAAGTAGAACCAGGCACCAAAAGCGTTGCGCCAGGACTCGACTGTGCAGCCGAAGCAGCAGCCTCTAATCTATCCAGATTAAATTCACTCTGTGAAAGACGTTCCAACGCTCTGTAGGTCGTCATCAATCTGGAAATAAATCAAAAAAATTAATGAAGAACATTGAAGACAGATCAAATAATTGAAAATAATTTCAAGAATTATTCAGAGTGTACATAGTGTAAATAATAATCATGGCAATTTTGGAATCATGGGATTCGATATCCTCTGAAAAAAACCTGAGAATTTCAGGGAATTTCATGATTTATATGGACGTTTCTCGAACTTATGAGTCTGAATTTTTGAAAATTTAGTGGGATTTCAAAATTTGTCTGCACAAGCGGCTGTTTCAAATTTTGGAAGGCAATTTTTTTCAATTACTATCGAAAGATGTCTGCGCAATTAATTTTCAAAATGTTTTTTTTTTCCAAATTTGTTTTCATATCTCTAAAACTTGAAACTATATCATGAAGTTTTATAGTGCATCAATTTCCTGTCTAGTAATTTCAGAAAGATTTGTTACCCCAACTTCCCCTGAAGAATAACAATTTTCGTCTGAAAAATCTGAAATTCTCAGGGCATTGGAATAAACAAATAACTGGAGACCCTTTTATTCTATTGCCACCTTGATTACGCAGATTTTTAGACATAACAAGGAATTATTTGAGATCTTACAGAACACAGGCCTTTTTAAATTCGAAGAAAATATTTAATCCTTGAATGGCACACCTCAAAAAAATTACATTACTGTCACGTGGGGTGTTTGACACCCCCACGTGTTTAAACGTGTATTGTGAAGCCTCCATTGCGTATTTCTTCACAAAAATTTTCTGGAATATAGTTTCACATATGTTTTTAATAGTCCAACAGGTTTTGAAGCCATTTTTTTAATTTAAGATAGTTAAAAAAAAAATTTTTTTTTAAAAACGGAAAAAAATGAGTTTTTTTTACATAAAAATTCATAACTCGGGTAATTTTTGATATTTTTAGCTAAAAATTTAGTGGCATACTCCTGAAATACTATTATTTCCGAAAAAAATTACTGCAATATTTTACCTTCGAAAAAAATTATCTATTTTCCGATGTGAAAATGTAATTTTTGATAAAATTGAACACTATATTTTTCAACCAAATAAAGTCTGCCAGATGGCAACACATGTTCAAGTTTTTTGAATCTCATATACTTAATTGGAGCGCAAACTTTGCTTGGGGTATTGTACACCCCGTATGCCATTCGAGGGTTAAAAATGATTCCTTAATTCCGAGGCTAACCGATGATACACAAACGTAAAATCGCCTACGACAACGACTTCTTCTACGCTGCAATAATTCCACGCAAATTAAACAAATCCGAAATAAAATCTGAACGAATTTTAAATCATTGCAAAAACTGATTTCCAACTCACCTTCGACGGATGTAATTCTGCCGGACCTTCTTATTGACAGATCTGACCAGGTCCGCCGCCGTAAAGGGCATCGGCGTTGGATGGTGCGAAGAGACAGGTGGTGCCGGTTGGACAGCCCCACCATGAGGACTCGGGAGTTGTGAGGTGGTTCCAACGTCGCCTACAGCAACCCAAGTGCTGCAGGATCTCGAAGCGTGATCCAGCCTCGTTTGTTCCAAGAGAAGACCATTCCTATGAGCAGTGTCAAGCGCGAGGGCCGACACTGCAGAACGAAGTTTGCGAGAACATCCGGTATCGGGACTTGGCAGCTGGGACACGTCGCTAGTGCTGAAACTCTTCTGCAGACCCAATGCGGAGGAAAGGGCACCGCAGCTGCGGATTAATTCCGTTTCTTCCTCGAACCAGAGTATCTCAGGAATATCGGCTGGCCTGGAACGAAGAAAAGATTAGAAATTATCAAACGAAAGATGTTATTTTTTGTTCAAATATTTTCACTCTTATTATTCTACGACTATCATTTCTTCCCGATACGTAAACGCGTATTCAAGTATGAAATTAATAATAAACCCGAGGCCAACGAACGCCGCGTATCCTTAATTTGTCGCGTGTTATTGGGTCGTAAAGGGTAAAAGGCAAAGAAGTTATCGGTGAATCGCGGTGAAACGTAGGTTGTCACGGAAACTGATAGGCGGAGGTGTGAGTCGGACAGGTTGTTAGTAAAATGAGACAAAATTGGGTAAATGAGGCCAAAAATAACGTAGAAAAAAAAAGAAAAAAATTAATGCCGGATTGACCGGAGCAACTCATCCATGATTCCAGGTTGAATGACGTGTCCGAACTTCTCCTGTTGATCCTAAATGTCACATGACTTATGTATTAATTAATATTGCTAGTTACTGATCGCGTGATATTGTCAGTTGTTCGCCAGCCGGAGATATAGTCTTACATAATTGCAGGCTTTTGCTAATTACGTCGTTTGGCTGGTTAAAGTATTGCACTCTACGGTATTCTCAAATTGGATGTAATTATCCATACATAATACATGTACAGGTATATAAATATCGAGTTGAGCAACTCCTGCGCGAATAATACCCGATATACTATACATCAGAGTCTTAAAGATCCAATAAAAAGTTACGTATCGTATCTTCAGACATCGCGTATACCTATATACTTAATTCCAAAGTTTATTCGAAGAAAGCAATAAAAACCACATACTGCAGAATGTCTGAAATTAATTAGCGGCTGTAAAATTCGGATGAAAGTTATGCAGCATTGTTTTTTCCGTTTAGATTTTTATTTTGGTGCATAATTAAACGCAGGCTTTAAAATTAATGAAATCCTAGACATAATGAATCCGCGAATGAATATATTCGCGCGAGAAGAAGATAATCGAAAATTCTTTTTTCTTCGATATCCGAAAGAAACTAATATGAAAGTTGCAGTGCGTATTAAATCGAATTAATTCCATACTATAAATATCACCTGTTGCCTTGTATTTGACGAGTGTCGGGGTTAGGCGACGGGCCTCTACTGGCCAGGTGAGCATCGCTGTACGATTTAAATGCGACCAGTCGATTTCCCCGGGCTTCACTAGCTATGGAAGAAACGCTGAAGAGCGAAAGATCTGTAGTGACACTCTCGTGGCTTGGAGAACGCAGCATTCTGCAGGCGACTTGGAGGACCGGTGTCTGCAGTACGACAGAAGCTGGAGGATTATTTGCCGGCGATGGCGCAGGGGATGCAGGCTTAGCTTCCGCCTCGGACATTATTTTTATTTCTATAACTTCCACGCAGATATTATATAAACGAATAGTTTTTATTTTTTATTCGATTTTTCTTTCTTAAAATTCTATTCAACACGGCGATAAAAAATTCTTCGCTATCATCGGGAATCAGCACTTGAAGAAACTTGGTCCTCGCTAAATTCTGCGAGCTGGGGAAAGATTAATCGACAAAATTCAAGTCGGTATTTCGTAGAAATTAACACCGGAGCTCATTTTGAAACTGCATTTTTAGCCCTGTCCCAAACTTTGTGGCCTGAGGTGTTGAATTTTGAATATTACACTTCAGTATTAATTCGAAGAAGATCAAGTCCTCGTCCGATTATTTATCAACCACGAAATCACTGCAGTTAAGCATTTGAAGTAAGTTAAGTTCACTCGTAGAGAAGTCAGCGTGAATGAATCGTCGATTTCCTCGTCAGCTTTCAGTTTGAACAATTTTTTATTACCAGATGAGCAACACGCCCCATTATTAAAGGGCTGCTGTCGTACGCGGGGTAGTCTGGATCAACCAGAACCACTTATATCAGGGCTGGTTCGTCCTGACTTTAGACCCGCTTGGAAAGAGCCGGAATTTAGGGGATCAGTTTGGCCCCGAAGTCGACGAGAAAAATTTCCAGAGAAGGGAAGAAACTCGAGTACTAGTGCGTTTATTTTATTCTATTATCACACGCCTTGTCTTTCATAGTAGAAAAAGAAGAATCACCAATACGAAACTGCAGTGACACACTGACTCTATACCGGCTTTACACACGCCGATGTATATGATCCCGCTCCCGGTGAATGCGGTGATGAATATCACCGAAATTCGTTCGCTTTCGTTCAGTCTCGTTCGCCTCCGCTACATACAGATTTCTGTTTACTGCACAGGCGTCAATCGATATCTCTGAGAGCGCCGTCGCCACACGCTATACAGCGCAAACCAACAATACCAATGTACTGCGGGCTGTACAGCTCTTCACCTTTTCTCGAGGGGTGCGATACGCGGAGCTTTTATATCCGTAAGAAAAAGAAGAAGAAAAAAGAAATGAAAAATTGAAATTCTCATACTTTTAGGTCAAATTTTTTGGACTCTAAAATCATGAAACGATCTAGATATATGTCGTCGATTAATAGGTAGATTAGAAAATTTGAAGATTCCATAGTTTTTCATACAAAAAAAAAAATTTATTGTCTTCGTTGAGCAGATTAAACAAAAAAAAAAAAACGGTTTAAGTTTTTGAATAAATTAGGGGAGTTCAAATTTCTCTAATAAATCGTGGAAATTCGTAGAATTATGTTTCGCTATAGGGATGCAGGTACTGGACACGCAGCGACGAGTAAATCTCCCTAATTGACGAGGCGAGGTACGATATTGTACTGCATCGGGTTAACAATAGAAAGTATAACGCGATATAATAGCCGGGAGTAATTGCAGGGCGTGAATCGTTTTATTGTTCGATTCGTTCGGTTTAGCTTTCGGAGGAAGTCAATGGGTCAAGGATATTTTTGAAAGCGAGAGTAAGACCCGCTGGGATGGACCAAAATATAAATTTGTATCCCATCATATAACCGAGGCCTGATATTTATCATTTATCATTATTGTAGAAAAAAAATGGGGAAATCTTGTTCCCCGAGTATCAAACTATCGCAACATCACAGCGCGGGGCAAAGCGCGGAATTTATTCCGACAAAATCGATCTCCGTACAGCAGCTCCGTCTCCGTGAAACGGCGAGGAGTTCATGAACGTAGAATGAGGCATCGTCCCGGATCTATTCATCCAAGAGGCAAGTGAACCCTGCAGCCGGAACATGGGGACTTGAAACTGGGACGCGTCTCTGTAGCTCTTGACTTGAGGCACTTTGACGTCGAGGTGGAAACGAGAAATTTCCCATTGCACTAGTTGTGTGGCCGTATTACATGCCTGCGTGTATTTAAACCGCCGAATCGTTTATCGCGAGAAAAACGACAAGACAGGATAATTTCTCGAAAGTGAATCTCCTTTTTACGATATCCCATAGTATTTCAGAGAGCCGCCAAATTTGGGATGTTGAACGCTTCGAATTAATCAACTGATTAAATTATTCGACAGAGAACGAGCACCGGAGTGAGAGAGAGAGAGAGAAGAAAAAATGTCGAAAGAAAAATAAGTGCTAACAGCAAGGATTTGAAGAAGAGAAAAACGCTTTGAATTATCGCTGAATATTTTATTTCCTGTATAATTTCGAGGTCATAAAACCTCTCGACAAATGTTCATTCATTTTCAAAGAGTCTCAGGTCTTCCTTGATCACTCTGCGAGTGTAGATACTCGGCTACCAGAAACTTATATACGTCAGATCGATCAATTGCTAAATTAACGTTAAAATGCAATAAATTGATCAAGGTGATTTTTTTCTCGAGAGAATGTCGTTGACTGACGAGTATGCGGTGTCTGTGTATAGTTATTCCGAAAGGCGTTTTATCCAGCTTCAAATTCTGGTTTCATACATTTTTAGGAGTTTTTAATAGATTTCCGTTACGTAACGGGGTATGCCAGTGACGTAAACCGTATATGGTTTCAATCAAGCGAAGTATTTCAGATATTTTGTTGTTTAATTTCAATATTTACCGAGTCAACAGTCGAAATCGTTCGTGATTGTTTGTCAGTTTGATGTACTGTAACGTACACCCATATACGTACACATTCGCGATAGGGGTTCGGGAATTTCTCTTTACCTCATCGCCGAATATAGAAGGAGAAATTCATTACAGAATAATCGGCAGATGCTAAAACGAGACTCCGAAATGTCAGGCCATGTTCTCTCGCCTTGCAATAACGTAGAAGACATATAAATCAAAAGTCTTGGGGAGTAAAAATGTCGAATTTGGATATTATCGACTCACATTGTTCTCCGAAGTCTCCAGACCCGATTTCGAAAATTTTTTAAAGCCCGTTTCTGAACTCCGGGTTTTCTATCTTTCTGAATCTTACGATTAGTGTTTTACACGAATTTAAACAAATCCTCAAACAAGACGATCGAGTTATAACACAAATGAACTGTAGATCTACTGTGTATATGGGTTGGAGAAAATTTCCAAGCACGGTGTTCCCCGGGCACCATTACTTATCTACACCGCGTCGAGTTGCCCCGGCAAACGTTGTCAGAGGTAATTAATTTGTAACGTGAACACTCCACGTGAACGGGAAACTTTATTTACTTCAACCACCGGAGATGAAGTATATTATTAATTATACCTCTTGCGGTAATAATATTTCCACGGCTTTTCTCGATCAACAGGAAAAAAAAAGAGAGAGAGAAAAAATTGGACTAAAAATTAGAAGAAAATAAAATAAAGAAATCAAAATTGAATGAAAAATGAACTTACACCCACCGTTGAATTCTTAGAACGGAATATACCGGTTCCAGACATGTTTATGATCCCACAGGACCCCAGGGGGTCGATTTAAACATTCTAAACTACAATATGCAATTTTTATCGCGGCCGTATAGTCCTGCATATTCATAATGTAGCAATTCTGTATCCGTACCCCAGAGCTGGCGTTGATTTTAACGAAACTTTATACATGTTTACATTAGCCAGATATATTTGCGATCACCGGTTGTACATTTAGGTGGGTGGATCGCTGTATAGGACATGTGCGTTATTACGCGGCGCCCAGTGTACGAAACAGGCTTTTAGGAGTGAGAGAGCGCGAAGCATGCTGACATATATATAAATATATACACACGAAGAGATGTATATACCTATACATGCTTTTATATATATATATAGACAGAGGAGAGGATCTCTCGCTATAGTTTCGTCGAGTTTAGTTTAGTTAGTGACGGTGTCTCTCATGAGGCGGACCTGTAACGGGTACTATAATAGACGGTCGTCGTTTGTGCGCAAATTCTATTACAATAAATTAATCCGACTGACCTGGTCCCGGAATTACATACGCGAGGCAAAGTTGTCTTTTAGAAATCGGTAAGTCTGCAGACGAATGCGAGCAGAGATCAAAGCCGTCATGAGAAGCTGCCTACTCTACCGCCATACGAACTCTGACCCGATTAATTTAACTCGCGAATATACCAAGCCACGTATCAACCCAGTTACGTATACCTCGTTGTAACGAAGACTGATTAACCCCAAGGACGCCTCTTTAAAGTGCATCGCACACACGGCGACGCCCCCGCTTTCGTAGAAGCGTCGCGACGCCGCTCGTTATCTCTGATATCTACGCATGCACATGTTATGTTAAAATGATCAATTTTTCGCCGTTACGTAATCGGCTAATCGTATCAAACGCGTAGGTCTTCTTTTCGCCAAAGGTCGACGCGTTGTCGTGCGGCATGAGTCTTGCAGTTCTTTTGAAAAATCAACTTTCCAACGATCTTCAAACAGATTGCTAATCATTTGCCTTGTTTTATCAGCTCCGACGGTTCGTTGGATAGAAATTTCATTGGGAATCGATTATTTATAACCAATATTATTGCATCTGTTGCCTGTTGAGCCGCATGACCTCCGATCAATTGCGAGGCAGACCCAGATGCCGAGTAAAACCATATTTTCACCAAGATTATTTTCCTCTTACTGTTTCATCTCTATTCGCTTTTGTTCGAACAATTAATTCATTTTTATACTCTCGTTTACCTCCCAACCTCAATTCTCCGCTTGATATGACGTCGTTTATAGCTTATACTCGATTGTGCTCGTTCGCCTTTCTTTCGCGAATATTAATTATCGCTTTTCTCTCTTCTCGCTATGAACGGAATTCTATAAAACGTTGAATTATCGCTAGCCATAAAGCTTATCGACGAATCATGCCGTTCCGTTCTACTCCTCTTCACCTTTTCCATTCTTTCTTTCCAGTTCTTCAGAAGAAAAAAAAAAACAAAAAAGAAGAAGAAACTTTGGACATTTTTCTCACGTGTGGTTCTCGTACGTCGAAATATCTTTCAGACTCTCATTGCTACTTTGAATACAGGATTAGTTCGAGTCATAGCGATTTGCAATGCGGAATTTCGCCACCTCGTATCCTCCTCATCTTCTCTTTATTTCTTTTACCTCAGTCTTTTAGTCATTGCCTCGACGGGACGTCGCAACGCGGACATTTTGCATCCATTACTTTCTTTATTACTTGAACATCGATTTGCGAAAGGCTGTCACGATTATTGAGTAAAAACGGAGGAGGATATCTGCGGCTAACAAAGTGATATACAAAGTACAGCTTACACGCTAGTCTAGAAGGTGAAAGACTCATTGTTCCCTCATAATACTCGGCGTTACTTCACGACGAGAAAGTATATTTCTCGTATGAATGACACACAAGGTACATAGATAGATACGATTATTCATTGTTTCATGGCGTAAAAATAAGTCGGAACTTTTCCCCAGTTTTTGAATAAATTTCTAACTCCTTGTCGGTGCAGAGTACTCGAGAATTTCATTATTTCTTTGTTTTTTGAACCCCCGGTCGACCGCAATTTTCAACCCCGACTATGGTGAGAAAGGAAATGGAGAGGATGAAAGTAATTAACACTAATTATCAACCCGGCGAGCTTATCGACCTTTGCTCCAATATTTGTACATGCGGGAAGAAGAGTTGCGCGACGTTTGACGTCACGTTTTATCGATTTCATCATCAAAACTGTATAATGAAACGACGAGGCTTGGGTTTAACTTTCATCTCTTAGATTCGGGGATTCTATTTTTCAATTTATCGAATTTTAAAAAATCTAGAAAAAGCTTCATAGTTTCATCTCCTCTTTTTTTTTGGTCTTTTCTTTTGTTTCTCGCGATGATAATTTATTCCTCGATCCAACAAACTATAAACGAGAATAACCAAAGAGTTGGGAACCCTCGTGCGAGGTGCGGCCAACAGGCAGCGCGTCTATTCATAGCGTCGCGACGTCGACGACGGTGTTCATACGAGCGTTTAATGTCACTGCGAAGTCACGAGCTATGTCACAAGTCACAGACGACTGACCTTAGCTGGAAATTGCAATGCTCGTCGATTCGTTGTGTAAATTTTATTTTCGCATGTCATAAATCGCGGATATATCTATATCGAATGATAAAAATCGTCTGTAGTCGGCGGAGATGCGACTTCCGGTTTCTTAAAAACTGAAATTGGGTCATTCCCGAGTAGGTTTATTTATAAATCCAGATACTCCGCTGCACAGAATATCGAGAATCGTCTAAATTAACTCGACCAGCGAGTTATAGCAATGGGTTCGATGTGTTTCGTAAATTCTTCTTCTTCCCCTTCGATGCGATCGGCTTGGCTCTATTTATAAGATCATATCGTATACCTATACACGTCTCGGACGAAGTCAAGAAGAAAAAAAGAAACAATAAAAAAGGGTTCCTCCTGATTTTTTGTAACGTCGAACACCGCGCGTCTGCCACACGTATTCCATAATTCATACGATGCCGTAGAATCATTTGACGTCCGTGTTTTTCGAACCGAAATACAAAGAAGGCTTTGCCAAACTCAACAAAGGATTGGATAGAAATTTTTTATTTTTATTTTTGCTTCCTTCGCACACGAGTCTGAGCATCAAACGTCTCGTCTTTTACAACTACAATTTTGAACACATGCAGTTTTTGTAAATTTCAAATTTAATGACCTCGCGCATCGCAGATGCACCGGGATGCAGGAAGCGCGGTGGAACGGCATCGCGTCGTTTTAACGCTCGTGGTTCTGATGCCAATCTCGTTACGATGCTTTTGACGAGCTTTCAGCCGGAGGCTAAATTGAATTAACCTTTCGGTCTTCCGTCTCGTTTTACTCTGCACACGATCAGCAAATAGAATTTAACTGTGTTTAGTTCTGGCGCTATGAGGTGGGGTATACAAGCTGCAGAATCGCGCTAGTAGGAAAATTCCATTACATATAGGTATACCCAACTAGACCTGCAGTCGGGCGACCGTGCAAAATACACATCCACCGTGATTCATAATGTAAATTTAAAAACAACTCATTTTCATTCCTCTTTTTCTTATTCCCTTCGCGTTTCACGCCGAGCCGTTTCTTCGCCGTTTTGACGCGCCATGCGAGTACAAAAAGTGGCTCGTGTCACGGGCCCGTTTTCATTCCCTTTTTTTAGTTACAAACACACGCACACAGCTATGCGTATAAATTTCTAAAAAATCTCAAACTTTTCACTCAATTTTACAAAAAAATAACAACACCAAAAAAAAAAAAGAAATGAATCGTTTCGTCGGTAAATTTATATTCCAAAAATTTCTCGAAACCGCGGAGAAGAGTTTTAACGCTCTAATTAACTACAGCTGATCCGGCGATAATCGATGGGATTTAGGGTTTTATTTTACCCGTGAAAATTGTCTCACGAGTTTTTATCCCGACCGTTTTTCAAGGGTCTTTCTCAGCCTCGATTGTCGGTCTCGTTTATTCTAGGAACTAAAAAATCGGCGTATCGGTTGAATTTCGGGAATGCTAGGTGCTCCCTAATCCCGTTGAATGTACAGCGAAGCTTTTATCCAAAGCAGAACGGACGCCTCTCCTCTTTCCGGTTACGCGGTTTTGCACTTTAAAACGTACCTTCTTATATACATTACAATTAGGTGTATTCTTGACGAGGAAAATTCTGTGTGGGTATGCGTATACATGATCCTTGAAATTTAGCAATACTGGCTTCTAGCGTTTCTGAGGACACGACGTCGGGTCTTGCGAAGGTAAATTAATGCAAATTTCGGATAACTACACGGAATCTAATCAGCGATCGACAAAGCGACCACGTCGCATCTCCTCCTACGCCATTACGCAAGATCAGAGCCGCGACTATGTCAAGCGAGCGTATCCTCGGGGTATAACAATACCTCGCGTAACGTTAACTGGGTAAGTTACGTTCGGCTTTAATCTAACCGAGACAGCGAAAACTAGGATAAACAATCCGTGACGACTTTCCCACGTCCTGAAACCCCGGGCGCCATTCTCCTCGCGGCCGCTTCTCTAGGTTCACGCTAAACCAGGACTCAGTCAGTCAGTCAGTCAGCTGGCCGGTCGTATATTCGTTACGTGGCGTCGGTAGCGCGTCGTTTCAGTCATTTTTACGTGTCTTAGAAAAATAATCGCGGGACAGTTATATTCGCGGTGATTTATTTACGTTATAATCGCGATTCATTCCGCCTGTCTGTCACCCGGACGTTCAAACTTCTCGCGATAATCGGTCACAGTTATGTGGTGTGTATAGCCATCCTTGCAACATCTCACAGTTCTGATCAAAAGTTCGAAAAGTGGATTAGGCGTCCTTCCCTCCCCTCCTCTCAGCTTCCGGAAACGATTTATGAATCGATCATTCGTTGTACCGTTAACGCGGCGAAGATCGAGAGAGGTTCTTCTCGATTCGCCGCGTGTAGGAATCATTCATTATTATCCGGCTCGCGTGCCACTCCAGCAACTAAATTAGGCCCAATTCAAGTTACGTCAAATCTTTATTCGTAACTTTACCGAGAGTTGGTCTAATGACGTAATCGCAATCTCGATGCGTCTCGGGATGGAAACTAATTAACGTACGGATCCCAGATTTCGCATACCTCCGTAATTATTGATATTACGTGAAAGGTTGTTAGCGAAGATGTCAACGTCCTTTTCGGCAGCTCGTATGACTATATGAGCTCTGAAATAGCCGGTCGTGAAATGAAAGTCGGTTTTATGACCGAGGCGAAGCGAGCTGGTTTCTTGTGTGGATTTTTAACCGCGTAGATTAGGGATATACGCGCGGATGCGGATATTGTGCAATACGGTGAATATTGACGGGGAATATTTGTCACGTTTTTCAGAGACAAGATGACTACACACCCCTCAGCGGGAGACACCGTCATCCCGACGAAGACGAGCGTAATAACGACATCTGGGGAAGGATCCCCCAGAATAATCGAGTGCCTTCCTACCCGGGCAGAATCGACACCCGCGGCGAGGAAGCGGCACCTAGAATCGAGTTATCCCAAGGCCGAAGTCCCCACGAAATCTCCTCGACGTGGTGAGCCACTTGAAGAGGAGATTGGGAGTCCCGGACGGGAGCGTCGAGCGGAAGAAGTGCCAAACAGGATCGTCGTCTCGGAGCAATCGCGGAATGCTTCGACCATGTGTGTTGTCAACGGTACTAGAAGGACCGACAATGAATCCAGGCCGGATGTTCCTCGGGATAAAACGGCGGTAGAAAATATAAGGAGACGTCAGGACAAACATCCAGCTACCGCGGGATCACCGCTTCAAAAAACTTTGAAAAGACCATCCGAAGACGCGACGGACGGTTTAAAATCGCCGCGAAAGAGCCGAGCTGATTTTGCGAATTGCGAAAATGCCGGAGGAACATCTGAGCCAACGACAACTCTTCAAAAGCCACAAATGCATCAGCAGTTTTCGAAGAGGGACGAGGCGGTCAAACTTAGAAAGACTATACAGTGGCTGGAGGAAGGGGCTCGCAGGATGAGAGAGGACCTTGCAGCAACCCGCGCGGAACTTCATGAAGAACGAAGAGCGGCTAGGTTGGCAAAAAGGGAACTTGACACGGCCGTTAAGGACGCGAAGGTCGGAGAGGCTGCGAGGCACTTGCAAATCATTTCGGAGCTCAAATCCAGGTGAGAAAATAGAGTGACTCCGGCGTTTGACTTTCGACTCGAATCTAGGCACGTGAGACTTTACCTAGCTATTCGCTGATTGAAAGAATTTTAGATTCGGTGGATTTGCACGCGTCGAGTCGATATTACGGCCCGGATCGTTCGACTTTCTTGAATCTAATTCGCGCGAAGGACTCGCGCAGGTACTGAACGCGTTCGAGCGTTTAAACTTGCGAAAGTTCGTTCGATCCGAAGGATCCATTCTATTTATTTCCCTAAGAATTTAAATCATTGATATGTCATTGCTTACTCTTTATCGCAGATTGGCGCAGTCGCCGACGCGACCCGTGGCTGATTCCACGTCAACATCATCGAAGACGGATTTTCTAAAGGGTGAGAATCACCGCCGAGAATTATCCGCCCTGAGAAAGCGTCTCGCAGAAGCCGAAGCGAACGTCCAAAAGCTCAAGACGAACGCGTGCGGTCCTCACGGTTCGGGAAAACGTAGAAAAGTTGAGATTCCTGCAGATGGTCGCAGACTAGAAGTTGAAGTCCAGGCTTTGAGAGCCGCGAATAAGAAGCTGGAGGAACGACTGCAGGTGATTATAAACGCATAGAAAATTCGTCGAACTTTCGTAGTTTTTTCTCCCTGTCGCAAGCTACTTTTAATAAGACGCGTTAAACCCGGGAGAAATTTGTTTGTTGGCTAACTTCGATTCTGGAGAAAATTGATCATTGCACTTCCTTCTTTTCGGTTCGATCGGAATTATAACACGAATGTATCCACTGAACTCAGGATAAAAGTAGACTTTCTGCTCTGCTGCTCATTCAAGTGTGATGCGAGCTTTGCAGAACTGCTTGATTCGATCATCCTCGAAAGGCAGAGCGTAAGAGTGACTATCAATTTCCCGCGATCAAACTCTTGTGAAGAATACAATCCATGTGAATATCCACGGAAGTGTTCTTGACGACTAAATCGAAGAAGAGAACAGCAGATCGCGGGAATCCCAAAGGGGGTTTTGAGCCACTGGATTTGATTTTTATGAGACAGCAAGTAAAAGTGTTCAGCAATAATTGATTGCTGTATAATTGAAAATGGAAAATTTTAGCCTCGGAGATGATTCCGAACTGTTGATGTTCTTTTATATCTCCGCAAAGTACATCCTAGCTTGGCTATAAAACGTCAGCGGTAATTCTCGGCTCAACCGTTACAAGATATCTTTTCCAATCCGCGGCGGCGCGGCTTTCGTGTCAACTCGGGTCATAAACTATTCAAATTTTAATCTTTCATTAGAATAGCTCAAGGGAGCTATTACACCCTCGATACAACACGTGAAGAAAAAAACTCACGCAATCAACGAGGTAAACATATCTCGACACTGTTTCAACCGGAATTCTATACAGCGTAAGTATACTTCGTTGAATAACGAATACGATTAGGAAATAATCGAGAAGCTTTCCATTTCGGAAATTATACAGCGTACTTTATCGATAGCCAAATCCGATTAGGAAATAATCGAGCAGCTTTTAATTACATCTGAAAACTCCGTTCCAATCATAGCGACTCAAGCTTTCACGAAAAGCTTGTCGAAAATTTTCTTTCGAAATTTAATCAAGCCTCAGAAGATGTGCTCTTCGAAGAAGGCAATCGCCCTCGGCGTATAAACCGAGATTAATAAAATGGAAGGGAACTCAAGGCCCTTCAGGGCCAGTACATATCTTCCCATGAAAAACGCTCAGTTATTGGCGATTTTGACCATTCAATACGGACTTGGCTCTTCGGATTCAGTCTAAGGCGGTAATATCCTTGTCCGGAATTCATAGCTTGATCATTTTTTGGTATTTCGTTGGGATTACAGAGATTCGATCGTGACTCCTTTGCACTATTCGCGCAGTTCCCTCGTCAAACATAAACGTTGAGTCGAAGTTAAGTGGCGGTGAACGGTGGTTAAGTAAAAGTCGCTCAGGTGCGGGTAAAAAGTGTAAAAATCCCGTGTATTTAATTGCATAACTATATCTGGTCTCGTTGCTTTCTCAGGTCGTCACAGAAGCGGAAAGGAAGCGCGGAGCGGAGCTACGGATTCAACACGAGAACCACGAAGCCCAGCTTGCAGCTCTGCAAAGGACGTTGCGCAGTGACACGATTAAAATGGTAAGTTGACCTCGTTTTTACCTGAGTGTATATCATTCATTGATCAATCAAAACATGTTTTCCAACGTAATTAATTACGCAAGAAGTCCAAGCTCCAGCAGACGTTCTCTCCTTTCAATTATGCCTTCCATATACTACGACAAATCGAGAAAAAAAGAAAAAAGTCAATAATCCGCACGGCATCGATTGCGGATAAAAAAAACGCGCGTAGACTCGCGAGTCCTGCAGCAGTTGCAATAAGTAATATCGATTCCTGCACTGCGTGGGCGAAGTGGATGGCGTGGGAGGACCCGCGAGGACGTATTCAATTTGTTAATGGCTCGTGGATTCCTGGATCTTCCGTAACGGATCGGTCATTAATTTTTCGTTATTTTCTCTCTATAATCAGAATAATGAAAATAATATTGGGATCGCGTGAAGACGACGCTCTAGCTACGGGGTCATTAGGATCTGGTTTCTCGGCCGTTCTGGGCGTGCGGCGCGTACCGAAGCCCTGAATTCAGCCCGTTGGGCACGCGATTCAGGCATAGTTATTAAAAATTCGGCCTCAGGTGCATAAGCCTCTTGTCTGCTTTTGTCCGGGCTCAAATGGACGTGGGTAAGATGTCGACCATTACTCCAGTGCATTCTGAACCCCGCCGTAGGTCGCCACTTAATCATTCGGTAGGAAATGCCTGCCATGCCACTGCGGTAGGAGTGTTCACTTGGTAATCACGCTGAATATCTTCCCACACTATTTTTATCTTTTCTTTTTTTTTAACAATTTTGCGTCCACCGTACAATTTTCAAAACCACCTGCCTTTTACTCGCGTTATATTGAATAACTTTCGAACACGTGGAACCGCATGGACAAAATTTGGATTGCGGACCAAACTCGGTTTCAAATTTTGCCAAAATTCACGGAGGGTGTAAGAAGGAACCAGTTTTCAAACAAGTGCCAATATCTCTGCAATCGTTCGTCCGATTGTGTTGAAATTCGTCGTCCTCGTACTTCTTCAGACGCCCTGCTTATTGTCTGAATAAGAAATAATTCTGAGATCGAATGAGGGAAAAGAAATTTCTCGGACAGATCTCAACGAAATTTACTGGAAAATTTTTCTTTATCTTGGCCATTTATCCAATTTTATTCTCACCGTTTATGCAATAAGCGTTAAAATCAACGCGACCGGGTAGAGTAAGAAATTTTTGCGAGATAGTATATAACATAATAAAACCGCACTGCCCACGCAGGATTAAAGAAATTGTTCACAATACACGATCGAGCTAATTTAGAACGTCGTTGCGAAACATATATGCAGCCTCTGGTCTCTTGTATGTTATATCGATACCTAGCCGTGAGACATGGTCAGGTAAAGTAATTGTTACTCAACTTATGTAAAGACTTAGGCCAGCCGGTATCGTATACCTGATCACTATTTCATTTCTAGTTACATAGACCCATTTCCGAACTACATATCACATTCTGTTAGGCAGGTATACACCCGACATGTGCAGAGCCAGTAACTAGCCGCATACCTAGAGACGGTAGTACTAGCCTGCCAAGAGGCAACGGCACTTAATGTTCGACCTAATAAATCGCACCTATAAAGCGCATTTAATTGCGTGTGAATTTGGGCCGTTGTGGTAGCGGGCGGGGCGGGTTGTTAAGCGGGTTTTGTGGCAGCGTGGGAAAACGCATGACTGACGCCGCGTTACTGCAGGAGTGTATTCCTTCGCTGTGCCTAACTCAAATTCGTATTGTATGAGAATGAGTTGATTCAGGATTGGAGAATCGGCGTTAATTCCGGTCGGAGGAAAACTCGTGTGATAAATAATCAAAAAAAGTTCGCCAATTTCTTCACGTGGAAATTCAAATTCGAAGGAAATTTATTCGACCTTTTCTGACGAAACGAAAATCGACCCACCCTGTATATGACCGTGTGCTCTTCTCTTGCGTTAGAGAACTCTGCGCAGGCCCTTGAAGGCTATAAACGGTTCCGAGTTGCATCGTTTTATATTACGCGACGTGTGTTACGAGTTCCCTCGTGCCGCGGTGCCTATACGAGGCAAAAGCACCGTACACGTCATTTTTATTCTTCTTTTTTTTTCCTCCTTTCTTTCTTTCCGAGAGCATAAAGGCTAGCCAGTGTTACCGAAGCGGGTCAAAGGTCGCCGGTGGCCTTTGCTCAAGGACAACATTACCGCGTTTTCACACTATGTATTGTAGTTACACGTACGTATACTCGTTCGACCAGGATGAAGATTCTCATTTTTCAAGAAAAATGAAAATCTTTGACGCCGAAAAGCTTCGTCGATTAATTAACTTTATCCTGTTTCCTCTGCGGAGAATCCCACCTCTGACCTTTAACTTCTTGGCAATCGAAGATATATACTGTAAGAAAGACTTTCCCCAATGATTTGCACATCGCGAGGTAATCATCGGCGGTAAACCCCGCCGCGGTGTGTATATGTACAACGTTCAATCTTCTTGCTGAATACACGACGAATCCGCACATAAACCTAACGACGGGATCCATAATATGTTGATTTCCTTGAGGCTATTTTAATAGAAAGCATCGCTGCTGATCGAAGGTTGAACAAATTGCAATGCGGCACTATGTACGTACGCGTGTCGCTTTTCACCTTTGTTTCACATGTAGTACATATACAGGGTGATTTTTCGCTGGGAGGAGTCTCACGTCTAAACTCCTCCCAGATGAGACCCCGGAGAAAAGTCACCCTGTATATACACCTCTATCTGTACCTAATACGGATTTTCGTCGGTATATAAGGTCGGCGCTAATTTTCGCCGCGTATAATACATACGCCTACTTATGTCCTCGCATAGCATAGACGTAGAAAATTGTTGTTATCTAAACTTGGCAGTAGCGAACGTGATCGTCACGCGTCGTTTTTTAGATCAATTTGCATCGAGAGTCACTTAGAAAGGCAAGTACAAGGTGAAGGTACGAGGAAAAGGCCTCGAGGCTGTAGCACTTCGAGATCATAAGCCTTTCTCAAGAGAGTACTGCGATCGCCAAAAGTAGAGCAAAAAATACGGAACGTTGACCGTTTCCGATCTCTTCGACGAGACGCGGCCTTCGTCCAGTAGTTTGAAATCAGTTTAAGGATTTTCTGGTGCTTTCTTCGAGTCCTTGATCCGCGGATAAGCGATCCACGCGATCTTTGACTCGGGATGAATCGCTGAAGTGAAAATAAAATCGGAGAAAAGAAGAGAAAGAATAGGACACCTTCTTTTCGCCCCAGAGCTAAAGGGGAAGCGCGTCGCGGACAGGTGGCCGATATTTATGGTCATCCATAATTCTGCGAACGGATCTGCGCTCTTCCTCCACCGAAGAAGAAGGAGAAAGTTTTTAATTCGGACCCCGACTGTCCGTCAGAATTCGAAAGCGGATATGATCGAGCGAATTGAACGAATGCGATGCTAAATTTTCACGCGAAAAAAAAGATCATAGATGTACGCTGTGGCAAAAGGATTAGCACTTCTTTCGCATCGGGACATTTTTCAACCTTTTCTTTTATCCATAGATGGACGAAATCCGTAGCAAGACGAGAGAGATTGAAAAATTGGAAAGACTCGTCCTGGAAGGCTCGCAGATGCACAAGAAATTACAATCCAAAGAAGACGTCCTGGTGAGTATATCCGGTCATATTCGGCATTCAGAAGTTAAGAAAAGCTCGAAAAAACGAAAAAAAGCTTCGACGCGACGAATTTAGCCTGACATATTTTAGTTAAGTACGTATACGCGTGTAAAAGCAAGACATTCGGGCTCGTACAAGACTCTGATAAATGTAAAGGTGCGCGAAGCTGTTTGTGAAAGCCCGCGAATGAATGACTACACTTAAAGTTTGTATCGGGGGCTCTTATGTTAGTTGATAAGTGAAATGTCGAGGTGATATCTTTCGCTCCGTCAAAAGTCCTTGATAAAATTACACGCGCGTTTATAGCCGCTTATAGCTATATCACTTCGGTGCAGAATTCCTAACGGGGTAATTTTAAAAGCTGTAGATATATAATAGCTTTGTAGAGCCATGGATCAACCCATCGCTATTAGCTGACCGATTACGACTGCAGCTATATTGAATCTCTGACGAAACTAGAGAGACATCTGTCCGCGGTTTTTAGGCGTTTATATATTTATCCATGTATATATATGTGCGTTATTGATCGCGCTTTCACGGCATGTAGCTTTTATCCCGGTTAGTTTTTTTCTCCATTTTTATTCCACGTTTACGATAACGCGTTGTAAAATTTTAGTGGATATATCCACTGGTCATTTAATGGGGATAAATATACGCGTTATACTCGTAGAAAACCTACCCATTCTCGTAGCGATGATTTACGGCCAGGCAAAGCTTCTCCGGGTTCGGACTGCTTCCTGATCTTCCGCTCCACGACGTCGGAGTCTCGTCTCGTAACGTAACGTACCGTATAATACCTAATATAAAACCTGGGAGGTGATTTTCTCCAGGTATTTCTGCATCCTCGACGAGAGTCTCCGGCTTATATGACATATGCATAAAAGCGAGGAGTTTCAGCCTCGGAGACGAACGATATCGTAGTTTTATCTTACGTCGGAAATACTTTCAGTGTTTCTTCTTTGTCTTCTTCTTCTTCTTCTTCTTAAGGTATTTTCGTTAAATCGAGACGAATTTAGTCTCAATATCCGTTTTCATCCGTGCGATAAATCGAGGACCGAGTATAATCCGTACGTAATCGCCGCAGTGGCAATTTATTCCCTCGGTTATCCCCGCTCGTTTGGTTTTATTAATTGAAAGTTGTAAGCAGTCGGATTAGGAAAAGACGAAGAGAAAACGCAGAAATTTTCACAGAATGATTATATCACGGGAACCTGTATACAGAGACGGTGACGAAACTCGAAGATATTTTTTCGCGATGGAAAATATACGAAGAAACACGTAGAGCTGCGTATTTCGTTAATTCGATTTTCTCACGAATTATGAATACTTAAAACCGTAAAAATGCCAGAAGGTCATAACCGCATGATCATGTCGAAATATCGGCGACTCTTATCCGTTCGAAATTCTGTTTGATGAAATTTTCTGCTTTTCTGGATTAAAGCTGAATTCTAATTATCGATGCGCGATTAGAATTTAATTGCTCGACTAGTAGGTATTGTAGCCCATATATCTATGTAACTATGTATGTATGTACTGGCACCTGATTCTCTGAGCATAAATAATACGAGGACAATGATAGAACGTGACGATGAGTAAATATATAGGAGAGGTAGATATATACGCCAGGTTGTAAGTTAGTTGGGTATGTGAGATCCGTTAGAAAAATAATAACATTCGGTCATGAGCCCATGTCGACCTGACCCAGACTGCGTGTAACCATAACTCAATTAAAATATAATAATATATTCTTCCTAAGGAAGTTCAACCGGGATATAATAATCCCGACTTCCTTTCCTCAACGACTTAACGCGTGGGTATATAATAATTGATACAAACTGTATGTGTACGTAATACGTGCGCCGATCATTCATCGAATATATCATTCTCGGAATGATCGAGCCTGCTTGATAAGCTCCGAATTTAAACATCATTGAGAGTCTACAAGTATAACAGATCCGAAAAATTTTCAGGCTTCGAACTCCGGAACTTAAAATTTTTGGATTTTTGGGCTTTCGGGGTTTCGCCGTTATAAAAGAAGAAAAAAACGAAAAAAGAACCAACATATCGGATTGAGAATGGAACGGCAGTGTTTTCTTTCCCAGCTCTAGTAGTTTGGTCTGTGTACGCAGCACGATATAGACAGAGGCTAACTAATACTGCAATCAGCTAGATACAGGTAGGTAGGTATAGTATACGAGGCTCAGACTACAAGATACTACGATGACGGTGGGATCAGTCTGCTCTAGACTTCAGAAGCGAACGCACGCGCATACGCCACTTCTTACGTTGACGTTCACGTTTACGTTCGCCTTCATCGCTCCCCGGATATTGCAGTTTAAGTTTCATCAAAGTTTAGTGAAGGTTATTAGATCTTATGATCACTGGTTTTTATATGAATCTTTCGATTCCAAATCGACTGGATGGGGTTCGCGTGGAATGAGGTGAGCCTAATGAAAAAAGAAGAAGAAAAAAAGTCTAAAAATCTTCACTTTCAGTTACTATTTCTAATCAGATTCGTGCGATCGTACCGATCGACGCAATTCGGCGATTGAATTTCCGCCGATTCAAGGTAACGCGTCGCAGCATTTTTTTACACTTCCAAATCCTCTCGACGATCTTTTTATTTGAAATCTAACTATAAGGTACGTCCTCGGCTATAAAACGTCAGCGATGATTCTTGGCTTCAACCTCTGACCTACGTTATATACGAATCTTTGCCAAGCCGCGCGATGTCCGAGCCAACGGAGGTCGTAAACTATTCAAATCTTAATCTTTCATTAGAATCTTAAATAAGCTTTTATATACTATACATAGACAACTACTAAACAACTATCGAAAAAAGGAATAAAAATAATAACAACATTTATAACGCAACGTATTTTTATTCACTTCTATAAAACGACGCGATACGATCATTTCAAATTTCACATCGATTCTTCCGATCATTAACGCGATATTATTGATACAATTTGGCTAATCTACGCGCCGATTTAAGAGATTAGATATCAAAGACTGCGTGCAGCAGGTGTAAATTGTATCTGAGATCGATTCTATTCTGTGATTTAAGCTCGCATGTGTGTACAATCGCTATTACAATATACTTCATGTCTAGATCGATGGATGATTAGATTTACTGTCAATCGAAAGTTCGCGCTCTCTTTAGCGAACGGAATCGGAGTAGCGGCTAGACCGCTTGGGGAGAAAAACGACGGGATATTTAATGGCAATGTGGTAGTGGGTACAGTACATACGTAGGTATAGCCTTGAGCTAGTGTTAAGAACGAATTAAAAATTCATCATTTCAAATCTCGCGAAAGTTTTCGAACGTGATCAGTGAGCTGAGGCGATCGGGCAAGTCGAGGAACTTTCTTATCTATCTACACCTATGTCCGAACATGCTACGATTATAATAGATATTTTATAATTGGGAAAATTCAAAGACGAGAAGTGAAGCTGAAAACTCGGAGAGTCTCGATCCCCGAAAGTCGAAGTCCAAAAATTTTCGTCCATCTCTCGGGATTTGAAGACAAAAAATAGTTCATTCTCTTACTTTGTCTACTTCGATCGATAACTTCGATGTTTTAACTAATTGATAAGATTCTGTAACTTTTTATTCTTCAAAAAGTATATATCTCAAGATTGAATAAAATATTTTCGAGTTTCGTCCTTTCGGATCTTTAGCTTTCTGAATTTTCGAATTTTCGACTTGCGAAGGATAGTGGATACTATTTCTCAAAATTGTGATTCGGGAATATTCAAACTCGGGACTCTCAAAATTGGGAACTTCGACTTCGGTTTCTTACGCTGCGGATAACTCGGTTAAGTCCTAGTCCCTCTAGTATTCATCATTCTATAATAATAGTGCATCAGTTTGTCGCGTCGTTTTATTATGACATTATGGCCTTTCGGATGGGAAGTTAAACGCGACGAGTAGATATCTGCCTACTTCTACTTCTACCATTCTACCTCAGCCTTATAGCCCCCGTCTCCCATATAAGACATGTGCGTGAGTCAGCGTGGCTAACAAAGTGACTTTTAACAAAGGTAGTACGATGCTCGCAAGCCATAATAGAAAATACTTCGCGATGGTAGGTAGGTAGATACTTATGGCAGCCGTGCGTTCGTCCTGAATTACGCCACCGTGCGTGTCGCATATTAATTTAAATAGAAAAGTTGTAAAAACCGAAAAGGAAAGAGATGAGACAGCCTAAATGTTCGTCGTCAATCAGTTTTTATTTATTTATCTTTTTATTTTCGCCAACGATCAAACCCAGTGACCCCATGGCCCGATTTGACCAAAAAATCAAATTTATTTATAGCATAGTTGTAGGTAGATCTATAACGCCTCAAGCTCAATGAACGGGAATTTATTTGCCGGACAATATCACTAAGGCAAGAAAGAACGACAAATTGATTCCTAATTTGATTATCCGAAGCCAGGGGAAGCCGCTGTTCAAATAACCGGCACTCGTCTGTTGCCGCATTTTTTTTCACTTTCCAATGAAATTTGTGGAAAATATTTGCCGACAGCATCTGCAGACGATGAGTCGAGAGTCGAAAGCTCCGAGGCTGTCGGCTTTTGTATAGATTCGTGCCGCACACTTATGCGCGTTGCATACGTGCATTTAGTGCAATATAGTATGGCATCAATTTGCAGAAAGCATTCCACACGCTCGGAGTGGAGAAAGAAAAGAAGAGAAGAGAAAAGATAATAATTGAAACACGTTCAAGAGATTCAGGCCATTGAATTTCCCGGCCTGAAAATTTCGCGCGTGCGCAGTGCTTCGTTAAATCTCTCATGAAACGGGCGCGAAAACATTTTCGAATTTTATGATCAATGGCATTGCCGATGTGAACCGTTCTCATTCAAAGTCAGGAAAAAACGTTTTTGGCCGATATCTCGGAAACTATGTACTTTAGGACAAAAGTCGTGGAGACTATTATTGTAGAAAATTAAATTTCGCATCTTTTGTTTCCCATAAACTTTTTTGTAAAACTTATCGTTTACGATTTATGGCTCATTGAATGAACAGGTTTTTCTATCTCGGCCGATAACTCTTATAATATTGAATTAATAAAACCTGTTCATTAAATGAGCCATAAATCGTAAACCGTAAGTTTTACAAACAAGTTTATGGGAAACAAAAGATGCGAAATTCAATTTTCTACAATAATGGTCTCTATGACTTTCGCCCTAAAGTGCATAGTTTCCGAGATATCGGCCAAAAACTTTTTTTCAAGATGGCGCCTGAAGCTCCACCGGAATCTGTCAGCATTTTGTGATTTTTTGTGAAAGTTGACCAAAAAAAACGTCTGTTTTTACTGGCCTATATACGAATAACGAGAAAATAGAATATCAGCTCGTATATAAATACGAGAAGAAAAAGAAGATAATAATTTCTACAATTTGTGTACATTAACCCACGTAATAATCTATGATTTACAGTTCAAGTTCAAGAATTCAAGAAGTTTAGATAAATAGTAACGATTAAGTTACAGCCTCTCGGCCGTCTTATAATAGGCGTCTCTTAATCTGATCAATGAAATAATAGTATCTAGTTTACTGCAGGTTTAAATCCGCGGTCAAATCTCGTCTGTAGATATAATTTTATAGAATTAAAAAACAGTGGATTATTCTTCTTCCCTTTCAGTAATATCGTGCCTCGCTCATCACGCGCGTATAGATTATTTATAAGATGTATGTTCGAGCGAGCGGGTGAATTCTTTCCCCGATTGATTGACACCTATAAGTATCGGCGTGTTCTTTCAAATCCCAGGGATAGTTGCACGCTAGATTTCTTCCGCTTTCTCATTATATTTTCCTCCCATATTCTCCCCGGCTATTTTCCTTCGACGCGTGCGCATCCGGGAATAATAAATTCTAGATCGCGTATTTTCACCTGCAGTATAATTCCGGGGGGTTCGAATGTGGCTAGTAAGTAGTACCTGGTAGGGAGACGTGAGTCGGGTCAGTGACTTTACGAGTGTCAGCCTATCGTGGGCTGCAGGTAGTTGTACAGATACACCTATACACCTCGTCGTTTTCTCCACCATATAGAGTAGCAACAACCGAATTAACAAAACTATACTAAAACTAGTCCATCGTCCGGCTAGTGTAAAATAAAATTGCAAAATACCTACAAACGGATTAGCCACGGTCCAACAGCTCGTTATATCCACTTTATCCGTACCACTATATATCTATTATACCCACCATACAGGCGTTAATTACCTCCAGTTTAATTAAATTAACAATACGCGGTTTCTAACCGATCATGTCATTTTTGTTACAATTTTTTTTTTTTAACGCCTCTAAAAATTTAATTGCCTTTTATACCTACATACAGGTATAATATATTGCTACAACAAATTCTTTTTTTGCTACGCGTTTAATTATAACTTTCAATTTCTTAATATTTTTCTTTTTTTGTGTGTCACACATTATCAATGTCAGAATTCTCTTTGATGAATGGTAAGAATAATTAAATCTCCCTCTTGTCATTTTTTATTTTTAGCTAGATTCTGGATTCTAGATTCTAGGTGTAGGTAATAGAATTCATTCGTCCCATTAGCCTCACTGTCTGAACGCGTGCCTAATGACAAGAGGAAGAACTGTAGAACCTACCTATCTACGATCGAAAATTGTTAACGAAATTTTTTTTGAAACCAGAACAAACCTCCTCGGTTTCCGGATAGCTTAGTACACTTCTTGCGGTTCACACAGTGTCAGTCAGTCGCGGGGCTATCTTATGACCCACAATTCTAGTCGCGTACGCACGCAATAGCGATTATAAAGGGGGTTCTCCGAGTCTCCGGTTTCCTTCCTTTTAAATACCAAATTCACGTATATATATACGTATAGGTATACAAGATCGTGAATTAATTTGAATAGTAAATTTCTGCGCGTGTATAAGCAAATTATTATTATTTTTTTTTCTTTCGTCTTCTTCTTCTACTTCTTTCTACTTCGTACGAACAAAAATCGCTTTTCTGACGATATGGATTTATACAGCAACAGGTGGTTCCGGAGCAAATCCCCGAAAGCTTTCGGAACAAAGCCCGATAAAGATGCATAGCGGATATTTTTAGGTCTCATTGTGTTTGGGTCAAAGAGTAGAATGACAAGGGAAGAAATAGAAGAAGAATATGAGTATATATAGGTATATACAGGCATGCATGTATGTACGTATATGTATATGAAAAGGCTGAAACGAGGATGCGCTGCGGTCTGCAACCGTGTGAGGCCATTGAAGCGTGCGTGCATGCGTGCGTGGGAGCCCCATTACTTACAGTAACTCACGCAGATACGTGACCGAGATGGAAATACGCTGTGTCTTTATAGTTGCGGTTTTGTTTCATCGTCAGTGTTATTAATATAATTCAATAATAAAGCTATACATAGGTTTGTGGGTACAGCGATATATATTCCGATTTTTAATTCTGGACCTCGCGACTTGCTCAACATATCAATCGCTCGCTACTAAATCGTATACGTTTATATACCCGTATATATACACTATATTTATGTATATATTATGCTTTCTCGTCTATGTATAAAATGTAGAAGTCGGCGTTTCGCGTACCGTCTATGAGTCCATTAGATTCCCATGCCGGATCTTATATAGGTATATACGACTGGTTTAAAGCCGGCTTTATATTTTTATCCGTTGATATTATGTAACACGGATAGATAGAAAATGAAAATTTAACCGAATTCTAGAATCCGGTTGATTAGAATATTACATCAATATTTATCATATCGAACGACAGAAAGTTTTCAACGAATTATTCATCTCGTTTCTACATTTCGTATATACGTATACAGGTGTACAATTAAATATAGAATAACTTAAAACCGTCGTTTATATTTAAATACCGACTGCTCCTTAAAATCGGTCAGAAATATAAAATAAATAAATAAGTGAAGAACGAATAAAAATTTTCTACACATTAATCGAAAATGGCCATGATGATAGTTGAGAGACTAGGCGTGGGATAACCGGGCAATTGATCGCGTCCCGTGGTGTTTAATCATTTTATAGTTGACCTTGGAGATGATATAGCAGTGCGAAAATGAGTGACTTCAGGGGCAAAGGAAAGAGAGAGAGAGAGGGGTAGAGCGGAAAGCTGGAATCAAAAATCGTTTAAAATTTTACGAGACTCAAAAGTCGGCCGTACGTTGTGATAATCGTACAGTAATTTTTTACAACGGTCAATCCTGATCGTTTCTGGGCCGAAAGTCAACCTCCGGAGGGCAAACTGCTCCCGATGCTGATGCTGCTGCCTGTGGTGCAGCAGCAACGGTAATTCGACATTTTTCGGTAATACGTCAATTCAGAGAATCTCCTACTCTCGTATTACATATAATACGCAAATCGCGTGCCTGACTTTTCGCATCGGGATAATATCCTCTACAGATTGGTACACGATTTGTTACACCAGCTGTATCAAGTCCCTCGAACCTTTGCCTCAATGAATAACTGTATTATTCGCGAACGCTCGATGGGGGGATATCAGGTATTAAGGACACGAAAGTATCGGATTTTTAAACACTTTTTGGCGCTGGGTTCAAGCTCCGAACATATCAAAAGTCCGAATTCGTTTGAGACGATTTTGAATTTTTATAGAAGCTTCGAAGACTAGAACGTCGAACCTCCGAAAATTTCGGATTTTCGGGGAAAAGCCTCTTCAGACAATTGCAAGTCGGTATAATATTCGAATTTTGGGTGTAATTTTTCCAGTTGTTTAATATCACCCTGATATAATCCTTCGGCGTTCTCATAGCTTATTCACGAGGTGACAGAGGTATACCAAGACGCGTTTAGTTATAGGAGTGTTTGCGGAATGCTAATTCGATGACGCATAATATATCTCGTCCCTGTCTCCTACATATTCCCTAGCACTTATGTCTTTCGGTATTTCCCACAATAAAGGCGCCAGATAATTCGTAACCTCGTCTAATTATTTTAGAGAATAGGAATTAAGCTGGCTCATACATCAATCACAAGATTTAAGAACCTATGTCACGCGTGTAACTATATACGACCTCGAAATCAAAAACAGTTATAAATTCACGTGTACAATTCACTTTGAGATTTTCTCATTGTTAACGATATATATGCGAGAACGGCTAATTTAATCAACAAACGCGTTTTGTATAAAGAGAATAATTAGACAACCTTTCAAATTTTTATAATCAGAATCAGAAACGTTTCGAGCCGTGATTTTTCCTCTTTTCTCAAAATACGACTAGTGTTCTTGCATTGTACGATCAGTGAATATATCTTTCTTCTACCGTCTCGATTTCTTACCGAGAAACGTTCCTGTTGATTATAAGAGATGACGTTCGCCGAAGTAGCGCAGAAAATTTATCATCATGTTTATACGAGTGTAAGTTGCAGAAACGTAGCTTTATCTTTGCTGCATCAGGATTTTGCGAGAGATATAGATAGAGGAGATCGGAAACAGAACGAGGAAACTTATAGGTTTTGATAGAGACGAGTCGGATCCAGCTCGTTTGACACGTTCCTCAGTTGGTTAAGTCGTGAATAATAACAGTACCCGAGTTTAACCCGTTATAATTACTTTATTGCATAATAAGATATGATTTTGGGCCTCGTTATACGCGTGTAGAAAATTTAGCGAAAACTTTTTCGACTTACGTATGTACGCGAAATTGTTAAATCAGCAACCGTTGCGGTTGATATTCGCACGCTCTCATTCTCCCCGGCGCGTTGGCCACCTTGTAGGAATCTAGAACGCGAAAGGCAAGGGCCTGAGAAACTCCGAGATGAATCTATACGGCCACTAAATCTCGAGGACTAAAAACTCGCGGGATAAAAGGTCCGGAGTATATACACCTATAAAAGCGGCTATACTTCCACTAAAAGGAAACCATTTGTGGTTACTTGTAATAGCCCGACGAGACGTGAACACGTATGAATTCTACGACAAACCGCAGGGACCTGCACGCGGCTATTCATTGTCCGCTTGCACCTATCTCCTGACCCTCTTAGAGCCATTTCACCTCACGGGTGGGCAGCAGAAAGAATAGTGATTTATATACATTCGTCTTTAATCTCGGATGAAATTTGCTGAATATACAAACTTTGGGGGATTAGTTCAGGCTCGATTTTTCTTCACTTCGCGGTTAAATGAGAAATTTATATACAGGGTGAGTTTTCTTAGGGGGCTCATGTGGGAGGAGTCTCACGTCTAAACTCCTCCCAGACAAGACCCCGGAGAAAAATCACTGTGTATATAATGAGCGTTTGAATCGGGTGTAGAAGTTTATTTAAACTCGCGCACTCGGTCGGTCGAAGAAATAAGTCATTAACTTTTTGAACAATGGAATAGGGCTCGGTGTTGTGAGATAAAAAGTAGTTTTCCTCACCTTATCCTCACCTTAGGGTCGCAGTCGCCGTGCTGACAAGCGAAACGAACCGGAATTAATAGAGTTCTCGCTCGTCGTAGACTCGTAGCGGTTCTTTGACTCCTAGGTCTCGCCCAGCTAGCTCTTAGCAGATGTATAAGAAATCGAGAATGAACTCGAACTGATGCGATACCATGCGACGCGATGCTCTATAGGTATACAGGATACGGGAATATCCCGTAGAATCCAGACTCAAAGACCGGGAAACGATCCACAAACAGCTATTTACTGTTACCTGTCGTCGTCGTGGATTAGAGATAAAAAAATACATATATATACGTATATACCAATGCTTCTGCACGTGTACACATGTATCCGATAGTCTTACAGTTTACTGAAATCTTACGCCATTAATAAAAATCATTATCGTTCCTATTTCCTATCAATTTCTTACATATATAGGGATTCGAAGAAAATCTTATAATCGCTCGATGAAGCAGCTGTTTATATTTATTAGAGTGGTAAAAAAAAAAAAAACAGTTTTTTTGGAGAAAACGGGACAATCGTTGAGCGTTTAGCAGAGTTGAGATATCGAGCTGCGATTCTAGGAGAATTATTTTGATATCTAGAAGAAACTTTTAGGATGATAAAAAAACAAAAAAAATTTGACTTCACGTATCGAAAATTTCTTCAAAATTTACCCATCGCGGGGTAACGGTTTTGCGACTATCGTTTACGGCCGGGGTTTTTATAACTGTTATTTTATAATGCACATAGAATAATGTTACGATGACATTAGATACCGTGGCCTTCGTCGATACGCATTACATATATACGTGCCGATTACACTGCGAAACGAAAAAGAGTCTAAGGTATGCATAAGAGAGGTGTAAGATATAGCTGGACGAGGGTAACTTCCTTTTGGTAATGACGATATGGTCTTGGGTGGCATTGTGATCCTCTTAAGGTGCAGGTGACTGAAACGTGATCGGGGTCTTGGTTTCCTGCGGACCGAGGGTCACTTCGAATCGTGTTTTTTTTTTTTTTTTTGATGGAATGAGGAGCCGGAGGATAGAGAACACCCTCGTACATCATGCAAGGAACTGCAAGTCGTGTTCTGATTCACTTAGGCCAATTCTAAGCCGATTTTCGTCACGGTTATAAACAAACAAGACTTCACAGCTCACACTATACACTCGTGCAACACACAATAGAAATACCTCGGTGCAAATCGAATCGCGAGTTCGTAGACCCTGCAGCTCAGTTCCGTTCCGCAACGTTTCGATCTTATTTACTGAGATTTAAAAATCCCGCGGTATCAACCCGCTTTTTACATGAAAAACTTTCGATAAACGCCGGTATACATACATACATACAATATACATGCAAGCGTCCACGTTTTACCTCTACAGACACGATTATACGAACTTACGACGTATACCCATTATGCGATGTCTGTATGCTGTATCGAACCGTTAATGCATATGAATGTATAAATGGTCTGATATGTAAGGCATACTTACGATTCTGAACCAAACAGAGACTTGGCCGAGTGTGGCCAGTCAGCCGTAGTGAAAGTGAACCAACACTTTGGTCGAGTTTCCTTCCCCTCTGGCCTCTCTCCCTCTCTCTCTCTATCTCTCTTGACTTCTTCTTCTCGCTGGTACCGCAGACCGTCTAGAGCCCAGAGCCATGGATTGAGATGCAGAAAAACAGACGTTATTCCCTGTACGTATATATCAGAAGATATCGATACTTGAAGGAAATATTGTCAAGGGAGTGGCGCGTGAATTTTTTTCTTTTTTTCTTCTTTTTTATTCGGTATAGTAATAAAGGTATTCAAGGTAGATTGAAAACCGTCAATCGGCTGTACGAAACGCACACGATCATTCCTTCAGGGTTAAATACCTATCAAAGACGAGATTCTGGAAGGATTCATTTTTTCGTGGAATCTTGGAAATTTTTTAATTTTTGGATCACTCAATATTAGATGTAATTAGTCACGCACGGGGTCACAAGAGTCGTTATATTTACACGGTTAATCGCCCCTGTAATCAACTAGGGCTTTTAATTACGATTTAACTACAACCGTAGCAGCAGCTGTATAGCAGCGTCTAAGTATTTGAAGTTTCGCATGACTTGACGTACCTTCCTATTTCGTTCGGAGTTTTCAATTATCCGAATATTCGTCGCTACGAGACTGTATAAGTACTGGAAAGATTCATGCCGCTAGAATTTGAAATAACGTCGAATGGTATCGTGACGGATATAATATAATCGTGAGAATTTAAACGTAATTAAATCAATCTTACGGTTGATTTATTAGTGTCTAATTTCTTACCGCACGGTTTTATTGAATTGTCGAGAAAACTTAGAGCGGGATTATTATAACAGCTTCGGTAATTATCTGCATCGACAAAATAATACGATCGTACGATCTAGTCAGGGTTGACGTACGGAAGATGAAATTAAGCGAGAGATGAATAGTTGACGGCGGAGGCAGAGTAGGAAAGAGAGACGAAAAAGAAAGAAGAATCATGTGTACCTACATATATACGCATGCCTATTATATTTATACATATACCCGGTATACACATAACGGTTAAACGCTGGGTACTCACCTCACTTCGCCTCACCTGTCCCAATATACCAATATATGCGTGTATATACCTACTAATATAATACCTACCGATGGACGAACGGATTGACGCATCCATACAGCAGCATCGAAAGACTGACAAGTAAACTTCCGTATCGTAAACGCGGGTGTGAAATCGATTATCACGTAAGTTTCCACACTTTGGTAAAAAAAAAAGAAGAAAAAAAAAAAAAAAATCGACGTCAAATATTGGAAATAAAATTTTTATTCGAGTGGAATATGAAGCTTTGAAAATTAATCAATTTTCTTTACCGATTTATTATCAGTTTTATTACAGACTTTCACGGTGGGAATTTAGATCCTCACTTTCGATCGTTAGTTATTATTATTCAATATATTATAAAACTTGGTATTAGCTAGTAGAAAAGTCCCCGGTATTCATTCATGGGTTTCGTAATCCGCGGGTTTTAATTAGCAGACCGCAGCTGCACGTACCAGTCTTGATATATTATCAGATTCCTGCAATTCCTGTAAGACCGTTTAATTCAGAACTGTGGAGTGACACGGTACGAGTGTAGTATACGTACCTACACGGTAAAGATTTTTCTCTTTCTTTTCTCACGAAAGATTGTAGTTTGAATTAAAATGGATATTAACATACATATATCCCGAGACAACTATCACTCGCGCGCTTTATACATTACGCAAACTTGCCTAGGGGCAGGATATAAGGATTTTGCAAATAGGCTGACAAAAACTCGGTCCATTTACCCAATTATTTTCTCCCTATTGACAATATCTACAAAGTTTGAAATTTTCAGTGAAATATATTTCGTCATGATAGTCATTACAGCCTCATACCGGTGATTTTAATTAAAATTTATTTCCGTTGTGAGAACTGACAATGAGATGCTCCTCGCATTATTGCATCAATCAATAGTTGCACCATTTCACATCTTATATACGAATACATATTACGATCAACCGTATACGTGTACACCTATATAGTCGAAACGGAAACTCATTACTGAATATGCCATTTATTTTATAGCCTAACGTCAGCCATACAATCATGTATGTATGCACTTACAATAGAAAGGAATGCGAAAACTGAATGGGGTAGGTATATATGTGCCATTAATCAAAGCGTTTCTCGACAATTAGAATAATTAGAATAATGATAGATTATAAGTAGAATAATGATAGAAATTAATTAAGGTCTATCTATCTCTCTTCGTTTTATAACAAGATTTAGATAAAATATTTATATCGTCGAAATTTTGTCTTTATCTTAGTTTGAAGAGAAAAAAAACTACTCAGCTATGACATATGGGTTTGGTTAATTCTTTGCAAACCGGTATATATATAGGAAGAATAAAAAAGACATGTATTATGCAGGGTACGTGTTGCTTAATCTACAATTAACGCTCCTCATTGTAAATATAATTTTTCTACGACGGTGTGTAAGGATACGAGGTAATATATCACGCGTGATTGCCCAATTTTGAAAGTTCAACCTCACAAATCAATTATAGGTACATACATACATACACGGTTGTTTAAACAGTACGGAGTGATTATCGGATGCATTGAAAAAAAAAATAGGAGAAAATAAACGAATAAAAATAAAAAGATTCTCCATAAGTCATTAGGTATAAACTATTCTCGCTGTATACTCTGCACACGTGCGATATGTGTACAGGTATCTAGAGCTTATTATCATGCAGCCAGAAACTGACTGATTTCGTAAAAAATATTTTTCGTCATTCTGCAATCAACTAACAGCCCTATAATTTCGTGGTATCATACTTCCTGCTATACTTCGTCTCGGCTGTCGTACGATAAGCTAATTGCAGATGAGAGATGAGCGGAGAACTCCGAGGCCTTTTATCTACTCGCGTAAAGTTGAAGAGAATAGCTTATTATCCGGATCTCTTTATCTCGTCGAAAGATCTTCTTCATTTCTCTTGCATAAGTCTTCTTAGTTCTTGGTTCTGCAGGTTTTGTTCGATTTCGTATTTCTTCTCTCTCTCTCTCCCTCTTTTTTTTTTTTTGTATTTTGTATTTTTTTCTCTCACTTTGTCGAATCTGAAACAAGGGACTGTCTTCTCGTTTAATCAATCTTCAGTCTGGGTCCTGCTTTGGGTCCGCGTCGTGGAAGTGGGGGAGTCGCGAAACCGCGTCCACAAGATCGTCGGCGTATACAGGCAATAGTGGAAGTGGTGCCGTGAACGGGGACAGTACTTCTTCAGAGCGAACGATCGAAGAACCGACAGAGTTTTGTGGGTCGTGTGAAGTCCGACTTTTTAACAAAACGCGACACTTTATACATATAAATATACAGTTTTTTTCAAATTCTATTATCCCACTTCTATCTTTTTTTTTTTGGATTCTGTATCAGATCCTGCCGAATATTTCCGAGCCACCGATCATTCGCGTTTATACGATAAACTGAAAGTGTTGTAAATTTTTTATTTTTTCTTTGGATTGTACAATTATTTTGAATTTTTTCTTATTTCTTCTCAATCTTTTGAGGAAAAACAGTCGAAAATATTTAAGTGAATATGAAAAAAGTAGGGATAATATTATCGAGGCAAATATCGCCCGAGAACACGACGATCATGCAGATACGTTTCGTGTTACGAAGAAATTGGATAACGTCGTAGATTAGAATTTTTTTTTTCTTTGTCTGAGGGAAATCTTGAGCTTGTGAAATTTTGTACAATTTTTTTTCTTTTTTACATCCATATGCGTAATCGCGCGGGTGTGAGATTAATGATATATGGACAAGTTTTACTCCGCGACGTTTTATAATAACTGGATAAAATAAAATAAAAGTGACAAACCCACGTACCTGTACGAACCCAACGACTCGGAATTAAACATATGATTTAGAAAATTATATAAAAAAGAAGAAAAAACGAGAAATAAAAAAAAACGAAGGATATATACGTGCGAATGAAAGAGACGATTGTGCCGGATTATGGACGCGTACGATTATTACGGGATATTACCCTGCGCAGGTGGTATCCTCAATTCCGTAAGTCTTATACCTTAATCTCTGACACTATATTATGATTTATGATTCGTATTATAAGGCTTGAAAATAGCCTCAATAATAATTCGATACCGTGTGTATAAATATACCTCTACATGTGAGTATAGTTTCTTTCTCAAAGTTTGAATTGTAATTATAAAGTATATTTTGTTCGATAGATGCATAATGATATATCTAGATCTCCTTCTTTCTCTTTTATAAAATCTTTTTATTATTTTCATTTTTATTTCCTTCTTCCCACGAAACGAAAACCGTTTCTAACGGAAGAAGAAATTTCATACGTAGCCAAAATCCTTATTAATACGATTTCATATACACCGTGGGTTTGAATAGGTATATATAATATGTATCGATCGTCCATCGCCGTATGTTTACAGCGATAATCTCCTCAAGGATTATGAGTAGCGATCGATGATTCACGAAGTAACGTAGTACATCGTAAGCCAGAAATCCTAGACTCTAGAATTAGTGCGGGGCTTCGGCGATATTCTTGTCTCTTAAAATAAAGGCGTAGGTAGTTTATAAACGTGTGTAAATACGACGTGCGAGCGAGCTGGCTTTTAGAAGAAACGCGAGTTCAATGACAAGGAATCGATATAATCCCCGGGGGTTGCGTTGGCGTGGCGTTTAAATAACGTCCTATCAACCCGCCCGGATGAATTCAACTTTATTCAAACGTCCATAGATTCGATAATTAATTCCCCTAAGCCAATTTATCCCCGAGCCAACAAACCCAAGACTATATCCTATGCACGCGGATATACCTGCCCAGACCCAGCGGGATTACATCGAGAAATCGGCGCCGATAATTCCGAGGTGGGATGACGACTGGCGTAGGTTGTTTTCAATCAACAGGTGGGCTAGAAATACCGCGTACCGCCTTCGCACATGAACCTAATCGTCCCAGAGCTTTTTACCGATTTAATTCAACGACCAGGCTTTCAATTAATCCTTCGTCACTATTCCTGTTACCATTTCATTGAGACTCTTCCTGTTTTTCCTTTTTCTTGTTTTTTGCTTTTTCTCACGTTTCGGGTTAATCGCTTCTCTGTAAAAATCACAATTAATCATCCGCCCCGCTTCCATCCGATCCACCTGACCCATTGGTACAGTTGTTGCACGCTGCTGGTCAGCGAAGTATATGGTATATACTAGCTGGGCTGGACACCGAAGGTGGTATGACCATACGGCAGACAGACTTCGGGCAGTAGTCAGCTGTGTGTCAGGGGGCCAACTTAACGGTCCACGACACTATTACTACCTCAGCATCCATTCGCCTTCGAATATCTCGAGATCCCATACGTACACGATACGGCCGTTTCACCACAGGTGCATTAACAGGTACATATATTGTACCTGTCTCAAGATATCGAGGTCTCAGGCGTTCTGCCTCATTCTATCCTTCGTTATCAGGCTATCGTTATTCTATGCTCACGTGTGACGTTTCGTTCGTTTTATTTATTATTCCAATTTTTTTTTCTTTAATCAGTTTTCACTCATTCTTTGATAAATTATTCACGCCTTTTTTGGATCCAATAGTTCTAGATTCCGTCAGAGATTTCGGTCCATTTATTAGATTTAACCGGGAATTCGAATCGTGAATAATAACGTTGACCGTTGACCGCTCACATGTGACTTTTTACCAACTAGGTATACGAAACCTCGGCCACCTTATTTCTTGTACGATTTCTGCCCGGGTCAAGTAACTATATAGCCGCGGGATATTCGGCCAATAAGGAAACTGTGTCACGAGACCGAGATATCTGTGAAGAGACGAGCCCAGATGGGATCCGTGAGATCCTCCTCAGGGACAATAACCAATTCATTTTAATTATAATACTGATCGGTAAAGACCGTTATACCATTCGATATGACTAGCCTCTGTCCATTGACTGTCTTAGTCGGAAAAGATTACATACATTATATCTCAATGAGTCGCGATATCTATTTACAAAATGTCTTTCAATTTTATAGAGAAAAATCTTTATTCTTAATTTTTTTTTATAATGAAGAAAGTGACTTATTAATTGAAGATTTATAGAGATCGCGGAAGATGGATTGATTTTTCTGATGCATACGCGATGATCGATTCTTATATCAGTTTAAAAACACTTCCGTTAAAATTAGAAACTATGTATATATATTTAATTTGGGATAATCTATCAAACGATAAGAAGAAGAAGAAGAAAAAAAGAAATGATTGTTTCCTCAGGTTTTACGATGGGAAATGTAGGTATAATAATTTCCTGAAAGTTTATAACAGCTAGCTTATAACCACATAACACACACCTCGGTAATATGTATATAGGAAAGGGGCCGAGACCGGAAGTAGATAGGAAGTTAGACCCTCGTTATCTACAGTCCTTGTTTCTTTTTCTCACCGTGTATTATTTGCGCATGATATTTCACCCACTATTCGCGGTACATTGCGTAATCCTTGATAAACGGAAACCTCTCGCCACAGTATCAATATCCGTTGTATTCCGAAATCATTACTGTCCTCGTTCAAACTGTTCTTGCACCTTTTCTTCCCAATCGCAATTGAGCATTCGAGCATCTACACTAAGCTCGAGCTCCGGAATTAGCGGCTGATTTAAACGGCGTCGGAAACCAGTATTTCCTTCTAGCCTTATCTTATCAAGCTAATTAACGGACGCTGCAGGAACGAGCTAATCCTTTGACTTGTAGACCGTTATGCTTGTCTTGGACAAGCGGGGAGCTTCTCCTGTATCAAGAAACTCCTGGAGGTGGATTTTGGTCGGATTTTAAGCTGGACGTGGTCCAGCGTATTTCTGGATGGCTTTGAGCACGTTGACCAGCGGCGACCTGGCAGTGGCTTTCACTTTCACAAGCCCATGGAGTATTCTTGAAGCGGGGGAAACCCCCGACACCTTATTAACAATAAATCATTCTATTCCCATCGTAGAACCGCGTGTCAAAATAATCACGACGTGATCCCCTTCGATGGCGAAGCTTAGTTTCGTAATTCTACTTTCGCTGGTATAGAGAGTCGTCGACCTCTTCTTTGCGGAGGTCTTCTTCACATCGACCATGACCCTCGTCTAGCCGCGAGCTACAATCGTTAGGGCTTCTATTTTAGATTCCATTTTTCACGCTGAAACTAGACGAGATAGACATTAACGGCGAGTTTCGAGATCAGAAGGAACAGTTATCGTCAATAGGAGTTAGATCATAGAAACGAGACTGAAAACATCTGACATATATTCTGAAATCCAAATACCTCGGTTATCATTTCAGATGCGAAAGTTGCGCGAGACGGAACGAAGTCATCAGATTCGTCTGGCGCCTCGCATAGAAGAAAAGATCTCAAGTAGCACCGACCATGTCGTAAGTAGAGGCTGTTTCCACTCTCCTTTGTCCTTTTTGTAAATGAATAAATAAGCGAGCGAATGACTGAGGCGTTTTTTTTTTTTTTTTTAAATAAAACAAACGAAATACAGGAGAACTTGTGCAACGGGGACTGCGACGCGGCAGCGGAGGTCGAACGCCTTCGAGAACTCAGTGTCGAACAGCAAGAGGTCATCGAGGTTCTCAGGCAGGCAGTCAAGGTATTGAATTTTTCTTTTTTTTCTCTTACAACCATAGAAACAATAACGTGTGAAAAAAAAATTTCATTTATTGAGACACCGGTCCTTCGACCTCGAATATTTCACGATAATCCAACATCGGGCTACTAGGAAAACGCTTTCGCAGAATGAGGCACTGCTTCCGGTGTCAATACAAACTTTCCCGTTCTCCAAGCTGACCTCGGCTTTTTTACAAACAAACAAAGACTTCCGGTTGTCGCATGTAATCGCCCACATCCGTCTCTATGCAATCTCTGATCTTGTGTCGTTGTTGACTGTTCTCTGTGTCTCATTTCTGCTTCTCGTCATTCTTCGCTACGATAAGGAAAAGGAACGCAAGCTCGACCAGATATCGAACAAAAAGCGAAAGGAAGAATTCTACAAACAGTGGCTAGAGCTGGAACCCGTTGTCGAAGTCGAGGATGAAGACGAACACGAACACGAAGAGGGCGACAGCGCCCTGTCCAGTGCTCCGTCGTCGCTGTCCCCGCAACCCGGAGGATGTGGACAATGGCAACACACGGGCGTCACCAGGGAAGCTTACGAAACCGTTCTCCTCGAGGTCGAGGAACTCCAGACCAGGCTTGTCGAAGAACAGCGAGAACTCGCCCACGCCAAGAGCCAGGTTAGGGATCTGGAAAAAGCCCTGCTCCAGGAGGTGGGTGTTCTCGTGTTGCTCCTTGCGTCGAGTTTTCTCCAATATACTTCCTTCTTACAGACGCGAGGGAGTCAGAATAGCAGACGTGCTCTGAGCGACAAACTCCGCGAGATTGAAGACCGAGAGGCGACTCTGGTTGCCGAGATATCAGAGCTACGAGAGCAGAACGAACTTCTCGAATTCCGCGTCCTTGAATTAGAGGAGACCCCCTGTCTGCGAGACACGCCAGACCCAGCCGACAGCGGGATAGTGTCACCCGAACCGATTCACCTCTACAAGGTGAGTTCGCATGGAAATGCGATACGAAAGGAGAAAAGGTTTTTTTTTTTTTCACCCTTAAATTCGGGCCGAAGTTTATTCCGTTTTATTACATCCTTACAGGACCAGATCAACAAGCAAAGAGATCGAGCCGTGGCGACGGTGATACCTTACAACACGTACAACAGTCCAGTTTCCCCGATTCCTCAGAAGCCACCTTTGTCGCTTCAGGAAAGCGGGATCTTCGACGAGGAAGATGAAGCGGAGGTCGAGCTGGCGAGCTGCGGTACTCAGACTGATACCCCGGCCGGTGATCTTCTCCAGGAAGTACAACGCCTTCATGAACTCAGAGCCCGGATCCAAGAGCGAGCTGTCAAGGTCCCAGTCCCGATGATAGACACGAAGTTATACTCTCCGTCTGATGTCAGTGATGTCATGGAAGCGGGGCAGGCTACCTCGTATCAGGAACGGATCAGGGAGCTTGAAGAGAGACTGGAGGCCCATGAAGAAATGGAGAATAAACGAATGCAGGAGAAGCAACTGTCGAAACAAAGGGAAGAGGACTTGCTGGATGAGAATTACAGGCTCACGGAGAGGATTTACTGGTTTGAAAATCTAATCCGGAACTCTAAGAACTCCGACGAAAAGACGAACGGAAGATCGAAGGGATTGGAGGACTGCTCAAAGGTCGGAGAAGGCGATGCTGAGACACTGCGACTTCGTTCAGTTCTTCAAGGCGACCAAGAGCTCGAGGAATCCGAAGACACTTCGTCCTCCGAAAGCACGTTGAATCATAACGAAGAAATTTCGGAGAATATCAACGCTGAAGATTCTTCGGGGTCTTCGGCGTTGGAGGAAATCGGCGAGAGCTCAAAGCTTGTAGTGGATGCTGGGGGCTGTAAAGAGTGCGGAAAAATGGGAACGGAGATCATGGAAAGACTCGAAGAGCTTGTGCAAGTCGAGGTTCTAACGAGGCAGAGAATCGTCGATCTCGAACGCCGGGAAGCCACGTATATGAAGACGTTGCAGAAGGCGGACGAGACTTGGGTACAAGTTGAACGCGGCTACACAGAGCAGCTCGAAGAACTCCGCGAAAAACTTCGCCTCGAGTTATCTACGAATGAAAAGCTCGCTCGGCGAGCATTAGAGTTGGAAAATAAGCTGCAGGAACTTCGAAGATGCAGCGTTTGCCGGGAAGACGTCGTTGGGCATCACGAAGACGGTTCGAAAAGCGAGGATTACGGCCGCGACGAAGTCGATCCTTGTCTTCGTCGGAGAAACATCGAGTGCAAGAAATGCGAGGCGACGAAAGAGGCGCGAATCTTAACCCCAGTGGAAGTAGATCAACCGGCGGATGTCGTCGATGGAAGAATGGCCGAGCCGGATGATTCGAATCCGGAAACAGAAATGAAGCAAAAAGTCAGCGGGGAAGGTTCCCAAAGGGTTGAAATCACGCCGACGATACATTCTGCGTGGAATTCATCCCCGGCTTCTGTTTCAGTTGTGAAATTGAGTTCGGAATCGGTGGGTGAAATTTACGAGCTAAAATCGCTCCGACCTTTTGATCTCTCTTAGTAAATACTCGCTATAAATTAGTAGATTTTACTAATTCAGTTTCAGAGAATTCTTTCCAGGATTTAATCTACGTCTTACTGTTTCTTCACGTGTTACTGTTTCAGAGTGAAGTTTCCAAGGTCCTGGTGACCGAGATAGTTGCGGAATTGGCTACCGAGGCGAAGGAAGAAGATATGCCTAAGAAAGCGTCTGATAATGGTTCGGAAGTAGCCGATGGTGTGAAGTTGGAATTTGTCGGAAAGGCTGAAGAAGCGGAGGAGAATCCTCGGCGAGAAATGGATGATAGCTGCGTAGACGTAGTGGAAGAAGGCGAAGGCGAAGGGGCCGAAGCAGAGCCTGTAGTGACAATTAACGAGACAGAACCTGAAAAGAAGGTTAGACAAAGACAAAGGGATGGGAATAGAGAGAGGGAAAGGGAGCGGGAGAGGGAGGGTTGGGTGATGAAGGCTTGGAACAAGAATAATAGGATTGGTACATTAGGACAGGATTTTGCCCGAGATAGAATATACAGACTAGTCTTGTACCAGGAGCTTTGCGTCTAAAACTGAAACGTGAGATATTTTAGTCCCGATCAAAAAACAAAAAAAAAACGTGAATAGAACAAAAAATATGATAGAACTCAAAATTGAAAAAAAATAAAAATAAAATATTAGACGGTTTTAGAAAAATCTTGAAAAAAAAAGTATCTCTCCCCCCACGCCTTAATGTATTAGGATTCGTAATAGATCGCGCGCGAATTTCCCAGGCTCGTGCAGTAATGAAGAATTTTACCTGTTTACGATGAACGGTGACAATAGGCATTAATAATTGAGGAACGAAAGTGGAGAAGAGCGGCCGATTTGGTCTCAGTATCGCGAAGAGATGTATACCTAATTCTGGAGTGAAAAAAGGCCGATGAACGAGACACAGGTTGTTCGTATCGCATACGAACTATCTGCGCGATCCTCGGAACGCGTTAACTGCAGAAGCGTGAAAGAAACGTGTGCCTGTGTTTTACGATCCGTGACGTAACTGCGGCTGTATTACCGAACGCAATACGTACCCCGCCCCACCCATCTCAGAGTGAGACGACGTCGAGGTGAAAGATCGTCCGTTAATTTAAACACCGTGAAAGGGCGCGGAGAGCCTGTGTAAGTACGATGAGATTCGAGGATTGAGAATTGAGAATTGACGCGGGGATTCTGCTGAGACGGTGTGTGCAGAAAGAAATTGGATACTTCGCTGCGGAAGAAGAATTAACTGAGAGTTGAACGAAGGAGACTTTTCACGCGGCCATTTACGATGTCAGGAAGAGAAAGGGGGATTAAAAATGAAGGAAAATGAATTGGAACAAAAAAAAAAAAAAAGAGAGAAGAAAAGAAAAAAGTAAAAATTGAGAAATTGATCGACAGAGAGAGATAAAAGGAAACACAAAGGAATAACATATGTGATATATATTCTATAAAGAATCTTAGAGGCTGGAATTTATTCTGACTGGCCAAAGGTCAGTTGATCATAAAAATTGTCTCGCTATAATCGCCATGTTGTGCTGCTATTTACACAAAGCTAGAAGAAAAAAAAAATAATTAAAATAAAAAAATAAAAAATAAAAAATAAAAAATGTCAAAGAATAATATTGGAAGCTCGTTTTACGCACAATAATGTTATTGCGGTGTCTATAGGGATTATACTGCGTCTCCTCATGCAGCGGATAATTTCGTGCTTTTGTGAGTTTTCCCCTATATACATTAAACGGCTGTTAATCTTCGTCCCTATTCGATGCCTGTACTACTTCAGCGTAGCCTTGGGTGTAGACTCTGTTGGTTAATTATTAATTACTTTAGAGGTATAAAGCGTAGATTTTTTTATTCGGCGCTTTTACTTTTCTTTTTGTGTTTTGTAAAGTTTGCTTACGGTGTTGGTGATTTTTATTATTATTATTATTATATTCAGTATAAGGGATCTCTGCAGCATCAGTTATTGGGATAATAATTCCAAAGCTTTCATATATTTTCGCCTATTATATATATATTATAATTTTATTTATTACCTCCACTGGCATTAGGTACATACATACAAATGCTAATATCGATATTATCGATATACCTTATAATAATATGTATGGTTCATACAATTATTGTTCCAGGTATAATTCATTGATCGGGAATTATTTAGATCAATTTATTGCACAATAATATTTTCTTATATTCATCTCAATGTTATTATTTTTACTATTATTATTATTCGCATTGAATATCGATCATGCCGCTTTAATAATTTTTAAACAACGATTAAAACGATTCCTGGGGAAATAATTAAATAATCTATCAATCAATCAATAATAATAATATTGATAAATAATAATCAATTAATTATACAATACCAGGGAATAATAATTCGTTATTGGCAAACACGTATTCATAATTTTTCTTTAGTATAATATATAGACATACTGTCTTTTTCTTTATCTAGAATAGAATCTTATTTTCCTTTATTTCTTATTTCCGGTTTTGCGTATTTTATTCATTTTTTTCTAAATCTAAAAAAAAAAATTGAAAAAATCTTAATCTGATACATCCTGTCTGGTCTGGATTAACACCAGACCCATTTGCTTCTCTAGGTTTGGAGTTTGGTTACATCTTCACACTCATCTTAAATATCTTTAATACAATAATATATAAAATTATGCATTTCCATCGAATTATACGTATACCTCAAGCTGCGACGGAAATAGTCGCGGATATTAGTCCAGAAAACAGATTATACCAATATCTTATATCAAGATGAACTACAGATCAATTTTTACGACTATATGTATATATATACTATAGCCCTGGCAGCAAGAGGTTCCCAAAAAAAAAAATATAAAAAAAAAAAAAAATAATCAAACCCTGAAAAATTCTACAGATAATATACTTTCGATGGAGATGAAATCAACTCAGGGCTTCTCCGTGGTATGAAGTCGAACTGGCGGCTTTCTTCCCGCGGAAGAGGTCCTCGCGTTCTTCAACCCCGCTGGTGCAGTTCCTCACGCGGACGTTGACGAGCTGCCAATTTCGACCCGTTTATAAGGTGCGTTTATCTTTTCGTAATACTTCTATTTACTATTTTCTATTTTCTATTTTCGATTTTCTACTATTTTTTTTGTTTTCTAGGACAAATCCGCTGGCGCTACTTGGTGAGTCCAAGTGACGTACAGAAATGGTACGTCCATTACCTATTCCCGATTAAAATAAACAATTACTCGCTCAATCGCTCACCTGTTATAGTAAACCCCCATTCTAACCCCTATATCATACAAACCAAGAAATAGCACTAGCCGTAAAATGTTCCTTGTATATAAATAGCCAGCCGGCTTTGATTTAAGTTTGGCTAGCAATTTACTGTATGGAGCTAAAGCAGGGACGACCAGCTGATCCATGTCCATATCAACTATTACGTACATACGTATACGCTGCAATTATTTGACTGCCTATAAACACTTTTATGCGAAAAAAAAAAAAAAAAATGAAAAAAAAAATGAAAGAATGATATTGTGAAAAATAATCATAGGTACTCCGTCAGCGATGTCACTTTGCCTTAATATTATGGAAAATTTATTATAAAATTGAAGTATACTTATATACTATAAATATAAATGATGAAACAAAAAGGAAAAAAGAAAAAAGAATTCGAAACAAAGAGAGAAAAAAAAAAAAAAAAAAAGAAAAACGAAATCTAACCCACCGGAGAGAAGAAAAACGTGTCACACGTTTAAATATATCGTCTAACTAATTATTTTTGAGTTGAAGAATTCGAGATAAAAAAAAAAAAAAAGAAATAAATCGACAATCGATATAATTCTTCGTCTCATATGTGTATGATCATCCCCCGTTATGTATGATATTAATTATACTTGTATATTGTTGACTAATAATTTAATCCCTTTTTTTCTTTTCTCTGTCTAGATATTTTATTCGATTATTTTAATTACTCGCACTTATATCTTACTTATTTACTTACTTACTCACTTACTCACCCCTCGAACGCACCGACGAATCAATTTTATTAACGAATTAATGAAGGACAATAATTTGTTGTTTTTTTTTTTCGTTTCGAAATTTTCTCCTCGGTGCGTATATTGATTTTTCATGATTTTCGAAACGACATACGATCAATAAACTATTCGATGAAACTCAGTCCCCGTATATACGTAGCTGATATAGTTATAAGCGATTAGTATTTTAGTACGACCAGTGATTCTGTCTTTTTACATTATCTAGTTTTGAGTTGTCTTTGATTGAATTATACAGTAAGAAGATGATTTTCATTGGTTTCCAATATTCTTTTCTTTTACAAACTATAAACATATAACGTAAGGTCTTAAGTTCTATCTAGACGTCTCTATTGCTGCCGCAAGTAAGAGTCTAATTATCGAGGCGGAAAGTGTTACAAGATGTAAGATAGAAATTATAGGTAAACATATCTAGTCGAATTTTGTAATTTTAGTCTGTATATGTAATATTTTAATCTTACGTTTCCGAAAGGCTATACTATAAATCTAGTTAGGTAGCCGTCAGGTTTGATCTTCGAGATGCAAAAAATAATCAAGTCGACAAACCGATCGCTGCGATCATGCTTCCAACTTATTGTATCATACTTTTTGTCTGTTGTCATTTTATTTACTAATTGTAAAAGAAATTTTCTAAGATACGCTATATAACTGTACGTTTAACAATAATAAACGTACAACTATTATCAATATAATGTATACATATTATATATATTTTTGAAAAAAAAAAAAATGTATCACAAGATTTTGAAAAGAAATATTGTTTCCTTTTTTTTTCTTCATAATATACATCTACTGCATGTGAATTGTATATGACTATATGTGTTAATGGATAAAAATGTTTAATTTCAAAAATACGTATTCCTTTCTTTACCCGTTTTACACAATTTAAGTAATATACATTAATCTGGGAAACTTTATTCGTCAGGAAAAAAAAATAAGGTAAGTGATCTGACAATGAGTAATATCCGTAATAATTATCGAGGCTCGATAGATCGAAGGAATATATTATGCGTCAGAATCCAGTACTCGAATTTTTCTTTCGATAGAACGGATCATTGGAGTTCTGCAGATTCGAAAATACGCACTGATTATGGCCGGAAGTCTGTGTTCTTGCAGAAACGGGCTCGTTCTGGTCTCCCATTGGCATGTCGGAGTCCTGTAGATTCATTGACCAGATGATTCCGCGACTCTCTTTCCCCGGGAACTGAGGTATTGTGACGATTCGATGTCTGTTCGCTGGTTTTGGAAGAAAGAAATTTACTCCGCTATCACTTAGGAGTTGATCAATATCTCGCGAATTCAAATTTGACCACAATAACCTAATTAACATTTCGTAAAATTTGAAATCTGTAAAATAGAACATTGCCTCGCGCAGCTCCGACTTCGAGCACGTTTTTCTATAACCAAAACTCATATTTTCGAGAATCTAACCCTGCGATCTTAAATTCAAATAAACTTGCTGCAAAAAATGTCTGAACATCCTTTCCAAAAAAGTGCATAATTTCAGAGATATTACGAGTCGAAAATCACTTCGGGCCAATTCAACCCCCTATCGATCTTAGCGATTTTGTATGTCTAACGATCCCGAAAACCACCCCTATGCAAAAAAATGGGAAAGTCGCGGATTTACAGCCTTATGGGTTTCCGTAGGAGATTTACGTACTAATGAAAATCGGAAATGAAAATTCGAAATAGCCCAAAAGGCGTGAGGAAATGGCTGTAGTAGTTAAAGATACAATTTTTAATATCAATTACTTCTGACTTGACGACAACTTGGCTACAGGATCGGTGTTTCTTTTCATTGACACCATAGCCCCCATAAGTAAAGAAGGAACAGCGCATTCCATGAGGCGGATTCGCTCGGCCAATTCTGTTTGCCGTTGTTCAAGAGAAGCGTTTCGCTTTTCGTAGTGAGAAACCATGTGAGCCCAGTAGCTGGGCTTCTGTGATGCCGAAGAACCCGTGATGGAATCGGTAGACGCCGTCGTCTCCGGCATTGTCCTTTTTTTTATTTATTTCGCCTCTTAGCCTCGCGACTAAACCGACCTTTTCCAGAAACCCCGATGACGAAGACAACTAGGCTTCACAAGAATTTTGACAGTTTTCGATCAAATTATGAAAATTTGACGGTCAATCAAAACTGACAGCTCCCGCCTGCTGAGATCTGGATCTAACAACGAGGGCATGTAAGTTGAAAACTTCATTCCGTTCCTGTAAAAAATGGCGATGGGCCATGGGAGTCAATTCGACCAGCAGTTTGTGAAGTTATCTTAAAATCCTTGGTTCCCTATTTCGATATTCATAAAATTCAAAAGTAGGCATACAGTTCCAACATGAACCCTGCTCAAGCCGTAGGCTTCGAACCTTCGAATCAGCACGACGGTAACATCGCTAATCAAAAGAGCACCAGCCACTGGAAAGACATTGTGAGTCAATACGAGAAGAGAAATGCTTCCTTGGAGCATCGTCAAGCTCAATTGTCCGAGCGCCTTAACGCGATGGAGTGCGCTCTGCCGTCGATGCTGATGAGCGCCATGGTCGCCATGCACTATGGAACTGAGCCGCCGAAAATGGACTTGGAAAGCGTACTGTCCAAGTCAGGCTTCGCTCCCGGGCAAACTGGGATCAGGCCGAATCAGAGCGATGGTTTTCAAGTCGAACTTGTCTACAAACGCAAAGAGGACTCGGCTGATCCTAAGCGAGAGATTCCCGAAGCTGAAGAAGCTGGGAAAGGGAGAAACGCAGCTTCTTCAAACGTGACGACGTCGGTAGGAAACTCACGGTTGGCTACCGGCGATTACGGACGTCTGAGTCGAGGAGCAACTAGTCCAGGTCATCGTGGAATGGAGCAGACATCGTTTGCACAGGAACCAAAGTCAACTGACAGTGCCATAAACCTGTCCGTCGTGAGTTCGCGAGACTTGTTAGCCTTGGGTAGAATTCAGGAGCTGGCTGAACAAGAGCGTTTGTTGAAGAGGTATATCTGCGATCTTGAGAGTCGAGAGCGGGCCTTTTGTAAGACCCTGGAGAGAGCCAATAGCCTCCTGAACGATCCTCTGGAGTGCATGCCGGAGTGTGTGTCTATTTGCTCAGGTGCTGGAGCGAAGGAACCGCTCTCCGATGACCCGGTGATGCAGAGGTTACAGAAACTGGAATTCTACAACAAAAGGATGATTGCTAGTATGAAGGGACTGAGGCAGGAGAAGAACGTGCTGATCAAACAGACCGAATTGCTGAAAACTCAGCTGAGAACCACGCAGGAAAAACTCGGCGAAGTGCAGAAAGAGGTGCTCGGTGAAGCCAAGGTCATTCCTGTCATGGGAGAGGCTTCTTTAACGATAGTGAAAGCCACGTGCAGCTGCGCCTCGACTACCAATAAAGAAAATTCTCTCGATGGAAGCGCGAATCCGAAAACACTTTCGGATCTTGCTGAACAGTTCGAAGACGTCTTGGAAAGGGCCAAGGTTCGTTTCCTCATAGAAAAACTGTAGACACGTTGTTTCCATTATACTTTGAGGTAAACGGTGAAATTTCATCGCAGAATCACGGACTGTGCAAATTAAGTGGAACCATCAAGGATGCTGCGATGAAACTGAAGGAACTGAGTAAATCCGAAGAGGGGTACAAGTGCATTTGCGACTGCCCTTGCGATCCGGTTTTCAAACGGGTTAGTGAATTGAAATATAGTCGAGGTTCGACACGCCATTGAGTGCTGCTATGGTTTTGTATGATACCAGGCTTTCTGGGGCAGGATAGCCTGTGTATTTTGTATTTTAACGGATGTACTTTTTTCACAGGGTTAATGAAGTGCCCTGGAAAGCCTGGAAAGCCTGGAAAGCCTGGGACGTGAAAATCTTTGCATGAATTCGTATCGATCGTAGGACGGGCCATGTCCAAATTGCAAATGCGGGAAATTCGACGTCGACAGATTTGGGGAAACGGGTGACTGGTTTTGCGACAGTTGTGGGGGAGAGTGCGTCTGCGATTTGGTGAGCCTTGACGAAGATTTTACTGACAGAAATCGAGGCAAGGAAGAAGGATGCGAGTGCGGATGTCAAGACGATAAAATCGCCTGCGAATGTGGTTGTGAAATTTCAAATATCATCGAAGTCGGAGAGGCCGGAGATATTACTAAGACAGTAGTGCGTGAGCAATTAATTTTCACCACCAATTTCTTATCAATTACCATTCGCAATATTAACCAATCAATTTCTTAACTTCTACTAATTTCAGGCGAGAAAATTGTCCGAGGATTTGAAAGGAATTATTTGCAAAGACTGTGGAAACTGCAAATGCGGTGACGATCATTCAAACTGTCCAAATTGCATCGAGGCTTGCACGTGCTCCTGCATTAGGGACACGGTGACCAATAATCGGAATATTCTTACTCAATCCACAGGCTCCAAGTACTTTCGTCTTTGCATTATTATAACAAAGTTCCTCCCATGCTTACAGATACCTGGATCATTACTAAAGACGGAAAAGCAACCAGGCGGAAAAGAAAGAGAGCTTCAAGATCCGGAGGCATGTGGTCCTCGCTGCCCATGCAATGATTCAGGTATGAATATTTAATTTCTAGATCAGTGAAAGTAATTGATAAAAAAAAAAAAACGCATCATGATTTATTCTGAACGGGAAGACGGTGCCTGGAGTCCGAAGAGCGACGCGGTTAACGAGTTGAAAAATAAGCTCGTTTTTAAATCAGGAAAAAACGGTGAGTATGGAAAGGAATTATTCTCCCTGCCGAAGTATAAATGTATGAGATTAGATTCAGCTAGTGACTCGTCCTTGGCCAGGTAATCCTAACTTGCATCCATGTTTCGAGTGCGAAAAATCAGAACCATGCGACGTATGCTTAAAAGAAGAACTGAGTAGATTAGAAGAGCAGAAAACGGTCGGGAATTTCAACTTGCAAAAATATCCACCCCTCACATCAACGCCGTGCGAACAATGCCTGGTATTTGGTACTAAATCGAAAAAAGACGGGGCGAAGATAAGCCCCATGTGTAACCTGTGCCAAGTACACGAGAGCACAACGTTTCACGGTAGAAAAATTATAGAAATCAAAGCGGAGGATTTAGGAAGCGGAGATCAGACCGAACCACCAAAGATTCACGACCCAAATTGTCCTTGCAGTTGCAACGACGCAGCATCATCGAACGCAGAAGTAAATTATCTACACACAATCATAAATAACTATCAACACGAACCTCCCTTTCGCGTTCTAATAAATTTCAGCAGTGTTCATGCGGGTGTGGAGTTACTCTAAAAGTTAGAGAGGAAGAGGTCGAGTCCTGTCCCTGCGGCTGCGGCCAGATCGTAGGGCCTTCGAATTCCGTACAAGAATCTGGGTAACAGCTCGCGATTTTTTCCCCCGGAAATTGGGACAGATAGCGAGATTTTTACGAGATATAACAGTCCGTTTTTTTTTACTGGACATGGCCAGGTGCGATTGCGAGTGTGCAAAGGGTGGAGTACACTGTGATTACTGCTGCTGCGTGGAATCTGTCTTGAACTTATTGAACGCTGATAAAATAGTCGGCGATAAGTCCCCCGAGACTTGTCCCTGCATTGAAGACAGTCTTCGCGAGGCTGAGATGGACCGATTAGCCAAAACGCTTCAGCAAGACGTCGAGTGCATTGGCAAAAAGAATTACGTACTGCAACAGCTCGTTGCTCACTGCGTCTGTTCCGCGTCGGAAATTACAGACTCTGATTTCACTGAGGGTTGTCCTTACCACGATCCTGCGCCAATTCGACCTACAATTTCAGGTGATTCGACTCGGATTTTATCTCCGAATTGTAAACGATTCAAGGTGGAAAGTTTTCGAAAAGAACACCGAATCTGCTATGAATGTACGAATCTCTATCGCTTTGCAGGCCTGCAAGCAGCCGTCGAACTACTTCGTGGCAAAAGTCGTAGTAAAGATGGAATGATAGCAGTACTAGCTAAAAATCTAGGAGGGAAAGTTGACGCTGGAAAGATAATCGAGAAATTGGCCACTTCGACGCTGACGGATATGTCGCAAGACTTTGACCAATGTAGACTTTACAATTATCTGAAAGGATCAGAAATTGGCGAAGTAAATTTACGCGGATTCGAACAGGTTCTGGTTTTATTATCCTCTCACATTCTCTCTTTTTACGAAATTTCAGACTGCTATTCCAAGTCGAGGTGAATACCTGAATCCAGTTGTGAAAGAAGATCAAGTTCCAGAGGAATTTGCGCCAAGAATTTCTTCGTCTCGAAATGCTGTCCCCGCGCCCCGCGACTTTAAGGTCATCGAACAGATTTGCAACGATTGCTTGCTAGTTGGATGGACGCCGCCGAGCGATATTTCGACGCTGAATGGCTACGAGATCCTCGTCAACGGGTAAAATTACCAAATCTCTAGGATAATTTCGAAGAAGATAAGCCTGCAGTTTTTTAATTTACATGGTATAAAAAAATGTGTGACTTATCGCGTGGGCAGAAGACAATTTCGCTTTCGAAGTAGCCTTCGAAAGCTTTACGACACCTGATCGCATTGAATTGGCAAATGACTTATGCAGTACAGAAACGCGTTCGCATTTTTCCAAATGTCAACGCGCATTATGTAATTCTTGCATCCTAGTCGAGACTGGGGACAGTAATTTTTCGAGGATATTCAGATTCGTGAATCGGCGAAGTGAACCGTTTCTGTCATTTGATACGCGGTGTTACCTCCTCGCCGGTAACACTCCTGTCACATAAATGTCTGAAAGCATCCCCTGGGATTTTCCTAGGTACGTGGCGAGCCGCATTAGTTCACCCACGCGCAACGAAGCTATCTTGATTTCTCTGGATACTTCACGTCCGGTGATATTAACCCTGTATTCCCTTGGTCCTTGGGGATCGTTCTCTGACCCAGTCAGGATTACTTACCCAGCTTGCCCCTGCGGTGAAGACTGACCCTCCATCACGCGGTCGGGATTTATTATCCTGTGTTTTTTGCAAGAAAATATAATCAATGCAATGATTCGCAAAATTTTCCGCAATTGATTTTCAGGAATTAGGTAAAGACCAAAATTTTTCGTCAAGGTGTCGTTATTGATGTTAAATAAATCAAAAAAAGGGAAACTTGTCTTGCCATAATTATTTTATACTCTTGACGATGATTCAACCAGTAGTAATAAATAGAAATGAAAAACTGTTCAACGCTTTTTTCATTTTCAGCGTATTTAATCAGGCGATGAAAATATCTACAGACAAGTTTGGCACCGATATAATGTATGGGTATTTCTAATAGTCAAACGTTTATGAAGCGCAAACTATGATCGAACGAGATTGGCGATAAATTTTCAAACGTTGAATAAAGCCGAGATAATTTTATATACTTAGAAAATTATTTCGAGTGTTGTGAATGATTCTTGTGACAAAGACTGCTAGAGCGTATAACTATCATACATGTAAGATCTAAACGGATAAAAACTTAAAAAGCTAGTCGAAATTCTTAATGTTTTCACAGTTTCTCGGTCATCGGTATATAGAACAGTTTCCTTCGATCTACGATATCGTCAAGGGTGTTTAGGTCGGGCCATACATCTGGGATTTTGAAATATACACCAAAAATCGAGGGTTCAAAGTTTGGGGCCTCGAAGGCTCGCGGCAATTCGTTCCTCTCACTGGGCGTGTAGTAGCTTTCAGTAGTTGTCCAGGACTCCCTAGGGTAGTAAGGATCGTACTCGAGAGCATTGGGGACAAGCGGTTTCAAGGAGGCAGTAAAATCTCGCAGAGGAATGTCTGAGGTCGAGGGTGTAGTTCCAAGGTTATTTGGGGACGTAGAGCCAGGAATTCGGGTAGATCTTACGCCGGGTTTATCCGACCGAGGATAATTGCTGTTTTTGAAATTCAAGTAGGACTTCGTGGTCTGCATTTGTCCGAAGGGAAAATACGACGTAGAGTATTCCCCGCGTTGTTCGGCGTGTCCATCGCCTAATTTCCTCTCGACGCTGACCTCCGGATGATCTCGAAAGTTCTCTCCGTTGTTATACCACGCCGGACGACTCCGCGAGTTCACAAGTTGATCTTCCCTCGTTTTCACTTCGGCTGAGGTTTCCTTCATTTTTACTCGTCTATCGAGAGTATTTCCAAAAAGTTGCGCTCCGTTTTCATTCCGAGGATTCTCATTGAGTCTCAAAAACTGACTCACGTTTCTCTTAGATTCCTGTCTATCCCTGAAGCCCGAAGCCGATTTCGAAGCATCATCTCCGACATGAAAACTGAAAGATCTAGTCGAGTTTGTATTCAGTAAAAAATCGCGGAAATTATTCGAGGCCGTCCGTCGATCTCCAGTCTGGGTCGTAGCAGTCGTTGATTGATCTAAGGTCTTCGGAGCTTCTGTTGTGTATTTACCAACGCGAGCTCCTGCCTGGCAATCTACTAGATGAGCATGATCGCAGATCAAAGCCTCTTGGCGAAATGCTGTCATCTCGGGACAGTAATAAGAGAACTTGTTGCCCTGGTCATCGCAGTTGTGATAAACCCTGCAGTTTGAAGGTAAATCAGCGTAGTATCCTGTGACTCGACCGAGGCAGGTAAAGTTGGATTTAATTGGCTGCGGCGTGGTGTTCTGTAGATACGATAAAAAAAGACAAACACAATTTTCACATCGCGCGCAGTAATTCGTTCTACAATACCGCGCACTGTCAGAGGTCATTGCGGCAATTACGCTAACTCATTACTTCTACGCATCAATAAGGAGCTGGAGGCACCATGGGATTGCGCAGTTCTTTATATCTCGCCACAAAAAGAAAGAGGGGAAAATAAAAAATCGAAGGTCTAGCTATTTGCTTTGTCTACACGTGTGTATAATACGACCTCCAAACTCACAGGCGTATCAATGATTTGAGAATTGATAAGCAAGCCAAAGTTTGACCAAGTTTAATCATAGTAGCCCAAAGATTTTTGAAATAAAGAGAAGCCGAAATATCGATTGGAATAATTCACAAAAAAAAAAAAATGATGTTATTACAAAACTAACAAATGGTTGAATAAAAAATATTTTCAACTCACGAAAAATTCCTGTGACCTTGCAGATGATTGTAGGATTAATAAAAACAACAGATGCGAAATATCGCGAGGCATTTTCGAAGAGGTTTGCAAAGGGCTTTGAATAAACAAGTCTAAAGTATTCGTGGACTGAAATGAACCGACGAACGTATAGCTAGGCGATCTCGATGGTAACTACCAATTACATCGTCTATGTATCATGGGATCATCATGCAGCGGGTCGGGAAGGCCTTTGCGCGGCGTGGCAAGATGTGCCGAGTGAAAGTACGAGCGATATCAAAGGATGTATAGGAGCCAACGCCGGCCGGTACCTCCTACTTTTCTTTCGTCAAGAATACTAGACACTTATTACAGTTACTGAGGTAGATTCGGGCATGAAGCGATTCTCCCAACTGGCACAAGAGGAAGTTGTTATAATAGGAACGAGGGCGCGTAAACAGCCCTTGAACCTTATACTCCTTTTAGATGCTAGAGCCTTTCACCCGAGTACCATTAATGTATTGCGTGTATTGATTAGGGAACGTGGATTTTTCTTCACCTTTTCCTCCGCTCAGAGGGTCTTCAACGATACCTAGTTTTCCATACGGAGAGAAATAGCTGTTATATCACGGGTCGACGAAGCGGATGACATTTCAAATATTTTTATAAGATAATAATGTGCGTGGGGGGATTTTTGTTCATTTAATCCGTTTCAGAGTCCTTATGCATGTACATACCTATGTTGCCGCGTATTATATAAATGCGATGTGTAGGTGTACCGATTTCTTATCCGAAATATTATAGCGCTGACGCGTGTGGAGTATGTGGATAAGATATTCAAACCATCAATTCGTAAAAGTTTCATCCTTGACATTATATGGAACTAGTATAATATAATAACAGAACATTTATTAGCTCTGAAAGGTCACTTATCTTTATTATTCTTCGCGCGTATTATTCATATGTTTCTTTTGTGTAACGAGCAACATTTTTAATGTCACAGTCTGAAGATCAGCTATGAAATCTATTCTATCGTCTGTGCCGTAATAATAACAGTAAGAACGTTATAGAATATAGAATCCTTTACAAGAGAATTAGACTAGTTCTTCATCATTTGTAAACAGTTCGTCTTTATTCGTTATTATACATAATATGCTCTCCTAATTCCTCAAACTTTATAATATAACCATAATAGATAATAGAAATGAAGATAATATTCGAACTTCTTTACTGGTAATTATTATTCTAGTTTATAATACTATTCAATAATATGCTCGTTGTTTTTCAAGCTTGATAAATTCTCCCGCTAAATCGAATACGAATTCAAATAGGATAATCGAATTACGACCTTTGAGTTTCGACAGTTTCGATATTCCAGACTTCAGGGCTTCGAGCTATTATTGTTGCCAGTTCAATGACAGTGGCGTACAAACAATTATTTCCACTATGTATTAGAGTCGAATTTTAAACTGCATATTCCTTCTTATTATAACAAAAATATATAGAATAAAATGAATGTTGTACCTGGAACGGCGTCTCTTCTCGAAGAACTCGACAGTACGTTCTCTTACTAACAATTCGTGGTAGTAGTACCATTAATCTAAGTGAAATTTGAGGTTATATCGACACCTAACCTAACAATCGCGGACTGATACGTCCAACATTTATCTTTCCTCGAGAAAACGAACTATCGAATAGATCACTAATCCCGCTCTAAATATTCGTTTAGAAAAACTAATGGTCTTGTTAAGAGATGGCCGAACTCTTATCGGATATCTCAGAAGCGTTGATCAATTTGCTAACCTAGTACTGCACAGAACAATCGAAAGGATTCACGTAGGCAAAGAGTACGGGGATATACCTAGAGGCGTTTTCATCGTTCGAGGAGAAAACGTTGTCCTTTTAGGCGAAATAGTAAGACTTTTTAATCAGACGATTCTTGAATTCCAATTATTATCGTTATCATTGTGACAATCGTTATTTTTATTTTGTTTTTTCTCAGGATAGAGAGAAGGAAAAGGATCTTCCATTGACAGCGGTGACCGTCGACGATATACTAGACGCTCAGAGGAGAGAGCAAGAATTGAAACAGGACCAAGAACGTTTGATGAGTAAAGCTCTGAAGGAACGAGGACTTTCGTACATGCCAGATTTAGGACACGACGATATGTTCTGACCCACATCTGTTCCGACAACAACTTCATTCTCATCATCAGCTTCGTCGCATAAATCCGACTGAACAAGGGAATATATGTAACACATAATGTCGTGTAAACTAAAGTAAAGTAAAGCAAAGAGGGAAAGAGGAGGAAAAATAATTCATACAATTGTTGTTATACTTCAGGCGTGCGTTATTATATTATGCAAATATAAAATTATCCATACATAGATGTTCACAGCGTGAATTCGTGTTGCGGTTTAATTTATTTAATCTTTAATATCCTTTTTTTATTTCTTATTACTTATACATGTATATTCACAATTTGGTAGCATCTTATTCATCCTCCACCAACACTATCTCGTTTCTCTCTAACGTTATAAAAATCACGATACGAAAATATTCTATGAGTAATTATTAGTCAGTCTTGACAATTTTCTTCATGTGATTTTATACCCAGTTGAATTCGCACCACTTAATCCTTGTCGTCTAAATCTTATTAGATATTGATATAGAGAGAAAAAACAAAAAGAAAAAAGAACACATTTTAAACATGTGATTAAAAGGGGTATATACACCCGGGAAATGATTGTTCTTCACTTTTTCCTCTTTTGTGCAGTTAACCTGTGCAGAGCAAAGTTCGTGAAACCTCTTAGAATTTTCGATCGTATTTCAAAGTGTTTAAGTAATGAGTAAATAGAATATTTCTTGAAAGTTGTCAAACAACGATTTCCATGGTGTAAGTACCCCCTTGAGTCGCATTGTATAAATATCACGTAGCAAGAAATTTGCTATTAACTTTTAAAATCACGACGAATCGACAGCTAGAAATAAGGCAAATATTAAAAAGCGTTTAATATTCAAAAGGCAGAAAATATACATTCGTAAATATAACATAATCCGTCTCTTTACAGGCTCGTAGAGGATCTCCACGTTCAGAAAGAAGTCTCTTGCAATGTTTCCTTAGATTTAACAGGCTTCAGCATGGATTCGCTTAGCTGCTTATTACTCATTGTCTGAAACTTCAATCTATTAGTAACAGTCTTGTCTAAAACCGATCTCTTCGAATCATTCCGTTGAAGATCCGTTCCTCTCTTTCTCGCCGGAGGATTAACAGCCTCGTCTAGTTTCTCCGCTGAATTATTCCCGCTGTTAGCACTACCGGAAGCTATACCAGACGTGTCCGAGCCCGGATGATTACCATCCAAACAATGGAGAAGGCTATCCGACAATCTATCGTCATTCAGAATGTTCAGGTCCGACTCGGACTGGTCAAAGTCACCCGTTCTAGAACTGAAACTCAAATCCACTGGGCTAGCAGTTAGAACGCTCCTGGAAAGAAGATATTCTCGAAACGTGCTCGTTATGGAAACGCTGCTGCCTTGAACAGCGTTAGAATATTCGTCTTCTATTGAAGTAACGAAGTTCCTTTCATCGTTCCGATTTTCTTTATCCTCAACATCAGCCTGACCAGCGATCGGAATCAATTCACTACTCGTACTCTCAACTTTTTGAGATTCCTCCAGGATAGATGTACAGCTTTTCCTTCTAGGTAGCTCGAGGTTTGAGCGTCTAATATTCGGCCCAGATCCTCGAGGAGTCCATCCGCTGTTTAGGGATGCCAGATTGCATAAATTAGACCCCGATATCATCATGACTGGTTTTCTTGACCGTGGAGTCATCATGGTTTCCTGTGGAAAAATCGCGGCTCAATATTATCGCGGGATTATCGAATCTGGGAATAATTTTGCAACATAGTCGGCATTCAAGACCAAGACGAGACACAAACATGCGATTTGGACAGAAAACAGAGCATAAAACCTCGAACATGCATACCTGCATAGCTTTGCTCATCTTTGTCGTGCTCTGAGTGATGGGGCTCATGCTTTTGTCGTTAGCTATGGGCGTCAATATGCAATCGTTACCCGCAGCTGCGGCTGCGGCTAGACTTTTGCGAAATAAATTCTTAGCCGGAGTCGAGGTGTGGGCGGTGTAAGAGTTCCAGAATTTGCTGATGGCTATCGGAGGCGAATAATGGGCAGTTTTTGGAGTCGAGATTTCCAGCTTTTCTGACGAAACTGCAGACTTTAAATCAGGCATAGATTTCCTGGGAGAAAAGACTACCTCTATGTTCGGTTTCCTCGTGACAGGAAATACCGGGTCTGAATTCTGCCTGACTAAGTCGCTGTCGTTAATTTCCGACAAATTTTCGTTAGAATAAACACCAGGCTCGCTAAGCTGGCGCGAAAATCTGACTTTCATCGGGGTGTTAATATCCTGCAAACTGCAAGCCTTGGCTTGTCGTTTACCCGAAGAAAACGGCTGGTCCTCCTTGAAACTTCTCTCATCGGAAGTTCCTCTCTCCACGTTATCCAGTTTGTCGACACTCCTCTCCTCGCTAATATTTACAAAATTAACAAGCACGACTTTCTTCTTTGTCTTATAATGCCCGAGGTTTGAGGTAGCAAGACTCCCTGTGCTGCTGCTTATCTGCTTGACGTGCAACAGATTGTCTGCTTCCAACGGCTCGTAGCTATCCATGCTTAACTCGTCATCGGATTTGCTGAATAACGCCTTCGGAGGGAGCAGCGATTTCTCCAAACTCTGTTCGGCAATACATACATACATGCAAATAAGCGGATCATTTCGACATTGTTAGATGCATCGTAGCTTGCACAGACATTGTTAGCACGAATGAGAACCAGCAAGACATATAAAATTATAATCGAGCAGAATTAGGTGATAAAGATTCATATTTACCGACGACAAGACGTTCTCCTCGCTGCTAGACCTGGTCATATTGCAGCCGATGTTAATATCGACTATTTTCTTATGCCCCAGCAACTTTTTCTGGAAAATATGCTTCTTTATCGAATCCCCCAGGCTTTTGGTCCGCAGATTTTTCACCTGCCTAGGTGTACCCTGCCCGTTTTCTTTGTTGAATTGCTTGACCAGTCTCCTCTTCTTAGCAGACTCTGGCATCGCTTGTATGTGAGCATACAACGAGGCCAAAGCAGCCTGAGTATCTTGCGTGGAGTTAGCCTTCGCAGTTAGTTTATGATCGACGAAGCTGAACACCGTGTGAGCAGTGCCGGTCATGTCGGAGGTAGATTCGTTCAACTGGAACCAAGAATTAGAAATATGGGATCTAAAAATGTCTCTGATTATTTTTGGGAGCAAAAAATAGCGGAGAAAGTCTCACATCGTTTTTTGTCGGACTAAGAAGCTTTCTCTCCTGCTCTACCCAGTAAGCTCTGATATCGGTGGCTAACTTTGGCGGAATATCGAACATCTCGATTCCTTTTTTAATCATGAAAGCCACTAGCCCCGACAAAGTCTGTGAATTAATGTGCAAGGCTTCGGGTGATAATTTTCTCGGGCATAGTAAATGCGGGGTAAACAACGTCGCCAGGCTGTCGCAGTTCATTTTATTGCTGTGCTCAAAGCTCGCCGTTTTGTTCAACAGTTTCAAAACGTTTCTAAGTAGAATTCGGTTCTCAGATGGCAGTAGAAGCAGAAGCAGCTGCAGGGACCGCAGCAGTCTGCATTCATTAGCTTTCATATCGCCGCACCATAATTCTATAAGCAAAAGAAAAACGTGAAAAAATAAGGATTATTATTCACCATTGGGGAACAATCTGCCATTAATTTACCTGCGATTTGGCAGTGCGCTGGATAGTGCAAATCTGTTAAAAGCGGCTCAGGTAATTCGGCCAGAAAGCTTTTCAGAACTGACGCACAGTCGTGGATACTAAAACGACCGTCTTCAAGGTTTAATGGAATTCCTTGGTACAGTGCTGTCTTCAGGTCTTGTTGTCTAGTCAGTTTTCCCGTACGTCGGAAAATACCTTCCTGTTCAAGGCCTGGGAATTGAAGAAAGATGGATTATTTCAGAGAAATATAAGATAATACGAGAGAAATACTCCCAACAGGAGAATTTGGGTTCAAATTTGAGATTCCCTGATTCCCAGACGATTCTCAATGATTTTCTCCCTTGTTTAATTAATCCATTCACTGCCCCCGATCGTCAGTCTATCATACTCACTCTGTTCCGTGGATAAATATTCGATGAGCTGTTTGACCTGGGTTATACCGTCGTGAGATAAAGGAGCTCCTTCCATGACCCCCTTTTGTAGATTAATAGTGGACTTTGGTTTCTTAGAGAAGCTGATGAGCCCCCATTTCCTCAGTTTAGCTTTTTCCGCGACGCAGTCGCTGCTGGAATAAAATTAGTTGAAAGAACCGAGCGAAGATTATACATCTTTGTGATAAGCGTGTGAAGTTATATCGCCGAGAATATATTGTTAGTGTTTATCGGAGGTTTTGTTTTAGTTTTAGTTTTTTCCATCTCCTTTTTATCCCGTCACCGCTAAAATACGAAGGAGCCTAGATGGAAAAGTTCGGCTTGAAAAGATGCTCTACAAACCACACAAAACTGTGAGACTCTCGACATCTGGAATTTGGTAACGAGGAGCTAGCGGATGACACTAGACTCTTAGCCTCTCGCCAGACGCTACCAAATGCGTGAGGAACACACGGACAATTGTCGGTCATACTCGTGTCCGAACTGTTGCGTATAGATATATTTAACGTACATAGACATCGGTTTACAACTACGTGCGTGCGAAAATGAATAAAAAATTAAAAAATAAATAAATAAAAATAAAAAAAAAAAAACAAACAAACAGCGAAGGAAAGTAACGAGGGAACATAATTGACAGGATCGAGAGCGCACGATGTTACTACAAAATTATTATTAATAATAAATCGCGGTATGACTTACTCTTCTGTGTTTAGATCCAATTCAAAGGACAGGTGCATCCTTACGAGAGTATGAAACTGCTCGGGATTAACTCGCCGCATTCTTTGGGCTAGCTTGCCGTCGACACCGTCATTAAAGTCTTCCATTTTTGGTTTTATTTGATGAATTATGTTGTTAAATTCGTGATTATTTATCGTTTATTGACATGTTGATCACACGAGGACGATTCAAAAAATTGTGAAACAGACATGAACACATATATACACGCAAACAGAACACACACTTGTATAAATGTGTCAACGGCGGTTATGTTCGATCGAACCTTTTGTAACGAATTATTTCTCGGAAATTGACACGACCGGAGGATTTTTTAGTGACGTATTAGGGAGGGATGGATCCGTCGACATTTTTCACGCTACGTTTTTTCATTACGAGTTTATATTCTTACGATATTTTTCACTTTATTTTACGGCACTTGACTAGTTGTGTAAGATGTTTTACGAACCATTACGGTTTCCACAGCGATAGATGGTCACGTGACCTATTATACGATCTCCCATTCGTCGATGGAGCAGAAACTTGAGAAATGGCGCGACTGTTTATAGTCTGGATAGTTCCGCAATCTGACGTTTATGGCGCGAATAGCGCTGGCGGATTTGAAGACTTGTAATTTACGAACCGGAGATTATGATTGTATATTCAATGGCAGGGAATGTGTCGAGGAGCGGATAGACGTGCAATTTATTATGCTTCAATTTTCGAGAAATTAAAGCGCATTAGGCAATACATTCTTTGAAGATTATACAAAAAACTGAACCGAGAAGATTTGAAATAAATTGCATACGTCGATTCGGATACTTATACGATACTGACATAAATTCTCGTTTTGATGTGAAATATTTCGAAATGTCATGAAACATGGAGTTCTAGCATCTGAAGCGTTATGTTTAGTTAGAAAATTGAAGAATTGATTTATTTCACTCGGTTTAAAAGACCAAGTCTCATGCGCCTATCCTGTGTTACTATATTTTTTTAGTTTATTTTAGTCGATTAGGTAAACTTTGCTCTAAACTGTAGACAAATTAGCTTAATGAGTAGTTTTAAGTGAGAATAAACAAGAGGCATAAAATTTGCGTCCAGGTTCTCAAAATTTCGAACGTTGTATAGTTATAACGACACAGATTTTTCACCGTTTGTTAAAATCACGATATTCGAGGATAGAATAAACTATACTCTGTTATAAATGATAGAAAATTTACCGCACGTCCACAAATTTGCAAAGCTATAGGTAAGCGAAAATTAATAATGCCTTCCCTGGTCGTATAGCTAAATTGATAATTATTAACTTCAATTTTGATATACTAATGGAATTTAATATACGCATGATCTAATAATACACAATCGCTATACCGACAAACAGAATATTTATAATAAAGCTTTGAAACCGGGCACAGTTATATTATTACTCGGGACTTTTATTCAAACAATATACTAACCCATCGATTTTCGTGAACTGAAAACTCATCAATTTTTATATCAATTTCAGCAGATATTTGTTTAACTGTTTACACTACATATTCTGTTTATTCGCCTCGGATATTGATGTTCGGAATACACGCTGCAGTATTAAAGTTTAATACAACTCCCTGATAAGACTTCATGCATATTATATTCACCGATTTGAACGAACAACTTTTCGTCCTAACGTAAATTCATTAATTGAGTTGCCACATCTGCAAGGCCGGGCTGATATATGTTCGACCTCATGCGTTGACCTTATAAATGTGTTTTTACCGGGTTTCATCTAATGTGGTGTAATCAAATCGAGCCAAGTTGACATCGATTGCTCGATGCTTCTATATATCTGCAGCATTTCTATCCGTACGAAGCGACGTGTATACCCGGCTGATTAGAGTATATATATTTAGAATGTTTATTCTGAAGGGTGAGTTCATTTTCGCCAGTGGTAAATGCCGGTCCTTTACTCGGAGCGCTTCCTTGTAGACAAAAAGGCCCCTTGAATTTGCCAGGATGCTCCGATAGACGAGAATTACTATTTTGATGGTGTTTACGAGCACTTTACGCTGAACGGTGGCGAATGGAGACAAGAGGTACAAGGGACGGGAGATAACGACCGCCGATTACGGACGATGACTCTTTTTCCCTCTTCCCTTATTTTCCGCTTTTTCTCCATTCCCTTCTCTCCGAAGATGTCGCCTACCCGTGTAGAAGTAGAAAATGAGAAATACCCAGATATATATACCTACTATACCCTCGCAAAGACTGTAGAACGTAGATCGTAAAACTGGGATCTTGTCCGGCGTGATGTATGGCCACGCTTACGCGGGACGTCCAACTTTGTATCCATCATATTCATCCCTCGCTGGGTGCTCTACGCACACGAATAGATAGAAAAGTATTTTTCATTATCATGCAAAGCTCAAATACATATCTATCGATCTGCTTATCTAATAGATAGTAGAAAAACTGTTTGATAAAAAGCGTCAAGAATACACTTACGAAATATGATTATTAAAAGTTTGGATTATCGGCGATAGAATTATGGGGTAAATTGATTGAGGGTTAATATTTGCGGGTGATAACGAGCGTGTAATTGAGTAATGATCGAAAGGCGGTAAGATTTACGATAAAATCGAGCGACTAGGTCAATTAAAGATAATTAGAATCGAAGTTCGGTCTTGAAGAAGGGGCCCGGGAGAAGTAAGACGCTAAGCTCTTTTTAAATGGTGTTTAAAATTTGAACGAAAAAAGGGCGCAGTCGGGGAGCTATTATGATCGTGATTTATGAATTTACGCATCAATGGGTCTCCCCCAGCAGCGATAATTATAAGGCAATTAGGAACCCCCGGCCCCGATCACGTCCCCAATCAATATTTCAAGTTCAAGTGTACAGCTACTACGTCGATGAAGAACAAAATGAGTAAATTTCACCTCTGCAACCGCAGCACGGAGCTTTTTACAAATATTCACACTAATTGTTACTCCAATGTGCGTTCATGGGCTACAAGTTAATAGATAACACAGAACAGTTTACGGAGAGGTAAACTCGAGCAGACGAGGGGAGCAGAATTTGGGGACATATTTCCCCAAACTAATTTAACCCCATTTCAAAGTCACGATAGATTTACGCCTGCAGCTAAATCTGGGAAGGGTTCATTCCTATGTACATACGTATGTAGTACATAAATTATTGTGTCATCAATCCACGTTATGACCGCAACTGTTTCTCGAATAATTTAACCCGGCTGTATATGTTGGAATAAATTTTTCAACAGAGAATGTACGATTTTCGTAACGTGACGTTTTACCTCTTTGTTGGAAATTCGATTCGTCAGCGGTATTCTCCGCGAGTTGAATAATTGCTTCGACGGGTTTTATAGGTATACGCAGAATCGGGGCGAGTGAAAATCACTTTGTGTTTTCAAGGGATGGGGCAATTTTACTTTATAATAATAAACGCACGTATCGTAGAAATTTCAACGTTCAAAGTCCGCCTGGATTCTCGTATAACTCCCGAAATCAGAAACTCTGTGTAACTCCTGGATCGGATTTCGGGGAAGTTATTCAAGGTAGCCGTACATTTCTTCTCAGCATCCCTTTTCCGAGGCGCGAGCAACGCCTATACCGTTTCAGATCAAATTTACCCTCGGACTTTTTGCATCAGCTCACCTTCACCGAGGACAATAAAATACGAGGGCTTCAAAAACAGAGAACGACGGAGATAAGAGTTCGGAGGGTATCTGCTCCTTTTCTCTGTACACTCGATGGAACGGTATTCAAATTAAAAGTTATCGATTCAATCCCTCCGGCAGAACAAAATTCTATTTACCCTGCACTTTTACACTTTGACAAAAGTCTGACAGGAAATCCAAACGCCGCGAAAGAATGAGAATGAGAAAGAGAAAGAAATGATCAAGAAACAAAAAAAATGCGATGAATCGCTGTAACGCGGTTAGAATCTGACGTGAATGAGATCCATCGTCCCAGTCGTTTGAGAAACAATTATAGGGGTGTAAAAACAGAGGAGTGGAAAAGAAAGAAGGGATGAAGTGATTCCGGTTGAAAGCTACCCGAAATCGTCGAGATTTGAGAGGCCGGAAGTCCGTGGAAAATGGACGGAAGACATTCTTTATTTCGAGACGCCTTTCGGCTCTGCAATCAGTTTTCAAAGGCGACAGTCCGTCGCCAATACCTCGACGGGTACATGCCTAGGATGGGTATATAATATTTGTCGTTTCTTGTTAAATAAAATAAAAAATAAAGAAACGCGGAATAAAAGCGCGGAGAAAAACCCGTAAACGATGGACATTAGATAGCTATAAAATTGGATTTATCCATCGACCCTTCACCCCAATGAGCGTATATATTGGACGCTGTGAAAAAAATGGCTTGAATTCAATAAGATATGTGTTATAACCGGATGTGCGGATGATTTTATCGGATATGTTTGCAGTTTTCTATACACGTATCCCAAGACAGAATTTTTCTCTCGTGTATTTTTACGGAAAATAGACCAGACCGTGAACCAATATTTCTTCCTCGGCGTCGATATCCTGGTCAGAGCTTTCTTCTCATTTTCTTCTCTTTACGGAGAAAATTCGGTGTCTCGTTACAATGAGGTATGAAAAACGTGGGTAGGTATACATATGGTGTTTGTGCACCCGCGGTGATCGCGGGTGCAATATAAAACGTACGTTTCGCATCGCCGGAAGTCTTTTTGAAAAGTGTATAAAAAGAATAGAAAAAAAAAAGAAAGAAACTTGTAAACGTTGAAATATAACACGTACCCATCTTGTTTTTCCATTTCGAACTATTTACATATTTACATATATAGAGAAATAAACTGGAAACGATTTAGATATAGGTGAATAAAAAAATTCCGTGATAAATTTATTCTAAAAATTTCGTATATATTATTTCAAAGTATGCTGATATAACAGTGCTTCTTCATAATAGATATTAATTAAAATTTATCAACGTTAAAACACACGCACGCACACACACTGCTCACGTGTACATATATAGGTATTATAACATAAGTGTACAGGCAATCTCGTATCATATACGTATATGTACCATCGTCTTTATTATTTTTTTTTATCAATTATTATATACATATATCGTATACTATATATATATATTTAATCGAGTCACACATAGATTCATACGGATATAATATATAGTAGGTATATTATATACAGGGCATTTCATGCAAACTTGACCATCGTCTGACTCTGACGTATTTTTATTTTTTCATTTTTTTATTTTTTATTAATCGTTGTCATCCCCTCATGATTTTGCTGGATAGAATATGAAGAAGAAAATTCTGTATTTCAAGTAATATGAACGCGATTATTATACGAAGAAATACCAAGGGAATGATCAGGCCCATTAATTCTGGTGAAAAATCTGATATGAAAGTGTAATTAATTGTATCAATGAAAGCCCGAATTTATGTTTTCTCCTTCGTCTAATTATGGTCTAAATAAATTCAGAAATAAATAACAGTTTTTGGGAAAAATCTGAAAAAATGTTGGTGTGTCTGAGAGCTAGAAGATTGATGTAAAAAGACGCGGATCAAATCCGAGTTAATCGGGATTAGACGTTAGCCAAGTTTGACATCGAATACCTTATTATTACTGAATATTTGTATCTGTATGTATAGTATATGCGTATACGTGCAATTTGCGTAGTATTTTTTTTTTTATTTTCTTCTTCTTTACAAATCGGTATGTACACATTTTTATGTGACATTATACGACTGTCAAATCTTATTTTATGTTTCATGCTTACAGATATATAACAAGAGTTTTACAGGATATTATACAGTGGCTTCAAGGATCGATTATTCCTTATTTCCTCCAGATATACGTGGTATCGCTAAGTCAGTAATCACTAACCTTGTATAGAGGGATGTTCGCGTGTTAGTATCGTACGATAATGTTGAGAAAATTAAACCGATAATCAGTCATTGAAACAGAAAATGAAATAATTTCATCGGTATACCTAAGTATAACAGGTAGTGGGAAATTTTCTTTGAAAGTATCAATTTTTCTATGGATTTTTTTATTATTTCGATTACAATATACTATAGCTGTATATATGTATATATATATTATTAATTTCTAGCTACCGATCATTCATTTGCAATCAGTCACCGACTAATGTAGTTGTGCGTTTTTTTTTTTTTTTTTCTCAACTTTCCTTCAGCAATTGCAACAATTTTCACGATCGATGAGAAAATTGATTTCTCATCAACGTCATGCACCGTCACGCGACTTTGCACGATTCAAATATACGTCTAATATACTTTATATATATACCTATATTCTCTTCAAGTTTGATTCTCCTCCTTTTACTCCGACTTCGCGATTATCGATTCTTATTCCCTTATGTAGAAACAAGTGGCAAAATAATACACAATTTATCGAGTTTAAACAAATAATAAAATAAAATAAATAAGAAATAAAAATGGAGAGAAAATTTATTCATCTTCCCATATATATTGTATAACCGCGAATAATAACGCCTCGAACTTTGCACCTGGCACAATTCTCCTCTCGCATAACATATAGTACCTATAGATTGCACCCGAGTTTATTATAACCCCGTTTTTTTTTTTTTTTTTTTCTTTATTAATTATTACTAGCTATCTAATATCTTTTACATTAATAGTATAGGTATTTAAGTCCGTTTATAACCGTGTCAGTATAGTACGTTTGTAATTTACGTAAAAGCCTAAGATGCAACAATTTGATTGTATATTGTGCATACGGATAATAATTATGATTTTTTTTTTTTTTATAAATATAAATTAAAAAAACAACACTATAATCGGAGCGTTGAATTGAAGGAGACGAGTTAACTTACCTCTCGTGGCATGCAGCTTGTCAAACTTTTGTTAAGATTTTTCGAAAATTTTATATACTAGGAAATTTTCTCCGAGACGACTATTGCGATATATGTATAGCGATCGTTGATTTTTTTTTCTTCCTTTCTTTCTTTCTATTTTCCTTTTTTCCTCGATTATTTTATAGCTTTTTCAATAAAATAATTATAGTCGTGGACAATCCCTAAGACTTGAGTGAAAAACTGAAAAATCTATCTGTACATAATCGAACTGTCTATAATATATGGCATAGTGAACACATTTGTCGCGTGTATTATGAGGAACAATATTTCAATAACGTAGCGAATTTATCTTTACTGTATATAATATGTATATCACTATATATACACGGAACATAACTGCAGCGAAATTATAGACGATGAGAAAAATCTACGTAACTAGTATAGATATACTATACAATAATATAGTCGATTTGGTCCATTATCTTATAAACTTTATACACTTCGAATATCAATTATTTTCATTCCAATTCAATTATTTCCTTATTTTCCTCTTTTGTCTCGTTTTTTTTTTTTCTTTTTTCTCCAATAGATGGATATAACTCGCTATAATATATCTGTGTATAGGTAACATATATATATTCATATATTTCGCATATTAGTAGTATATATCTAGGTATTATAGGTACGAGGTGAGACTACGAACCAATGTGATGCCAGTTAATCAATTAAACGATATTCATATTCATATAACCCACTGAATATCGAAATTTAATATAATACATTCATATAACTACAGTTTATATATACGTTGATTGATTTTTTCATTTTTTTTTTTTGTTTTTCGAAATTTTTTCTTTTCCTTTTTTACATCATACCTATAAGTATAACCGCAAGTGTTTATAATACATCATATAATATATTTACATAATGTTATATATACCATATAGCACAATAATTTATTATCGCTTGTCCGCAATCGGAAAGATTAACCGCGTTGCTTGTATCAATATTAGTATTGGTATATATATTTAATTGTCTATAAAACGTATATTTCATATATTTCAATAATTAATATTGTTATAGTAATTTTTTAGTCCATTAGTTATATCACTTTATAACAAAATCGAAGAAAAAAAAAAAAAAAAAAAAACTAACAGAGAGCAAAAGTGAGAAACAAGAAGGATCATCATCGTTGAAACTGTACATTTTTCATAATATCCTAACCCAAAGATACACGAGATAATATATACATTTTAATCGACAAATTATTATGACAGAAAAGTAAGAACTGGAACTGAAGAAAAGGAAAAAAAATATATATATATATTTTTAAATCGACAGAACTTACGTTCGACCCTTCGTCCTTCTTGCAGCTTTCAATTAGTAACTGATTAGTGCGAATAAAATGATTCCGTTTTAAATAATGTAGAAAAAGAAAAAGAAAAGAAAAAAAAAATGAAGAAGAAGAAGAAGAAGCCCTTAATTGATCTCGAAACTCGATAAAGTAGCTGGTATATATATATACAATCGCAATTAGTTTAGGGATTAATTTTTATTCATTGAGTAATTAAACGCAGTCCACGGCGGTCCTCAGCAAGTCAGGTAAGCTCTTGAACCAGGTATATTCTAGGGGACGATGAATAATTACAGGTAAATTTATCAGTTCTCTTGTCTCCGAGAGCCTGCGGCGTCGAGCCAAAGTCTCGTGCCGAAAACGAGGACGAGGTCGAGGTCGAGGTCGAGGTCGATATCGATTTCGATTTCGATGTCGAGGTTCAGGGTGCAACCGGTGAAAATGAATATGACGATGCCGATCGTGATTGTTGTCGTCATTATTATTATTATTATTATTATTATTATTATTGTTGTTGTTGTTATTATAATTATTATTGTGAAAATGAAAATGATAGCCGTCGTCTTTTACCGGTAATAACGCCGCCACGCAGTACTAACTGCATTGATCAGGGGATGATGGTTCGTCCTCCGTCTGCGTGGCGACGTTCCTCACTCACGTGGGACTCTCTCTACCACCCCCGACGCCGATACCGATTCCGACGCTGATTCCACCGCAGGCTGGACCCGTCTCCCAGGGTAGAGGCGGCGGTGTTGTAGCCAAAGAGAGGGAGGAACATCGAGCCATTGAACATCTTTCCATCGAGCACCTCTCTATACCTGTAACGAACGAGACTCGACAACTACTTGACACGAATTAACCTCCATTCGTTAACCTGCGATTGATTTTCTTCCATTTCTTTTCTCACTTTTCTTGCAATTATTATATATTTCCATTTTATTTTAATTCCTTTCTTTCTTTCTTTCCTTCTTATATGTAGATTCGTTTTTTACACTATTTACAATATTATACGTCACGGTGAAATCGATCGAAATAAAATATCGGAGATAATCTTTTTTTTCTTCTAATCACTGACACGATTCGAAGAGATATTTTATTTATTCAATCCTTTCACGGCTGATTATATATATACTTGTATTTTGAAACATAATGAGCAATTATTTCATATTTTATGGATTTTGATTTAAATCGATTAAATCTACCGAAGGAAAAGTATGGTCGTTGCGGATCGCGTCGTTTATCAAAACTTTTTGAAACTTGGAGGATATATTGTAAAATTATGTCATTTCGGGGAAGACAAATAATATATAAAGATATAACTTTAGTCTGCTATATATCGTTGTGAGCATATTTACACTTTTTTTTTTCTTAACTTTTCAAGCGAGGAATGAAAAAAAAAGAGAGCAAATAATTACTTCGAATTGAAAATTTTCGTATCTATAACTTAAATTCATTAAATATGATCGATTTACTGCGAGATTACATCGATGTAAGATATTCCCTTCATATTTGAAGGAATTTTGAAAAACGATACAGCCTGTAAATATATAAATATTTTTTTTTTTTTTTTTGTAAAACTAATCGATGCATATCAAAGTTCATGAAATTTCGAATAATTGGTGTGAAAAATCTGACTGGATGGAATATTTCTTCATCCATCAGTGATTTGAAAAAAAAAGAAATTATTTCTAAGCTAGAAACTTTAGTTCCGCAGCTTGGCAAAAAAAAAAAAAAAATTCTTCGAAACCGAAATTCAAACATTTTTATGAATATAAATAAAAGTAATACAAAATAAAAGTAATTCCGCGAAGCTCCGTTCGAAAAATTTCTACATGTTTCGGCATTTTGGTCGAACGATATTTTTCTTTATTAATCCTGAATTAATTACCGCTCTACCGAAGACTTTGTCTGAGTTTTGTAGGAAATTTTTTATACCAAATTTTAAGATTTCCAATAAATCTTATAGAATAAATATTCATAGTAAAAGATGCAGGCATAGGTATCTACAGGAGTTTCTCCAATACATAGATAATAATTTATCGATACATCAAATCTTAATAATCGAGTAATTTCATCCTCTGGGAATCGTTGTGTGAATATACCTGACATCTACCTTCACCTAGTTTGATTGGAAACTGTGGATATTAATTACATTTTGGCTCATATGCGTCGTAATTTATAATGGGCTTCAGTAATTATGAAGTATTATATCTGATGCGAAATGCGATATTGCAGTACTCAAATTCTGTCGAAATCATGTATTTTGATCTTCTCATAACTTCCCTGAAACTTTCAGGCTCAAGTTAGTTGTAAATTGAATCCTGCGCTGTGGTGGCATGGATAAGGATCATCAAATAAAAAAAAAAAACAGTGAGATCATTGATACCGATTTTCTCATCCCTTGAGATCTAGCTATCGCACCGTTTCTAATTAGGAAAAGAACAACGCGAGTCAAGTAGCGTTGAGAAAGTCTCTTACAGGGATGAAACTTTACATAGGATGTATAAGCACGCCGCGGAGTGTACACAAACTATAAGTTTTCTCAATTCCAGGGGATGATTCGGGGGTCTAGCTGATACCCTGCCGTTACAAACATAGTATAGTCTTCGTTATAAAATCTGCGAAATACAGGCAATAAAAAAAAAATTGTGCTGGCGCCTGCACTTAGGCAGCTAACTACGCAGAGGCGCACCTTGGACTATCTAGTTTTAGGTACGTACGACCGCTGAAGACAAAAAAACGTTTTTTCGGTTCAAGAGTGTGAGCTAACTCTTCGACAAGCTGTTTTTGTCCGTCAGTGACGTAGTCCAGTGATTCGTGAGGTGGGAAAATCTTGTAATGCAGATAAACGGTCATGCGCGCATAAAATCCGGCAACTCAGCGTTCGCCTCTGTGCAGTTGGCTGCCTAAATGCAGGCCCTGCGGCGATTTTTTAAATGGCCTGTGACTCGGACTCCTCGAGTCACGCACTGGAATTAAAGCACGTAGTTCGAGACCAGCTTGTGTATTTCTCTCAGGGAATTGTAGATTCCACTTGGTTATCAAGTTTATCATTCAATTAATGTACGGTTGATCGAAATCCAACTAATCTCAATGACTGTTTTAAAAGTCTCTCATTCCGTATACAAAACTTTTTCCTTCTTACTCCGCTTTGATGTATAAAAGAAAAGAGAAAAAAAAATCATGAAACTTTTATCACACTTCTAACTCTCGAAACTTTTGCCCTGAAGTACAATAGATCCAACTTTTTGCAAACAAAGGGTCGTCGTTCGGCCGTAAAAACTATATAGACGATTTATTTACAGCTTATTATTCTACTTACATAGGTATAGGTTTGTAACAGGTATATGTATGTTTCCGAATTTTATCGTCCATATAAATTATCGAAACAGTTGAAGAAAGAGAAAAAAATAAGTGGAAATATTCTTACCTGACAAATCCAAACCTCCGATACTACAAATGTCCAGACCTCCGGTACTTGTTGCACAACAGTGCTGTTTCGGACCCAAAGGTTTTGGTCTGCATAAGATCTGGTGAAAAGGAAGAGAAAAAAAAAGCTAAAATAGATTGAAAGTGAATAAGGATAGAGTGGAAAAAGCATGAGAATATTTTTGACCATTCATTTGCGATGGGGAAAGAAAAGCAATTTGGAATCTCCTACAGAAGTTTGATTTCATTCGTCAACGGTAGTTCTCTATGTCTCGTAGCAGTTTTCTATGTCGGTCAAGTCCACCCTGAGGAATTTGATCGTAGTTTTATTTGCCGAATCACGAAGAGGGGGAAGAAGTACCGGAAGAGAATAGAACAGAACGGGACTGAATGTTGACCGAGAATCGTCGTGAGAGGAGAAGTAATTGAATGCTGTGCCGTGTTACATGTATACTTTACCTCGCGCAGGTGATTTCCCGGTAAAATTTACCTTGGTGTATAGAAGCTCCTTGGAGATTCGTCGGAAGTGATTGTTCAACAGCCAGTAAAGAAAGGGGTTCCAAAAGCTGTTTGAAAGGGCGAGCCAGGTGGCGAGGAAGTCCAAGAACGGCGGTGGCTTGCTTCCGGTACAGGCTGCCACCACTTCCTGAATCGTCCAAGGTGTAACCATGACAATAAAGCCCAAACTCATGGCTGCCATTGTCCGAGATGCAGAAGTGGACAGTCGCCTTTCGTGAGCAACCAGCTAGAAGCAGAGAACTCGGCGCATTCAACCCCTGGAATACGAGCACTAAAAGATGCGCGATATTTCTCGCGATATAAATTCCTGTATTACTTTTCTTCCTTTTCTCTTTCAGGACGAGCACGAGGTGAGTGCTTTCCAGTCCCTCGTTACTCGAGTCTCCGTTCAATGTAAGTCGTTTCAAAAAACGTTGAGCACTTTTATTCCGAGCTGACACTTTGGCTGAACAGAAACTGATTTAACTACGAGCTAATTACGAGCTAGCCAAGCTTCAACGCCTCCTGTCATTTAAGGCACGGGCAATCTCGTGGCGTCAAAAAGCTGTGGAAGTAGGATTACGTAGCTGTTCTCGTCTCGAACGCGGAACTCTATCCTGCAAGGCTACGAGGATTAATGGCCTGGACCAAGTTCCTCTCTTATCCTCCCGACTCCCCTTTCGCCAACCCCAAAATCTCTCCGTCATATAACGGTTGTCAGTCGAGCTTCCTCCTTTCGAGAAGCTTTTCCGGATTTTCGGGTTACCAGATTTAACGGGACTTTTGCCATGTAGTCGGTTCAGAAGAATCTTTATAATTGCCACAGTGGCAGCACTGGTTAAAGTAAGAGTTAGACAATGAGACGGGAACTATAAGATAGATAGACCTTACGGCATTTCCGGTTTGGCGCGGTTAGAGGCAAGTCACTTGATACTAAACAACGATTTATATCTGATGTAATCCATATCAATAAAGCAGTAAAATGTGCATCTATACCTTCATTCGTATCCCACAATTCCCATATTAGTGTTTTTCGGAATTTTTGTTATAATTGAATAGAATATGATAAAACGTTTTATTCCTGTTAAATTTTTTGTCGAAAATTGGGGAAACGATATCCCACTCTTTTGGGGGAAATAAATTGTATGATACAACGTGAGAGTAAAACCATTCCGTTGGGAAGTAAATTGTACGCGAGTGTATAACCGCGAGCCTGCCAATTTCGGTAAAGCAGACTTTTGTTTGACTTGAGGTATATAGGTAGGCGGTAAGGGGTGTTCCGGGCGAAACTTCGAGGATGGTTTAATCAAGGGCTGTTGTTGCCGCGAGTTTACCCCTTTAGAGAATATTGCCAGTCGTTGAAACGGCGAGTATTGGCCAACGGGAATAAGCAGACATCGAGGTCGACAGGAAAACGTTTATCTCGAATTCAAATATGAAAATGCGCCATTAGCATACGGGATTCTGGCGGAAGGGCAGCCGCAAGACAAACTACCAAGCCGACATTAGCATGGGCGAAATTTATCGTCCCAACTTCCCCAATACCAGACAGTATAACCGCAATCGCGCATCGTTCGCTCGCGAATTTTATATTTTCTATTTTATATTTCGTCGTTATGATACGCGTACGTAGCTAGTATACAGCAACACACGTATCCATACGTGAAATTTTCCCCCGAGTTTCCAGCCCTTGGCTCAATATAAACCAGAATTTGAAACTGGCTCGAGACTGACCAGATCCGCGTATAGAAGCGGACCCCCGATGAAGGGAACAAACAAAACCTGAGGGTGAAATTAATTCCAACGTATTTTCCAGGCGTTAATTTTCTTGCCGAAGAAATTCGAAACGGAGGAACGATTTTCCGGTTTAATTTTAACAACAACAAAAAGTAACGACGGTTCTTCGCCGGAACGACGTTATAGTCGCGGTGAAAATGAAGTAAAAATAAACCCTCGGACTAAGACTGTAGAGTGTTTTATTGGCGCGTTTGGGGTATCTTTGGGTGTAATTCCTATCGTCCGTTGAGATGAAATATATACCCTCGAGGAGCGTTATCCTCTGGGAAAGGCGGGAAATTTCAAATGACCTGTTAGGCCTTTCATTAAATTCCCGGTTCCGTCCGGAATCACGTTCGTTATTATCTTTTTCGCCATTACCCTGTTCTACAGGACCAACGGTCCCGATCCTTTATTCGATTTCACGTTACCCAATACCCTGGCCTCTCCGAATCGAGATTTTACTTCTCAAACGACGCCGACAACTCTTCACGATCTCGTTAGCTTTTCTTATTCAACTTATCGCCGAGCTGAGCTGGAGTATCAATGAGGAATAAAGGCGGGCCAAGTTTGATCAGTTCATTCATTTTATACAGAAAATAAATATCCGCACGAAGAAGAGAAGAGGATATCTATCACGGCTCACTTTAGCCGAAAAACCGGGGCTTTGGAAGGTCAATTTTTTTATCATTATAAGGTTTAGTCTCGGAGAGATAAGGGCGAGGAACATTCAATACCGATCTCGATAATTGAGATATCCTTTCGGGGTGAAGAAAAATGCCTTTCTTCGACTAGTTAAAAGGACGGGAATCGGCCCGGGGATGTTTATACGCTTTATAAATGCGAGAATATATATTTCCGAGCTGGCAAACCCGAGGCGGGATTGGTTACAGAGCCAAAAATGCGATCGCTACAGAATCCGGGTTAATGCCTGCTCCCTTAACGCAGTCGAACTGACTCGAGTCCTCGCTCCTCGTCGACGCTTTGGAAAAAAGATTCCGTGCGAACGACTCTTGGCAGTTAACTCACGGGGGCGAGGAAATCGCGAGAGGAAGAGGAAGAGGAAGAGACGGTGAGAAAAAAAGGAGGAAACACAACGAGGATGAGTAGAATAAAGGCCTGCAGGGTACCATGGGCCATGGTCGATCCCAAGTAACCTTTTACTTCTCTGGTATTTCTGCGCCGTTAAGACAGCTCGGAGACTTCCGTCCGGAGAAGCGTGAGATCAATCATATGTTCGCTTAGAGAAATGTGAGGTTTACGTCCTCGCTTTATTCCTTTTATTTTCCTCTCCTTGCTTATTCCCGGTCTATTAAAGAACGAGTAAATGACATTTTGCAGAAAATAAGGAAAGCGGGAGAGACGCGCCCTGGAGCTTGAAGGGGAGGTAAAACTCGCATTAGGAATGGAGTTTGACGGAAAGTGTCTGCGCGAAGAAGACGAAGAAACGAATGAATTGTTCACCGGTATTTCGTAATTGAATTCTATTATTCAATGGCGAAAAGCCGTCTAAACCTTTATCTTATTTTTACCTTATTTTGTCCGGCTCCACAGCCACTTTCTTACTTTTCACTTTATTCGCCTCTGGTCTGCAGGATCGAATCGCAGAAGGATAATCCGCAGGATCAAGAGACCCCAGCGCAGTCGAGCACCAGACCAAGAGTCTTATGACTCGGATTCCCTTTTTCTTACATCGGTAGATATACTCGAGCGAACATCTTTAATGCATGTCGTTTTCCCCTTCGTTAATAATCGCTACTATCCATTACGTTATTAATTACCCCATATCATCGGATGTTACGGCTCACTCATTCGCCCGATTTATTGACTGTAACGAAATTTATACATCGATCGGACATTCCACGAGATAAATTCTCGGCACTTATCATAAATTATTCTTCGATCCTCTCGCCTCTCGCTTTTGTCTCCCGCTGAAATTCACCCAGTCGAAAATCCGGGCCGGATTCCAAGAGAAAAGGTTTTTACAACAGAAAATCGTCACTTTCATCAAAAACCGACTCCGCTGACATCGGGATTGACAAGTTGAAAGATTGATTGATTTTGTGGAAAAAATTTCACTCATACGATTCGTCGAACGATTTAGAATATTCAAAATTTTACATATACATTTTTTATAATATTAGATAAGTTATAATTTATTGTTGGACAAATTGCTATAGATAAAAAAGTTGTCCGGCGATACAGAGAAACAAGATATTCGAGCTATGTCCTTATCTATACATCATTGTTTTTTTCCTAACGTTAATAATTCTTCCTTCTATTAGTTTCTTTCTGAGATATAGGTACATACACCTACCAGTTATATCCAACTAAAATAAGGAACAGTTGCTACGTGGGATATGTGTCAATTCTATTGCTATATCGATCAGCAACCCCCGCATATTTGCCGTCCAACTTCACTCGTATTTTTCTCTCTTTTCTACTCCATCGTTCAGCCCTTACACCGCCCTTATTCAACCCCGCTTCTCTTCTCTGCTCCTTCTTCTCTTCCCTCTACCCTCTCGATTCTTTCGCTTTCAATAGACCAGCCATGAATCCCTCAGCATCCAATAACTTGAAGGGAAATAACAACTGTGTTCTTTCATATGTGCAAGCGATATTATATGAGATGTGAAGATAAGGTCTTCGAGCCACTCTAGTGCGGTATACCATATGATTGCGGAAGAATATCTTTATCTCGTCGAGGGAAATTCTGACATGTAAAAATTTCTATTTATTTATTTAATTTTTTCCTTTTTTTTTCCAGCCTGCATAAGAAATTAAATATGTACTCAGATTTTCTTTGACCTCTGGACATTTTCCACCAGATAAAATGAATCATATGGAACGATCTGAACGATGATTAATCGCGAGCGATTAACTGCTGCATATAAACTCAAACTTTTTATAATAATTTATTCAAATTTATTTCTGGGATTATCGTTCCATCATAATACCTTTTTTACTTGTCTAGTCTGCGAAGTGTGACGAAAAAAGTCCCGCTTCAGTTTTTTTTCTCACAAAATCCTTTGTACATATATATTATTCCATCATACGAATCGCTGCTTGGAGATAAAGTTTTTTATTTTTTTTTTGTTTTTTCTTTTTAATCACAGCTGGTATACGTTGAAGAAAAATTCTACGCACTAAGTCGATTTTACACTCCGATTTTTAAACATGATTAAAAAAATTATTTCAAATTTTACAGGATATAGGTCGCATTGTTGAACGAAACTTTTTGAAACTTGGAAGAATTATTATGGATATAAATAATTATAAAATTAAAAAAAAATAAAAATAAATACATAAACTGAGTCGATAGAATGTATGTGATTTGAAGAAATGCACCCTTACACTCGTCGAAGCCTCATCAGTCTTTCTGTCAATACGATTGCGTGGAGAAAGGCGTTTTATAATCGTTTATAAAATTGATTGTATATAATAGAGGGATCGGGGTGAGATTAATGACTATCCTACTCAGTCTTCCCCTTCGCACACGCATATATATATTAATAATGAATTCATTGAGATGAATTAGGGTAGAATAATCGGTGATCAGTGTCAATCGAACCGTCAGTCCTTTTGTTAAAGCAATTCGAAATTTTCCTTTCAATCCTTCGGAGACTATACTCCGGTTTACCTGTTCCCTTAAAATCCCGATTATACCAGCTTGAAATATCACCACCATTTCTTCCTCCTCCTGCACCTTTAACGTTATCCCTCGGCCTTCTCTCTATATCTAGTCCCCTTTCACCCTCGCCCTCTCGTCCTTGCCAGTAAGGTAATTACCTACCCAACCCTAACCCAACCTTAAACCAACCCTAACCCAGCCCTAACCTAACCATCAGAAGCTTCTATCTCTGGCTGTGTGGGAGCCTCCAAGTTCGAACGCTTCTTCGGATGACATTCGCGCATCCATTGACCCAGATTCGGAAATCATACATTAAAGTGTACGGGTATTGGTGCGGAGGAAATTTTTCGTCAAAATGAACCTCGGACGATTTGTCGAATCTGAGATAACGGCTGTTCTATTTATCTATGATTATTACTGTCGATATTATTTCCCGGGCCATTTCAGTACTACTACTTATGTCTATCAACGGTTATAAGCTCAGCTTATATAGGTATCCAGTCTCGTATCAGATACCGAGACGTAAAGATATGCGAGTTGAAGCTTGCGGGGATGGTATAAGAAATTGTGACTCCATCGGAACTTTGACTATAATTATTATTCGGGGATGATAATTTTTCCATAATCATTGAATGGCATACGGGGTGTACAACAATCCAAGAAAATTTTGCGCTACAATTGAGTATATCAAATTCAAAAAAGAATTGAACATGTGTTGCCATCCGGCAGACTTTATTTGGTTAAAAAATACGGTGTTCAATTTGATCAATAATCACATTTTCATATCGGAAAATAAATAAGTTTTTTCGAAGGTAAAATATGGCAGTAATTTTTTTTCGGAAATAATAGTATTTCAAGACTATGCCACTAAATTTTTAGCTAAAAATATAAAAAATCACCCGAGTTATGAATATTTATGTAAAAAAACTCATTTTTTTCCGTTTTTTTTTTTTTTACTATCTTAAATAGAAAAAATGGCTATAAAACCTGTTGGACTATTAAAAAGATATGTTAAACTATATCCCGTAAAATATTTTGATCAAACTAATCAAGGAAATATGGTGCATAATTTATATCTCATTTATAATATACAAGGCTTTACAGATTACGCCCTGTGTAAATTTATCGCACGAAATTCATTGGTATAGGATATTGTAATACGGCACGAAATCAAAACCCCCATTTCCATAGACGGAGCTGGTGAATCAAATGTCAAAGAGCAACGCGTCGTACTTTGTCGAAGAGATTATGCAAAAGCAATGAAAAATCTCTCGCGGTATTCGAATGTACATCTGTACCTTTCACCGCGGTTGATCCAGGGGTTGAAATATGCGAAACACGTCAAAGCCGTGATCATGATTCTATCGGAAATTGACTCGTACTGCAATACGAATTTTTTGTTGTTTTGTTGTCGCGATTTTTTGTCCTCAAAATTAGTTTTATCTGATTTTGCGAGAGTATCATTATTAACGGGGTGAAATTGCACGGTGACTGGTATGCAAAAACAGTATTTCTACACCTCGAGTTTTATTCATTTCGTTCGTTTTTTGGTTTTTTCCTTTTTTTTTTTTTTTTTGTCGAAGCCGGATATCGAATGATATTCGGATATCTGGCATCGCGAATTTTCGCTGTGTACAGTTTTAGCCCGTGAAAACGAATCGCGTCCTGGCACTCAATTGGCGTGAAAATTTCAGCTCGATTCCGCCGCCTCGTGCCGAATATAACAACGCGGTTATATACGTCGCGGGCAATAACTTTAACAATGTTATTTTCCAAATTGCTAATCTACGCTCCGCAGAGACTCACAGCCACAATATCCGCCTTTCACGCATGCAGATGCGAATTCACAGCACATATAATCCACGCACGTTTGACCAGTCGCGTTTAAATGATGAAAAAGAAGAATCCAACAGCGATTTCGTTACCAATCGAATTCCCGAGGGGATGTAAGAGGCGAAATTCGCGGAAGACAATACACGAGAAAAAAGAAAAGAGAAAACTCTAAGATGGCGGCGTTCAATCTCTCTCTTTCTCTTACTCGATTTACTTTTTTCTTTTCGATTCTTTTCCTCAATTGTTTCCCACCTCTTTCTCCCTTTTTCTTTCCTTCGATTTCTCTCCCCTTTTCTTTTCGCCGAAATTTCAATCGATTCTTCACGTTGCATGAATATATAGAGCTGTACCCGTGCCCATCGTACTTGTTGTTACAAGAACCGTGGGTGGATTCATTCCCTTCTTTCTTCCTCCCCTTTTATTCTCGTGTATTCAGAAACTCGCGGAATACCGCGCGCGGTGTAAAAATAAAGCGGTAAAATCTAGAAAAGAAAAGAAATAGAGAAACGGTTTGATTAATTTTCGCAAATACTTGCCTCTGCTCCACAAACGCAGCGCGAGATTCCACTCCGTTCTTTCTGCACCGCAATAAAATCCTTCGCGGTTATTAAATTCATATTTCTAATTAAAAATGGCGGCCAGGCGGCGCCCGCTAGTCAAATTTTTGATTTTATGACAAACTTTCGTTAATATATCATATTCGCATCCCGGGTTCGCCGACGGATTTAGGATACTTATTCTTGCGCCTAAACTTTTTTTCACTTCTCTCATATTCCGCGGGGGCCGGCCAGCCAGTTTGGATTTTAATTAAACTAGGGGAGAGGTTCGCGCCCTTATTTCCACCGCGCAGATATACCTAACGGTAATAATATTATTATCCCTCTCGCATGCGGCTATCTCGATACTTAATTAGATCTGATTTTTTCGTCGGCTCAGTTTTTATTCTCGCCTTTTATTCGCCTACGGATCACGTCGTCGCGCTCAAATCGTATTTATAGCAAGAAAAAAACTGACTAGACGGATCCTTCTGCGGGTGATTTTTTGCCGGGGTTTACGGTGATCCCCGCCTGAGCTAAGGGCGCTATTGATAAAGGGTGGAAAATAAAGACTCGAAAATTTCTTAACGTTTTTCGTTTACGACGGAGGCAACGAGGCACGGGCAAGAGGAACCGTATTGGTGATTTTTTAGACCAGTTTAAAACGACTATCTTGTTCGCTGCAAGTTTTACTAAGTCATTTGGTAAAGGGAAAATTTATCGCGTGATTTATATCATATATCGAATTATAAACTACGAGAGTACGTCCTAGACACAAGCTCTTTAATAAAGGCAACGTAGGTAGGTACGCGGTGTACCGTAGAGGCCGATAATTTATGTTCGAGACATAATGATGTTGGTTATAATTTAGTTTATGCAAAATCGCTTCGTGTCGGGGAATGCATAGATGGCGTGTGAGAAAATCCAATTATTCGTCATTCGAAATGAGGCAAAAATCCGTACAGAGATATCGGAGCGGAGTTCAAACAGTCAGAGTGTAATTATCCTCGTACACATTTTTTCCACGTATATTTATTTCCAGCTTCTTTCTTTCATCGAATAAATCGAATCGACGAGTATTTGCCAAGTGAAGTTCGTTTTTCGCCCACATTCTATCTAGTCCCGATAAATTCAAGCGATCTGACAGTACACAGAACGTTTCTTTTTTTTCTTTCGGTTTGTCTATTTTTCTTTTTGATTTTTCTAGTTCCTCTTTTATTTTTCAGATTTCATTGTTATTTTTATCCTCGCACGCCGTTCGAACAATGCAAGGGTGGTTCGACGTTGGAATTGAATTCACCCCGTAGGTATATAGCGAGTTGCGAGCGAAGTATAGACAGCCACTTTACTCAATATCTAATGAAACTTTCGCCCTTAAGTTGCTAAGTTACAAGTTACAAGTTCCTCGAGATTCGAATGGAGGAAAGGGAGACGGAGGCCAAGATGCTCTCGAGCGGGCTTTACCCTGACATTAGATTCGGTCCAGGAACTAGTTTTGGAAAGCAGATGTTCCGGGTGTCACCAAAACTTAGCATCTTGCTGTTGCACTAAATTAAACAGATAATTCCACTTAATTAACCATACGGAGTGAGGAAACTTTCCTGCCAGCTGCTCACTCATATCTACGTAGTTAATAGATGAAAAATCCGACAATTATCTTTCTTTTTTTCTTGTACGCGACTTTCGTCTACAAAATATTCTACTTCGAGTCTTCCGTTTCCTTTTTTAAAATGAAATAACATTCGGCGCCAAGAGGATCGCGGATTCTTTACTGGGTCAAGTGCGGAGGCAAAGTTGCGTCGAAATGCTTGGTAGATAATTCTCTAAAGTTTGTAAAAATCTTGTTGTTTGGATGGACCATGTGTATAGCTGCAGGGGAAGTAGGTAAGTACGTTTGAAAATTTCTTGACCCAGTTTTAATCCCAGTTTTAAAGAACAACTGGTCCCGAATTGAAGTACACAACATTTTATCGTTGTTTCAGGGAAATGGAATTTTATCCTGACATTAGCGGGGATCCTTTCTGCATTTCCTTCTCCGGACGAGGCCCCGATATATCTGTCTCCCTGCAGCGGTATAAGGTCTTGCTTCATTGGCTACAGAGCGAGAAAGAAATAAGAAAAACGGGAAAAACTGCTAAAGTAAAATCGAAAAGCGAGAAGAAGAAGAAAAAAAAAGGCTGAAAGCTTTCCATCTTTTGCAATTTCCTGGCTCCCTTCGTCGCTGCGAATAAACGAGCCTCTAACACGCTAAAGTCTGCCTATAACAACTCCTGGGCTAGACAAAAGGATTCGAAAACGGAAAGTTCAGGTCAATTGTCTCGCGAAGTGGAGCGAAATGATTTAAGGATGATTTTAAATCTCCCTCGATCTGTTCGATCGTCTGTATACCTACCACGTTCTACATATGGGGCATTCCACGTCAAATTTGCAATCTATGTACCCCGTACCCCCTTAGATTTGGATAATTTCTGGGTATGATATTGCGACCAACCTAAAAGGATCTCTGATTTTTGTTTTTTCAAATTTTTTTAGCCACCAGTGAAATTTAAAAAATGCTCCATATATAAAGTATACGTGATTTGAGAATCGTTGTGATAAAAATTGCGGTACAATATGCCGCGATAAACTTCAGCCTCCACGCTGATTCGGTTTCATAACTTTTCATGGGACCATGAAGTCCCGATTTATTCAAAATTTCGGCATGTGTTTTACCGGGGTGATTCGGTTTTGAATAAATTGTTGCTACCTTTCCGAAGCTCCCGTTTTCTCCCCGAGTCTGGAGGCTAGACTAGCGGAAACGAAAAGCTTCTCTTTAAAGTGTCGCGTATTCAAGTGTCAAGATCCAGTGTAAGGATGAAATAAGGAAAGCAATAAACAATAAGGACGAGAATATCGTCCCTCCGCGATTCATGACGAGAGACAAAAAAAATTCTCCTACATTTTGCAAATTCTTATTTTCCAACCGTTCATTTTCCTTCGCAATTATTTCTTCGCTTCGTTTTACATTCGTCGAATATCTGCGATTTAGAGGAGAATGATCTTTGGAAGGAAGAGAAAAGCCAGGGAAAGGATCGGTGTTGGATTTTTATAGACACTGAGGGAATTTCAAGACAACTGACGAGAATTTCAATTACGATCGATTCGTTTCTCTTCTTTTTCGATGTAATTTTTACCCCGTTTCCCTCTTTTTCTTTAGTTTTAATTCTTTGGGATCTTCTCTTTTTCTTTCGCTTTTCCTAACTTTCCACCCTTCCTTTTTATCTCCCCATTCCCTTTCACCGAAAGCTCATTTTTTTTTTTTTTGTTTTTTTTTTTCACTCCGTTCATCGCGAAGCGAATATTCTGAAGCATGAAATAGATTCACCGCGAAAATACAAGATTATATTTCTATTCTCTGGAAAACACTGAAATCGGTGAAAGTTAAGCATCGTTTAAATACCAACGACGGAAGACTCGCTCGTCTAAGGCTTATCGTACCTCTTTTCCGTAAAAACGAAGACATTCGACCATCTTTTTCTCGTTTTAATTAATCCGTCGCCACTTAATCTTGGGAACTCTTCACCCCTGATATTGGGGGACGTAATCACGAGCTTCGTTTTTATTGTCACGGTGATTAATCCCGAGCTAGAAGCTCTCGGTTCGAAAAGGGTTGATAATACTCAATTCCAAAATGCCATACAGTAAATATTGTAACTCACTGATTACGCTGTTAACCAGCCCGCAAACTCGGATTATCGTTACGATATATTATCGGCTATGGTGTAATCTATAACGACATTCATTAGTCGTGAATGAAATAAAAATCGATCGCGTTCGTTCGCTACGTGTAACATCAGAGTGATTCTGAAAACAAAAAAAAAAACAGGTTCAAAAGTTTCATTTAGGCATAAAAATACGCCTGTTAAAATTTCAGCCTTTAATATTAACATTTATAGGTTCCACATCGCACTTTTCCATTTTCATTTTCTTCTGATTTTTATAACTACCTAACGATGCGTTGTAAAGAAAATCTACAAACGTGTTTTTGTATGGAATTGAATGCACTAGAAAAAAGGTCTTCTGGTCTTTTTCGATAAATCTAACCGTTTCGAAGTTTCATTGGCGATTCTGTTCATTTAATGGCAAGACTAATTTCCAAACGGTTCAATTTATCGAAGAAGACCAAGAGATCTTTTTTGCAGTGCATTCAATTCCCTGCAAAAATATGTCTACAGATTTTCTGTACGACGCATCGTTAGGTACTTATAAAAATCGGACGAAAATGAAAATAGTTTTCCTATATTATTCTTATATGGAAAATAGAAAAGTGCGATGCGGAACCGCTAAATGTTAATATCAAAGGCTGAAATTTTAACGGGCGTATTTTTGTGACTAAATGAAACTTTTGAACCTGTTTCGAAGAAAGAAAAAAGATTTTTTTTTATTAGAATCACCTTAGTGTAATATATATCGCAAGTGCGAATTCATTAAGATAGACGATGTGCTCCTCGCGCGCTCGCGATATTAAATCTATTTGAACTTCTCCTCATTCTCATTCTCCAATTTCTTTTTCTTTATTTCCTCTTCTTTTTATCGATTTCTATGTAAAATGAGTAGTTTTACAGTTTTTATTATGGTTATAGCTTCGGATTAAATTCTAGACAAGCTGATGCGAGAATAAGGGGAGTCAGTGACCCTTTACTTGGAACCAAGAGCTCCCACCTTGCCTCGACGACCGTAACAAACACCGTCGAAGACGAGGAGCCTCTTTCTTGGAGATATTTCATAAAGAAAGTTGAGTGTTGCGCTAAGGAGCCCCCTGGGAATCTCTCTTCGTTCATCGGGGACTTTCCACCGCGCGCCCTCAGGACGTAGTCTCTCGCTATCTCTCTCGCAAACTTTACTACTAAAAGGTTCCCGGCTTTTCGTTTTTCCCGCTGTTCATTTCTTTCATTCTGTTTTCTTTTTTTTTTTCTCTCTCTTTTTCTTCCGTTTCCGTTTTCGTTTTCATTATCATTTTTCCTCTAATTTCGAAGAGAAAAAGTACAACGTATTAAAGCCCGGACATGCTGTTCACTTGATAAACTTTTTCCGGCACACTTTCGTTCATTCGAACCTCAATTTTCATCCCTCGATCGAAATTAAGAAATTTTCACAGTATCTTCGAATTTTTATCGAAATCCATTTAACGCGTCGATAATAAATAAGTAAATTGATTATCTGAGTCCAGCTCACCCTTTCGATGTGCCCTCCGCTTACTACTTCCGGTGTGTTTACGCAGACCACCCTCTTCAGTCGTAGTTTGTTGACGTGAAACGCGGAACCATAGCAGTACATCAATACCATCGTAGTAGGGAAGTAGAAACAACAGCATGCTAATATCCTGAAAGTTGAGAATAAAGATAGGGGAGAAGATTACCTAAGCTTTAATTTCACCGAGTATATCATCATTTTTACCGCCAGATCGAACGAATCAATTTTCACTCATGGATATAGATTGCGGCGAAAAAAAAGAGAGAAAAAGAAAAAAAACTTTGAACGTTCAAATTACTGGAGGTCCCGAGAAATCCTATCCTCTTACTCGAAGAACTGCGACTTATACCCGGCCCGGTAGAAATTACAAAATGCTTTCAAAAAACGGGACGCTAAAGTACGAGAATGAAGTCGCCAAACGATGGAATGAATTTCCAGGGGTCCAGATCCTCCGGCGATCTACACTTGAGTGTATTGAACGCGTTTTGTAAAATACCACGAGGAGGTTCACGGTATATATTAGGATGGTGGTTGTTCGAGGTCTGAACGAATTTTCATGGGGCCATATTACGCCCAAATGTTAATTTAATAAATGAAAAATAAATAAGAAGAAGTCCTGTAATTGATCTCGATTTTTATTTTCATATTCAAGCCTTTATACCCCCAAGGGATGAAATTTTCCATTTTTTTTTATACTTTCGGTAAATATTTCATCGTGGCACGTCTTATTTGTAAAAAAAAAAAAAATCATCTCTGATTTCGTGAAATCAGTGGGTATCGATGCTACTATTGGGTAAAACTTCGTTGTCAATTTTCCAAGCGATATTTTGTGAATTTAATATAAAGCCAGACTCAAATGGCGTACAATTGACATAGAATACCCCATAGAAAATTTCAATGTTTTCTTCAAACAGTAACATAAATGCCCACTAAGTTCTAAGGATTGCAAATTTTTAGACAGATATCAAAGCGTGTTTATTTTAAATGTAAAAATTCATCCCCTTAGGTGGTCAAGGGTCAAATATTGAAACAAAAAATCTGAATCAATTACAGAGCTTTCGTTTCATTTATTTGGGGCTAATTCCGGGGGTGGTAGGAAAAACATTTCCTCTACAACCCCGGCTAAAATACATCCCGATATTTAATATACAGGGTGACTTTTCTCCGGGGTCTGATCTGGGAGGAGTTTCTGTTTAGACTGTATTTCTGAAGTGTTGAAACGTCGAAGCTCCTCCCATATAAAACCTCGGAGAAAACTCACCCTGTATATTTATAGTTGACCGATCTTTTTTTTGGGGTGTTTACTAGCCGATTATATTACGAGACTATTAAAATACCGTTCGTTATCATTTATTATAAACTTACCTGAGGGAGGCACGTGCGAAGAAAGGATCGCAGGCCAGGAGACCAGAGCCATTGAAGTAGTAGCCACCCCTAGGTAGTACGAGGGCGCCGAAGACCGCGACGCTGGCTATCCAGGTGGTCGACATCACTGCAACGCAACCCTGCCGCATGTAATACTGCGTCAACATACACAAAAGAAACTTTACATACGAGACTACGAAGTGAGCTTTGACTTCTATTTTATTGTCTCGAAGCTGTCTATGCGGGAAAAGTAGACTGCAATGAACTAAAAGACGAGAAAATTCGCCTCTTTTGACTCATCGTCAGTCCTCAGTCGAAGAAGGGAATAATCACTGAATTGACTGTTGAAAATTTGAACAAAGTAATCGCGGGCCTCAGGGACGTTCGGAGTAATCAGAATTCCAAATTACATCATCTCGACGATCGCATAACTTGAATAATACTTTTAATATCGCCCCGTGCGTATACCAAGACATCGACATCCTTTAAGCACTCGACGTTCTCCCTTTCTTAAGGAGATATTTTCATCGTAATATCCCATAGCTTCTACAGTAATTAATTCTAGAACGACATTGAATCTTACAAGACAATTAAAGCTCAATTCCATCCATTTACTCAAGATTTTGAAACGCTCAAACACAATGGCAACGATTTACCGAATTGGATTATTCACGGATAGATGCCTCGGATAATTTCGTATCAACTATAAGCCAGATCCTGGATTCTTCGGACTGTATAAATTCCTCATATATTCTTAATAACATCGTATACACAGCCGGATGGAGTTACATCACGGCACAGCTCCCGATAGTCGTTTAGAAGTGGCTCTTACCATGAGACAGAATCAACGGTCGACAGTGATGGGTAAAACGATACAAGCGCTATTATACCCGGTGATAATATACACTGGCTGTCGTTCTATCAGGTTCACGGATGGCTGTCATAAGTTCCAACAGGTTTTATCGCAGTGCTTTACGACCGGCTCGCCGGGGGCGTAAGGATTCTAGAATCCGGCGAGGAAGAGAGCGAAAAAAAGAAAAAAGGAAAGGGAAAATAAGAAAAAGAAGGAGAGGGAAGGAGAAAGGGAGGAAGGGGAGGAGCAGGGCATAAGTAGCTTTCAGATTAGGCGACTAGCTCTCTCGAGCGAGAAGCGATATGAGCTTTCGGTTCGCGCACCGCGAAATGTATTAGCCTGTAGCCGACCCATCCATGTTAGCTCAGACACACGTGAGTTTATTCACATGTTCAGTGTATATCATGGGCGAGAAAATCGGCGAGCCCATGTTTCCGCGGTTATTCGGGTGCGCGAACCCTTCCGCAAGGACGACGACACAGGGGTGGACGCGTGTCGTTTCAATCCTTGAGTGTGTGTATATCCACTCAACCGTCGGACGAATATCCTGGCCCTGGTACCAGGGCGTAATGGAACCATGGGCGAAATATAAATGAGATAAAATTACTCGAAAATTTCTATTAATTACGCCAGCGAGTCGTTCTCCGACGTTTAATTAAGCACGCTAATTGATACGTGCTATTCCACCCCTAGAAGCTTTATACATAGTTGTACATAGGGCATTGGTACATAAGATTGCGGTGAGGGTGGAAGAGGAGATAATAGGATCCGACAAAAGATGCTGATCACATCGCGTGCCAACGGCGCTATTCAATGGTCAGAAAATGACGGAATAAAGGGAGGTTGGGACCGGGCGATTCATTAGGGTTGCTCTCTTTACTAACGTCCTGGCTTTTGGCTCACACCAGTAGCGATAGGCGCCACCATAATTAGCCAGAAGCTTGATTTTTTTACGATTTTACGAATGAACGAACCTCAACGAGCCAATCACTGTACTAATGAAAGCCGCGTGGCATTAATCCGCCGTTACACCCTCACCCCGAAACCCTTTCTTGATCTAGCTATTCAGGGCGTTTACCGTAATACCGAAAGAACTTTTATAAACTGTCTTTCAAATTAACTCCCGATATTTGTGATGTAAATTGTAGAGCCAAATTTCTTGTTTCATTCCGATGTCGAGAAAGGAGCAGCAGCTGTTCAGCAATTTTGAAAAAGACACTCAGATTTAAGAAAACGATTACAACGACTCGAAGTATTTGTTCAACAAATAGTCAACTTCATCTTTACTTTCAAGCCATCCCGTAGCTCATCCAACTTTACTATTGATGCTGAATGATTTTTTTACGAATGCCTCAATCCTTCCCCTTCAAATTGATCCGAGAACGAACTCTGTATCATGATTTTTGACCAAGTTATAATTTTTTTGGTGTGAATCCTGTTTGAGCAAGTACTTAGAATTGGGTTTTCCTATTAGGAAAAATTACGTTACATAAATATATGATGAAATTTCGCAATGAATGGGGTACTTATTGAATAAAAATTGTCGACTTGTTAATAATCTAGCTAGAGCGGAAATTTTATTTCTCCAGAACGTAGAGAATTTTCATAGAAATGATGAGACTCTGTCAAGATAAGGGTTCGATACGGTCGTAGCTGATCCGAACGAGTTTCGCAGGTCGTATTTCTAGGTGCATATAAAATTTATATAGGTATATATACATTCGCGTATAACTACGCGTGACTACCTACTTTGGATCGTAAAATAAGAAATTCGATTATGCGGTATCCGCGAGATCCCAGCCAGTTCGCACGCCCGAAATAAAGCCTTTCAAGGTTTTATCGGTGTGAAAATTTGTTAACAAAAAGTAAAAGAGGAAGAAAAGAAGAAAAAGAGAAAAATCTCAAAGCGGCGTATATATATACCGGCCACAATAAAATTCCACAACCGTGGAAAACTCGATGGCCTGGTAAAATACGATTTATAAAACCACCGGGCAACTTTCACTCAGGTTTTCTATATTACTTCCTAACTTTATAGACCGTGGAGTAGGTATTCCTGCCTTTTAGAACTCCAACAAGGGTCACAACGGGCGAACTTCGTACGAGGTATTAAAGCCAAGCAACCCCCTTGACGACCTCTGACGAGGGATGATTGATACAAACGTGTTTACATTCCCTAAACTAAAAGTACTGCCCGAAAACCTCACGACCATTTATCACACCTACAACGAACCTGAGAGGACGAAGAAGAAGAAGAAGAAAAAAATGAAGAAGAAGAAGGAACTCTGTAAAATTGCCCGGGGCCTTCATCTATGAGCTAGTATAACTACTTTGAGCAGTACTTAACTTTTGCAGACAGCAATTTGTCAGCTTCATAGAGTTTAGGCGTGCCTGCAGAGACGTGAGCTGTTGTTTGTATTAGAGATTAGCCGATTAGCTGTTAGCAGAAAACTCCGGTTCTCAGTTGAATGAAGGAAGTGAAAATTGAAGAAATTCATGCCCTGGCAGAGTCTGATGGAGGCCGAAAATAAATTCGTCGTTACAGTACTCGAATAAGGTTCAAACGACTCGAATATGGTTCAAACGGCAAAGAACGCAGGTAGGTCCCGTATAATTGGCCCTGACTCGATTAATTAATGTGAAAGCACCCTTAGCCAGTGGCCGATGGAAGAGGGAGACCTTAAGCCATTAAAGTCCAGCTGTTCAAACGGTTCTGTCGGACGTCTGCAGGAGGGAATAATATTTTTCGCAAAAAATATACACCCGGCCTAATAACTCGGGGGATATAAATTTTAATGGAAAAAGTTCGTGTGAAATATGATTTGATATATTTCATCAGAATCAGAAATCCGACTTTCAAACGGACTCATCCCCTAACCGCTGCGTAGAAATTAATTCTAGAGGCGGACATTCCGCCCTGAGACAATTAGAGATTCGAATAAATTTAGGGCGTCGCTATTTTTTCACATTATTCTAGGTACTATCCATACGCGATAAAGAGATCTTCCAGATCTGAAGGGAGGCGGTAAAATTGAATCGCGACATCAAGAAATCATGAATATAGAAAAATCATATCGAGAGCTACATACTTGGCGGGGTACATTTCTTTCTCACGCTCGACTGAAGTCATACCCTTTATTTTTATTTTTATTATTATTTTCATTTCACTCACTCTCTCACTCTCTCTCTCTCTCTCTTTGCCCGTGTAATTTTTCTCTCCGATATCCGCTGAATAAGACGATGTGGTTGAACGGAAATAATTTGTGGGAAGTAATTCATCTAGAAAATTGAATTTTCTTACAATTCAAGTAATTCGAATTGATTCGAGTTATAGGAATTGAGGCAAGAAATTTTTTTTTTTTTTTCTTGTTCATTCATATTTTCAAGGAGTTTAAATACGAATCTGCGTGCGAATTACGTATACATAACCGGAATCGAGATTATTTGCAATAATAGTGCGTGAATTATTAGCATTATTTTCACACCTAATAATTTTCATCATTAATCGTGTTTCCTGAGCTTTCTTGCAAGGGGAAATAAAATACAAATAAGATATACTGTATTACAATGAAGAAAGAGGAATCGCGAATATTTTCGGTGACAATCAGAAGCATAAAACGTACTTGAGGAGAGAAATCAACGGTGATCTTAGAAGAGAGTAATTTATCTGGCAACTGGAGATCGAAAGGGAGAAAATGAGACAGAGTCGGAGAGAATTTCGGGGTTTGAAAATAATGGAGTCCTAGATAACGTTTCATCTTTTTATTAGAATAATCTCAGTTGACACGTCATTAAACCTGTCCCATTGTCGACGTCCGTGAATCCTGAATCCTGAATCCTGAACCCTTAACCCTGAATCGGCAGGTTTAAATCAGTGAAATCCCGGCGAGTGATCTGATTCTCTTCTTACAAAATGCGTATAACTTTGACACCCCCAGTTCCGGGGGTTGCGACTATGGTCGTACGAGATAGCAAACTCCTGATAGATTTCCAATAAATTCACCCGAAGTTATTTGCTTAGATAAGAAAGTGAAACTTTGGTAGGGAAAACTTTCCACTTCGAAGTCTTGACAATACCTATACCCAGACATAGTCGAAACGTGGTGAAATATACGAATACATGGATATATATTATATACATATGTATACGAATAGATAAATGTATACAATAAGCTTTCATCCGTTCTTGGAAATATTTTTTTCAGAAGAAAACCAACGAAACTAAAACTGACAATGAGAAAAAAGTTTTTCCAAATACTATATAGCTACCCTTTTTTTCTTTTTAGTTTCTGTTAAGCAAAACTATGTCTGACCGAATACCAGCTTCTTTATACCAAAAGTATAATAAAGGAGATGATCTCAGGGGTTGTTATACACTATGAATGAATCTTTTCGTATATTTTCTTGTACTCATTCTCAGACTCCACTATTTCTTCGACTCGGCTCCTCGCGTGCTGAAGAAGTTTATATATAAAAAAGAAAAGAAAGAAAAAAGAAAGAAAAAAGAACAAAACTAATTCATTGTCGTCGACAGCATTTTTCAAGCCAGACATTTATCGTGGCACTTGTTGGCACGATTTTACGTTATAAATATACATGTACATACGTATACGTGGATATACCTACTGCAGTGATTCTGAAATATCGAGTTTACTCGAATCGCGATATGAGTCAAGTTTCCGCTCTACCTCGTATAAAACTATATATATATACTAAACTTGCAGCGATTATCTAGCAATTTTTTTTTCTTTTACTATTCTTTCTCGTCAAAACTTTTCCTACCAGAAAAAAAAAAAAAACAAGAGCAAAATTTATTTTTCCTCCACTCTATTTTTACCTGAAAATTATTTCTAGTACAGGTATTAGGGTGTTTTTTTTTTTTTACGACTATTTTTTTTTTTCTTTTTCGCTCCTGGCCTGAAATTTTGTTGGTAATGCAACAAAAAAACAGAAGTTCCCTCAAGATATGAGCCCTTAATATTAATTCTAAATACTCCCCCTTAACGTGAGACGATTTCCCATTTAAATAACATGTAAATTTAGATTATTATTTTTTTTTTCTTCAAATTCCTATAACTCAGCGGCATCTTGTGCTATCATATCGCCCAAACTCGGAAATCACTCTTGATTAAGCGCTCTACAAAAGTGCCCAGTGCGACGTAACTGTAACTTACACTGGTGAGGTAGTACAGATGACTAAAGTCAATTTTTGTATAAATTTCTTGTTTTTTTGTTATTATTTCACGAATGGCTAAACTTACAGGAAAAATGTAAATGACATATTTATAGGCAATTTAATTTCCTACAAAAAAAGTCCTTTGAGCCAAATCTGTAGGATTAATATTTCTCGAGTTATTGAGCTTTGACTTCTTTGTTTCATATACTACAAAAAAGTATGAAAAATAGAATGAAAAAATGTAAATTTACGTGTTATTTAAATTGGAAATCTTCTCACGTTAAGGAGAAGTACTCAATATTAATATTAAGGGTTCATATTTTGAGGGAATTTCTTTTTTTTTTTTGCACTACCAACAAAATTTCAGGCCGAGAGCGAAAAACAAACAAAAAAAATAGTCGTAAAAAAAAAGCATCCTAATAGGTATATATATATACTTATATGCGTTTGCGAATATAATTTCATAAATCTACGAGGAATCGGTGCAGAACGATACCCTCGTGGATACAATAGCAACGTAGACGTACAATTTGCTCATATTTATATCCACCCAGTTATGAATTATGACCAATGGTAATAAATTTGTGAATTGACTAACTACTACGCGTAGAACATTAATCTGTGCAATTACTGATCGCGCGGTTGTCATTCGCCTGCACGGGAATTATTTATCGAAAAGGTGATATTTTCCGATATTATGTACATCTAAACCGATATATACGTACACATATGTAGGTAAAAGTACCAAAAATCATTACCGAGAATAAGATTTGAATTTTTAAATACATGACAAGAGTTCAAACGAGCCTCTGACATTATTATGATAATAATAAGAATAAGAAAGATTGAAAAATTTGATTTCTGGGTCCAGAAATATTATAAGCCGCGAAATCTACTAGAATTGGGAAGTGATAACAAGATAGAGAGTGGTATATATATACTATGTATAAAAGTGTAGTAAAACCGTTTCTATTATTGAAAAATTATTGGAAAAAGTCTAGTATTATAGAGGAAATAAGAGTTGTATCGAGTAAATTGAATTCTGCTATACGTTCGGAACGAGATTTTTCGTCCTGGAGGAAGAAAAATTCGACTATTTTCTTCCTCGCCAGGCGACTGCTTATTCTTTTTCAATCTACCTCCGCATCTAGTCTTTTCATTTTTTTCATTTTTTTTTTTTTTTCTTTTTCCTTATTTCTCTCCCTTTATTTTTCCCTCGTTCCTCACCTCCGCCGTGCCCGAAGATTGATAAAACTGAAGCTTATAATAACATAAAAACTTTTCACGACTTTGCCGCTATTTTTATCAGATTTTATCCTCTTCTCTTTTTTTTTTCTTTTTTTTTTTTTTTGTTCTTTTTGCTTTTTCTCCCTCTGTTGAAAAAAATTGTTTGTTTTTTTTTTCACGAATTTTTCTTCAGTAATCTTTCCACCGAGGCAAACTCAACCCTCCCATCTATCCGCGCTTACTTCGCAGTTTCAACTCCTAGGCATAATATATTGGTATCTGCATTCGAACCACCCCGCCGCCGCAACCTTCGGCTGATATCTATTCACTGTTCTCAGTGGTGCAAGCCGCCTGTGCGCAGACCTATACGTATACAAATAAATATATTTATAGCTAGACAAGGGTAGTTTACGGTTACCCTCACCCCCGTACCGTGAAACTATAATATTTCACCGTCACGCGCAGGCAATGTCCCAAATATAATTTCTCTATTCAGAATAGCGCCAGTGCGAAACAAGTTTTCCAGCAAACCCTTGAATCCGCGTACCTATGTCCTCACCTCTCCGTCGCATTACGGACCGCAAAAGCCTGTCTGTATAATCAAGGACCTGGAGGATTCGCCCTGTAAAATTTCCCTCCATCTGCAGTACGACGGAGAATCGTTTACACAGGTTACCAAGAGACTTGCAAATGAACATCCTTGTGCCTCGCGGAATTCGAGTATCTCGCCCTTCCCGCTTTGAGAAGCAATAGCTGATTAATTCTCGTTCAAAAGCTATATTCTCGTAAAACGATGTAAACAGCTGAGCAAACAACTCGAAGGGCTCTGCAAACGTCTCACACGTACGTACACATGGATAGATCGACGAGACTCGATGATAATATTAACCAGTAACGTAAACGGATGGTTTTTATCGCCGCAATGATACTTGGAGCTAATAGCGGAGATATTTGATCAGCTAATACGACCGACTCGTATTTGCTGATATTTCATTATTGAGTAGCTTTTCCATTTCATAGTTCCTGTGTAAATTCTGATTCTAATCAGTCGGCGGATTGGCGGGATAACCTTATTTTATTATCTTTCTCACCTTCTTCGACGAATGCCTGTGGTAGTGATGGGGATGAAGCATACACATGTATCGGTCGATTGCCATGCAGACTAGGATCACCGCGCTTTGCTGGGTCAAGGCTCCTCTGAGAAGGGCCTGAAAGTAATTCAAAATTATTGTCATTTTCTTTTTTTGGCGAGGTATTAGTCTTAACGAATAATTTATTCAATTATGCAACGTGTAAATCAGGCTTCTAGTCCCGTATTACGAATGAAATTTATCAAAGGACGATTATAACAAGCTCTATTATTTAGCGGGAGAGAAACCCTCACCGCTAAGGATCAGACGAGCTGAAAATTATCACAAACAAATCTGATTAGACAAGAGAATTTGAAAACGTGCGAAACCGGATACTTTCAGCTTCGGTCATTCAGGGCTCGAAGTGGCATTCAATCATGCCAGAAAAACTACCATCAGAATTAGTAATCGGTGCATTTGTTGGCACGATTGGCGATTCCGCAGAATGATTTTTAAATTGATGAAATTATTCAGTTTAATTGACATATTCCTGCAATGCGACGATGTCTGGTTCTAGAAGGCTACGTGGTATCCTAAGGGGACTGGGAACTTGTATATCTTTACACGTGTAGGTATATCCGTAGCCAATTTCTTCCATTCCTGCCATTCCGTCCATTCCTTCCATTCCTTCAACTCCCGGCGAGATCACGTGCGGGGTTTAGTGGTAATTTTTCAGAGCCTTGAGGTAAGGTCCCTGCAGACGCCTGAAGAGAATTGAAGTTAATTTGTCCGAGGTTCGGCCACGGGCTGGTTGGACGGGTGAGTGGGTGGCCGTGTCGGTAGCCCTCACTAGCCGCAGTAACTTCGTTCTCGTAGGCTTGTATTTAATTAGTTCCAGCCGCCCGAACCTCTGGTCCCTGTTCCACGGCTCATGGCTCATGGCCCATGGCCTTATGGCCCTACGAGTCTAGCTAGCCAATACAATATTCGAGTATCTCGGGGCCGGGTCCGCGTTCCGAACTTGTTTCGGACTATTTCGAATAGCCGGAAACGTTGAAGTTTGCAGATTGAAATCCAGCAAGGTCGGACATACAGACGATTCAAAACTCGGAAAATTCTTCGGTAAAAGAGAAAAGTCACCCTGTATATCTCCGTATTACGCGTCTATGTGCGAATGTACATAGCTAGTAGATCTCCGCGACGTACTGAGTCTGCAGAGTCAACGGATTCTATCGACGTTGACCTCCTCTTGCTTTACTAGCTAGAGGATACTATAACTCGCCTCGCAATCTCTGCCAATATAATATATCAGCCGGAGGCGTCTGGCCCGTTTCTGATATCTCGCCTTTACTCCCTTACCGCTTCTCGCCCCTAGCTTCGCGAGCCGTCCTTCACCACCCTCGATGGGCATCGGCGAGGGGAGAATACACATATCTCAAGCTACGCGGAGGCCAGTAAATGGCGAAACTGAAAATACCGCCAAGTCACGGCTCGCGGAATTTCGTCCAATTTCTTTTTTCCGAAATTTATTCTTGCACTTCTTCACGTCTCGGCGAATAATCAACCGCGGTGTACCGCAAACTCCGCGATACAAGCAATGTGCGAAATGCTGCATCCCCACGGCACGCGTTTGTTGAATAATTATTCCCCTTTATCATCCCTCGAACTTCATCAAATTCTCCATCCCCTAGCTATGTCAGGGATTGCTATATACATGGACACGTAGCACATACGTGTGTCACTTCCCATTATGCGTTAAACTCTCTCATTACCCTTACCCATCGCCATTTACCTCACTTCTCATTCATTATATACAATCTATGGTGTGTGTGGCTAATGGGATCGCAAATTCTACGTATACAACGCACGTCGCGATACGTGGATAAATTTCCACCACCAACCGGCAGACTTGTCCAATTGAAATCAGTTCCTCTGTTGAATGCAATTATTTTATACAAATAGAGTATACATGAAGGGGGACGAGTATAAAAGCTCCCACAATTTTTAATTTTTATCTTCTGCTCTTTGTTCTAAATTCGATTGATCATATTCCGGTTTAACTCTGACTGTACAATGTAGATAGTCCGAGGATAGGTGTGGGTGAGTATACGCGCACTGGTTATCGCCGTGTGGGTAAATAATACACAGATTTATGGTACATCGGCTGGGAATATAAAGCGGGGGGATGAAAAAAATTTCTATAGAATGGGGAAAATTTTAGCTGTAGAAATTCGACCAGGCTCCGCGATGTACAATAACCTATGGCTTCCTTCGAACGATGTATAGAAATTGATTCGCGGTAGGTGAAGAAATCTCGCGAGGGATGAATGTGCCGCGATATTTTCGAGTTATTTGAAGATTTTAAAATGATAATAATGATAAAGCTGGATTTGACAGAAAACTAGGAAACGGTTTATAGGGGAGGGAAAAAGTTGAACGGTGAAAAATACTCGTATATTTTATAACCCCGGGAATGAAGAAACCCTCCAGGAATCGCCGAGGCTCGTTAGACCCGATGAGAAATTTATTCAGAAAAGTGAGAACGCTGCAACATATGACTAGGGGCGAGGTTATAGGGGTAGTCAAAAAACGTTATAGGTATCACAGGGCCTCGGCCCTGTATATTATTACATATCTACAGTACAGAGATACACACACAAGTATATACAGGTATATATTCTCAGTTGAGAGAGGCTTGCGAGAAAGACATTTAAGATGGTTGCCATGGTGACCGCTGGCTCACAGCCAAGAAAAATCTCTGATAATCTGAAGGACTTGCGGACCGCGAGGCCTGCGACGTCACGAGCTGCCGAGACCTTAACCTGATATTTTAATGCAGAAGCGAATGAGAGGAGCGAGAGACGTTGGAAATGTTAAAGGAGAGAAAAAACGTGAGAAAACGCGTCGTTGATTAAGAAACGGAAGCTTTTTTCTCGCAAGTTCATATTTTCGGTCGATACGCGGATACGGAGGCCGGAAACTGGCGGATTAATCTCCGAGTAACTAACGCTTTCGCCTCGATAATCCTCCTCGACAAGGAGGTATAGAAATCTCACGACCGGTGCCTCCATAAGTGTAGGTAGTCGCCGGCGAATCCATAACTACGAGGTTGCAGGGTCCTCGAGCTTGTCTGTCGGGCATGGAAGTACTTATCGGCTTAAGTTCGTCGCGATTCGCGATCGCGGTACGTGGCGTGGCGCGGCGGGTCTCCCCAGACCAGTTTCCCTCCACCTTGAGAAGAAACCGAGATTTACAACCCCACAAGGCGTCGTGCCGGTGGTACATAAGGGCACAAAGTCTCCGCGGTTTCGTTTCAAGAGATGCTCTCACCGTCGGGAGACGGAGAATCCGGATTTAAAAGCTCGAATTATATTCTCCCTCTTACATAGAATTACACAAAACGTGAATAAAGAACTGCGAATAAGCGATGTGCGTCTCCTCCGTTATTCCATATCGTTCGAAAGTTCCTGCCGAAAGTTTCGACCCAGCGACAATCCAGAGCTTGTACAAACTCTGTAGAAAGAAACTTTTTCAATTACCCAGCGAACTGGATGTAATTTTGAGTCGACGTCGCGCCTATAACGGGGTCTAGTCACTCGCGATTTCCACTCTAACCGGACCAAACGATAATGATCATTCTAATGCCCGGCGATTTCCTGCAGCTTGGAACCGTGCCTTTGGAACCTAACTGACCGGGTCATGCGTGGTTGACGTAACACATATTTGCCGCATGTAGTTGGAATCGTACCAACAATCGGGGGTATGATTTGTCGTGTCGAGATACGCCCCTCGGATTTACGACTTTGGTGGTACGAAAGTGCGGGCTGAAAGTGCAGCACTACGGTCCCGGTGAATCGTCGACGGCACAGCACTCCGTTACTAGACCGCATCTATACGCTATGTATACATGTACGTATACCTATGTGGCAGAATTCAAGTGGGCCAGAGTTCGTTAGCTGATTTAATCCGCTAATTTTCTTGCACGCGACTACGCTGCTAAGCATGAATATAAATTCGGAAAGTCTAGGAGTCTGTCTTCCCGGAGAAAGACCGAGCTAGAGAATAGAGACGCCCGCATGGCTGGATGGATCTCGAGGGCTTTGAACAACCCGAGTCAATTTCTTCGGCCAAAGTTTTGTCAAGAAATGGGAAAGACGAAAGGTTGCAAATATTTCAACCGTATTTTCGGTTTCATTAAATATTCAAGAGCTACGAGAGAGAGGTAGAGAGAAATAGAGAGAGAGGTGAGTTCCAGAGGGTGAGATTAGGCGAGGTGGGATCAGATTAGGTTTTACGTATAGTATAGCTTCCAGGAGGAAAATGAAGAAATATACGCAGCCACAAATCACACATCCTGGTCGGGGGCGGTGAGAGGCGAAGATTATCTCCAGGAACCCGATAATGTCACATAACTCGAGCACCAACGGAAGCGGTGCGAATCTAACAGCAATTTCCTGTCTTGAAGTCTCAGAACTCTTCGTTCGTTCGTTTCTACTGCGGGAGGAGAAATTTAAGAACCAAAATGGCCGGCACTACAGCCGTTACATCTCTTCCTGACTAAAATGAGAAACAAGAAGAAGAAGAAGAAGAAAATGGAGAAATGAGAACAGACTAACTATGAAGCTACTTTTTTCCTTTCTTTTGCTTTTTTCCTGTTTTCGAAATCCCTGAATGAGAACAAATATGGCGGGGCGTCCCGGCGGCGGGCGTCCGGCATGTTTTTCCGTTTCGGAACCGTCGCCACAGTTCAGAAGTGGTACATACATACCTAGCGATATAAGTTCGGCCCGGCATATACCGCAGAGTCTTTAACGTACGAGGGCGATATAGCTTAGATTTTTCCCCGCATTTTGCGATAAGGTTTTACCGCGAGGTAGAGAAGAAAAAAAGGCGAAAGAATAGAAGAAAAAAATCAAACACTGGGCACAACCTACGGTATCTTGGCCGCTTGACGACTCTCGCTGCTTAAACGGCTTAATAAACGCGAGTAATCGGGATTTTATTGTCGATCTTAACCGTAATCCGGAAAGTGAAACGAGTTGTCTACCTGAACGACCGTGACTCGACGTGCCTCAAGGTTTAAGCTCCGGATTGACGACCGTCGCGTTAAAGACTCTGCGGGATGATATTGCGCCGCAAAACACTTTCTTATTCAAACTCTAGTCCGAATCTAAGGGTGTGGTGGAAGGAGCGAATTCCCAAGTCGTATAGAAAAATAGGAACTTTTTTCAATACAAAAGGAAAAGTTGTTTATTTATCGAAACTTGGAGATTTTTTTTTTTTCATGTAAAATTCTTTTGTGGAGGCCCCCGGGGCTGTAGCCCCGATTGCCCTCCCCTAAATCCGGCCCTGCCTCTTTCACGTACCTGTATTTGACAGGCGACTTCTCCGTAGGGCCAGCATCCGTATACAGCCGGTAAAAATCCGAATGGTGTAACCAGGAGGCCTATGGCAAGATCGTTGCTAGCCAAACTCGTCAGCAAGTACCTGGGCTGTAACAAAGTGAAATGAAGAAAAATGGAAGAAAAATGAGGAAAGGAATACGTCGAGATCAGAGACTGAGAACTGTTGCTTTTTGATACTTTATCAGCGCGCTTTTTCTCACTCTCATTTCTTGCCACGGTAAAGCGAGTACTTATTCCTTTCTAGTACGTAATTTTATTCGCCGCAAATTCGTTCGGTTCGTAGGTAGGTATTAATGTTCGAACGTCTACAGCCACGCCGGTATCCTATTGCGGGACGCTATCTCCCAAGGGTTATTTGAATTTCGATCAGCAAAGGGGCCATAGATTTTCAAACGCTCTGCCTTATCGTGGAGAATACCTCCCGCAGTAAGATATTACAGTAGCAAAGATCGGACGTGCATAGTCGCCTAATTGCAGCAGTCAATTCGCTGTGCAATTTCTTTCCGAATCCAGGTATCTACCTCCCGAAATTCTCGCTCTCGAAACATCGGGTCTACCCGGACTTGCTGAGCCAATTAAAATCTCGAAACTTAACACTCGCTATCTATATAAAAAGTAATACAGATTGACTTCGCTATTTTATTTGCACTTTTTAATTTTCGAACGGAAAGATACTGATAAATGATTTCGAAGGACGTTGATCGTTTTTGTGAGTTTGATTGAGCGAGTTCTGCTTTTTTTATACTGTATAGTGGAAATCGTGAAAGCTGGCTACTCGGTTATCTCAAAGAATAGACAGTCGTTCTACGTGCTTCAAATGTATGTACAGCGTCGTGGACGTTGACGCAGAGGTCTTTAAAATTGAGGAAAATGCGAGATATTGAAATGGGTATTTTTCTCCCTTACGCGAGTATAAAGAGAATTCGATTTGCGAAGAAAATTTATTCACAAATATTCTTGAAGCTTGAAATACCGGAGCGAGGAATACGCGTGTTCCCAGTTCTATCGCGCAGCTGCAACACCATTAATTAAACTAATTAACAAAGCACGTAATGATCGAATTGATCAGCTGCAATACAGTCACATGCCTGAGGACTTTGACCCGTTTTCCAAGAAACATTGGGAACGGAAACTGATATCTTTCTGTTTAATTAAAAATGGTCGAACAGAAACTACATGCGATTCGGAACGGTCGTTCACTCCAAGGAATACGACGGAGACATTTGATCCTGCAAAGATGGGTAATCGATAAGTGCCGATTTAAGAAAAATCTAAAGAGAAAAAGAAGAAGAAGGTAATTAAAAAAGAGACACTTGGATGAAATGATTATCCTTTACGCCCCCTGAAGCCGCCGACTCTATTAATTGATCTCAGTTTGCGTCATTAAGAACAAACCGCGGCACGAAACCATCCCCGATCAAACAATTAAGGGTAGGTATATACCTACGGAGAAGTTCAGCTAAGGCGGGCGGCAGCCAACAGTCGCGCAAGCCTCGAGAGTCTTGACTTGTACCTCTCAATTCTCCACTCTCCATTCTATGGGACCACGGTATGAATTCGTTAGCATCAAATTACACGTTTTAACTACCTCGTCCTCCTCTTCTACCTCCTCCTCGTCCCATTCTTCTCTCTTATTGTGTAACGTATCTCTACTCGTCTCTTCTCTTCGCTTCTCCTCTCCTTTCCGCGGCTTTAGAGGGTAGGTGCTCCGCGTACTTCTACTCTTAACAGATTCATGCATATGCAAAGCCCAAACGGCCTACTAAATACACTTAAATACGTCAGGAATCAGCTAGAGCCGAGCTTTCCTCGCCCTTCGAATAAATCTCATACCATTAGGTATATATATATATATTTTATGAGGAAGAAAGTCAAAAAGTTCGGTGGCTATATCAGAAATTTTTACCCGACCTTAATCTCGTCTTCTAAATTCGATTTACTTTCGGAGTTAGGGTTCGTCAACGCGGTTCTAGAGTGGCTGTTGAAACTCCAGAATTTCAACCCCCCAAGAATTGTTTCAACTTCTCACTCGAGTTTCCGACTTTTCGAGAAAAGCATCGCGGAACGTTTGCTCGTTCGGATTTCTCCCTCTCTCTTCCCTATCTCTCTCTCTCTCTCTCTCTCTGTCTCTCTGAAAGGTCGGGAATATAAAGAGGGCCCTATGCCGGAGAGAATATTGTCGTAGAATGACGGAGTTGTAAGTAACGAGATTTCCCAACTTATACATTAGCCAAAGATCTGACTTCCGTTAAACGAATAAAAATTTTACGCGATGGATGAGGGAACACGGAAGAATGTTAATAAACAACGAACATCTTACTTTTCCATTTCGTAATATACGAACGAACTGTATCTACGACCAAAATAATTTTCCGATCACGAGAAGAGATACTCATGAGTGACTGTTCATTTTTATGATAGTCCAAAAAATGAAGTTCAAAGTGTTTATGGTAACGTTTTTTTTTTTTTGTTTTTTGTTTGTAGAAATCCGTGAAATTTTGATTAATTTCACGAGAAGAGAAATATTGAAAATCTTGTGGAATCCGAAAAATATCTGTGAACGTTTTGATGGAATGTAAAAAAACAATGAAATTCCATCGGAATTATCCTTGAAATAAAGCGAGATCCAAGAAATCCTCGAGGTATGACAAAGATCTCTTCAAATCGCCGAGAAATTTGACTAAATCAATGAAATTGACTCCGACAAATCAATGAGTTAAATCGTAGGCAAAATTATCGAAATCTTATGGAAAGGTTCGAGGGGTCAAGCTTGGTCAAATTTCCCCCAAAAAACGGTGTACGATATATTGGTATAATGTCTTAGGAATTAGGAGTCTCGTTGAATCTGGAAACCCGGAGATCTTGGAATCCGGTGTAAAGAAAAAATTTGAGAAAGTGGTTAACCCCTCGCGCCTCGTACCAAAACAAGAATTTAAAGAATGGGCTTACCTGAGCGTGAATGTACTTGCTATACCGCCGGCTGTTAATCACACAGATCACGAGGAGATTCGCGCAAAGAATACCGAGACTAAGAGCCAGGATGAGTGCGGCGCGGATTAGTTCGCCAGGCCCAGGTCCAGACCAGGAAGTAATAGGGCCGCTGCGCCAGCAGCTACTGTTACTCAAAGCCGGTGCCAGGAGTATAGTTTGCTTGTGGTCCAGCATGATCCTGAGGTTCGACGATAGCCTGAAGGATCTTGTTCAACGCTGCAGATGTCTATCGTTAAGAAGATGGCCCGCTGGACGTGGGCCTCGTCATCTGCAACGTGGCCTCGAGGAAGTCCTCACGACTTTGCATCGCGTTGATAGAACCCTGCCAAGCTTTCGGGATCACGGATCCTCCGAGGGTGATAAACGGTCGGAATCTCGCCTCACATGACTCCGATTTTTATCTCGTCCCCAATTCTATCGGAAACTGCGATACAGAAGGTGGGAAATCGCCCCCATGATTTTTGACGACACCTGTAACCCAAGAAGACAGAAAAATTATTGAATGAAAACGGTAAACGCCAGATTCCCGCATGCCCTCGAAAACAATAGCGACTAATGACCCGGAGTTGAGACTAGCCGTCGAATTTTCACGAACTTTACACCCCCCATCGGTCGGGAAGGGCTGCCCGTTACTGTGACCCGTTGAATCTGTAGGATCGTGGACATGGATGTATAGTTAGGACATTGTATGGACATGATTAATCGCCCGTATTTACTTGCTCTTTTATGACCTCCTTTGTTTAAACTTTTGACCTGAAATTATAAAGCGTTACCCGTTAGGGGCGCGGAGGCGATGAATGCGTAAATATCCCGACGTGCGAACAGCCTTTTTTATCTCACGGTAACGATGAATAATTAATTACACTTTTTGTGGGCTGTAACCTCGCCTGAAACATCATCAGTCCTCTGGAATTGTTTGAATTTACATAAAACCGGCGGAGACCGGGGAAAGAGATTCGAGGAGCTTTTTTACGATGGTGATTTTGGCCTTTCAGGGAATAGGTGGATGTATAAGACATATACGACGTCAGCCACACAGAAGACTGCGTATTTTAAAAAGGCTGATAGCAACGCTGTTCGACTGCGCGTTATTAACGGGTAATTTTTCAAATTTTTCACAGAAAAAGCTCGGCTCCCATTCCCACAGAATACCCCCGAAATTTTTTCTATGATTTATACATCGCGTCGGAGCGTTCAATTCATCTTCCCGTTTACTACAATTAATTTTTCAAACCCCGCGAGGATGACTGCGATTAATATAATCGCCGTGAGAACGAAGTACCGCTAGTTCGGCTATGCTTTCACTTCGCATTACGATAAGATCGCTTTTAGCGAAATGTATTCCCCGCTCTCTTATTCTAAGCCGTGAAAAGCGGCTAGAAAATATACGCGATCTACATAAATTAGGAGAAAAATTTGTTCAGCTATGAAGGATAAGGTGTAAAATAATTACTGATAATTACAAGGGTGATATAAAGTAGAAAAATAGATTTGAAAAATGTATTTCATATCTTTTTTTGGTTTTACATTGTAGAACGAAATACTGACGGATAGTATAGAGAAATCGGCGAAGAAATGAGATTAATTGTAAAGCCGAAAAAATACGAAGGTCCTTTTCGTTGAGTGATTTTATAACGTGAGGTTGAAGTTTTACCGACTTGAAATAACGACCTGATTAATTGTAGAATCCATCATTTCGACGGCCCCTGGTATAAGTGACGGAGACCGATCGTAAGTAGGAGTATGTAAGATTCGGATAATGAGAGAGAGAGAGTTAACGAGGCGATTCTCTGCACAGGGTTTCAGTATAATTAAAACATGGCCGCCAGCAATTCTCCACACATTTATTTTATCATTTTCAACCACGATTATTCAAGGCGCTCCCTTTCTACCTTCAGCCTCTCGAGGCCCACCTACTTTTCTTGATCCAACCTTCATTCATCCCCCAAGAACTTTTATTCCAAGACGCGTCCACCATCCCACGGAATAAAAATCACACTTCACTTTCCAACTTTCAGTCGCGCGACGTCAGTAGATAAATTTTTCTCTTTCCACCGAATTCGAGGACCGCAGGTTACATATTTTACCAACGCAACTGAAATTACGTCATTCATAAAGCTGTGTGCATTGTGAGAGAGAAATTTCCCCTTGACTTTGCTTATTCTTCTTCTTCTTTCTTTTTCTATCACCATTTTATACATACGTCCAAATAATTCGGACAAGTGATGAATGAATCGCGTTTCACAATGACTAATCTTGGTCTGGGTTGAAATTCGGGCAAGGGTAGGTACAGAGAATTGAATCTGTTGGACGGGGTAGCAGCGTCGCGTCGTTCGCAGTATGAATAATGAAGGCGTAGGTACAATGACGAGTTAATTACCCAAACCATTAGCTATAACTTAGTAGTACCACGTCGTCATACATAATTTTTGACAGTTTATTTCTGCCCCGCGCCCACGCCGCCCTCACATCCATTGCGGATAAAAAACGTTTAATAACTTTTTAATCCCCGACGCTCGCTTTTTCTGGGTTGCAAAAAAAAAAAAGGAAACTTTCATTTTAGCCATCCTTATACAGCGGGGACTGCTGGCTGGTTTTTCCCCCGGCTGATAGAATTAACCTTTCTTTTTGTTCGTTCAACTAAAACAACAAGAAAAAATATATATGGTACCAGCGAGCTTCCTGCCCCAACAAAATAGAATATTATTCAAAATTTAATATTCAGGATTTGGCGAATCACATTCCGCCAAATATTAAAGCTCGTTAATTGGACAGGACACAATGGGATACGGGAATATCGTGGGAGTAAAACTCGGCTTTTACTTCTTTCGTAAAATCACCATGAATTGAAATGAAATTTTCGTATACTATGCGCGTGTGTAAAGCTCTTTATTTCGTTTCCTCTCTTCTGGGAATCCGAAATTCTCCAAAGACTCGTTGAATACCTGGGCTTCTTTTCTTATTAAGTAAAATGTAGCCGTTCCTTGAGCTGAGAGTGAGATAATAAACTAAGTCGAGGTCCGGAGTGTCAAGGAGTATAGGGTACCTGAGGATATGCCTACCCTATTCCTTAGCTGGTAATATCGTCCCCATGATAATATCGCGTGTCGTTGTAAAGTGTAAATTACAGCCTCGTCGTAAAAGTCTCGTTTCCTGCGGACAACGAGGCGGTGCTGGGTGTTAATCTCAATTCGCAAAGAGGCGAATTCCCTCGTGCCAAATGTGTCCGTGTACCTACTCCTAAATCGCCGAGGCGCAAAGCCTATCTCACAGAGGATTCTAAACCCTCTGAACAGGACGGACTGTGAAGACAACCGAGAGAAGTTGTCACCGACCCTACTAAGTCCTTCGCGGATTTTCCCGTGCATGCACGTACGTATCTGTACACCTACGCGGACCCAGATACCTACCTCTCACACAAATTCAACTTGGAATGCTAAAATTCTCCGCTGAATTATTCAGATTCTATATTATATTCATATCCCGTGCCTCGAGAAGTTCCTGCGAGACTTAGCCACCTACTAGATGATATAAACCTCGAACTATGAACTATCCGTAGCTCATCGACTTTGGAACAGACGTTTGATATTGTCGCGTTAATTAACAGGCAATATCGATTTTGATTATGGGCCAATTCTTTTTGAGTCTTTCCAGTAAATCGTCGAGTTTCACTCTTTACAGTTTGAACTTTGTTTGACAATGAGATGAGGAAACAAGGAAGAAGCGATTAATCATCGAAAGCCAAAGACGCTGAGTGGTAAAACAATCTCTTAGAATTCAACCAAGGAGAGAAATTCACAAGGATTAAGTGTGATTACTCCGATAACTCAGTGTCTCCTGTCTTAATCAGTTTTCAATATTACCTCAAGCGTTTACTGCGAGCTATAAAACTGCGGCATTTACCTACCTGCCTGTATTTCACGCGATCTAATATATTGCAGGTATACAGTCAAGACGCAGACTGAACTCTTCCATAAAGTAAAGAGACAGAGAACGACTCTAAGGCATTAATAATGTCCTTATTATTTATCGCCGGTTACTTATTTATTAAGAGAACACAGCAGTTGGTCTCCAAAGCGTTTCCTCTGAGAATTAAAGGTCCTAAGCTTGTTGTATTATAGGTAAAGCGCCCCTTCGAGATGGAACAATAACCGTGAATCCAGTCTTGACTCTCCCGTTTTAATCCTCGGTTGGCTCGAAGACCGTGAAGACAGAAGCCGCGCGTGATTCCGCAAGTAAGAGAAACTTGGCTTTGGGTAAAAGGATGCAAGGATTAAGTGCTAACGGGTTTATTATGTCAAAAATTTCCGGCTCAGTATCTGCGCCAGCAGCAATGTTATGCAGCACTAAAGAGAGCATTGCTGGCTGCATTTAGATTATGAAATTAACGTTCTTTATTTTGTTATATTATATTTTATTTTCTTTAATTTGGAGTAAAATCGCAGACAGAGAAAAGAATAAGCCGAGGTAATCGTCCTGCGTATATTATATGTTATGAATAGAGAAAAGAAGACTTGTGAACTCTGTTGTAAAAAGCTAGTCGCCGGTTTTATCCGCGCTAAGAAGAAGTGGAAATTGTGGTAAAATTTTCCAGTTGCGGACAAAGGGCGACCGTTTCCTTCGGTAAATGATGAAAAATTCAACACCTGGAAGCTCGGAGCTATGTATAGTGTCAGTTAACGAGGAGAAAACGGAAGCATGTATAATAATGATAATGATAAAGAAACTGCGGCTTCCCTTCGCTACACGCGTTAGGTAAAAAGCTCTAAATCGTTTCGCAATTTTCGCAGCTTCCGCTTGTATAATGGAAAGCCTCAGCGGCTAGGGCTGCAGCGGGATGATCGTAACGTTGGATAAAAATGGTCAATAATAAAATCGAAGGGTATAAAAAGTGTTTTATTTCACCATGAAACGTGAGTCGCACACCGGAAATATGTCAATAAGAAAATCACGGCGTTATGCTCCAACGGACCGTCTTGCTACCCGAACCCTTATCACACGCCGGGAATCAAGCCAGGATACTTTATTACTCGGGGCGACCCTGCTACTCAACTGATCATGACGCTAACTATGATCAATGACATCATGAAGGAACAAACAACGACAAATACGGATTCCTCGAGGTGGAATTGTCCTTAATGCACGGGATGCTCGAGCTTTTTATGCGCTTCCTTCGTACACAGATTTCTCAAACTCACTTCTCCCCGCGTGGAAATGATCAAGGATATCTGCATCGAGAATAAGACGTACGAATGAATAATAGGGTGGGTCAAGAAAATTGATATTTTTTTTTCTTAGCTCCGACACAGAGAAATTTTTCCATTTTTACTTCAGTCTCGTATGACAAAAAAAACCATATCTCATTATTAATCGATTATTCAGCAAATCTCTATACGTATTTTCATAGGAAATTGAACGCTCTACAAAAAAGGTCTCTTATACTTTTTTCATAAATCTAACTATTTAAAAGTTATTCAAGGTCAAAGTTTGAAAAATTTATTAAAAAATGTATGAAAAATTTCTATTCAATGATCGTTGGTGTAATAATTTTCCCCTTGACGGAAAGAGAGAGGGAGCTGGGATAGAGAGAGTAAAAATCGTTCCTGGCTAGACTGGGAGTGGTTATTTTACCGTGGTACGATATTGGGTGTGATTTTCGCAGTGGTGAGAGCAGAAGAGGAAAACGTCGACTGACCCGTTTTCGCACGACGCTCTTGAACGGTCGCTTCCTCGACAAAAGGGGCCGCGGCAAAGTGCGCCGGAAAGCATAAAGATCGTTCGCTTTATCTACGTCTCCTATTCGTTATTCGAATTCGACACCCGGACCACCTCGGCACCGTCTCATCGCCTCTACTACCATGAGACTCGAACCTTTGCCGCAAACATCCAACCTAAATTCAAACCGCCACCCTCGCCTATGGGTAGCTTTAGTACGCCACCATCGGATCCTTGCTCGACGACCGCCCGAAAGAAGCATAAAAACTGTGGAACCAGGCCTTGTCTGGTTTTCGACTCGGCCTGGCTGCTGTCGCTGCTGCTTTAAAGGTAGAACCATTTCACGGACATAAGACCTGGCTGAAGGAAACTGTCAACTTGAACGGGAGACTAAATCCTCTCTCATTCATCCGTGGCGATCCCCGTGTTGAAGCGTATTTTAGTATAAACTGCATTTTTCACAAATTTAATGATTGACGTCGAGCCATTTTGAGTCTGTCGTTAAAAACGGGGAATATTTATTTTTTAAAAGGTATGTAAGCCGTCGAGTAACAGACCCTTGCGTATTATTAGCGATTAGCTGGTCTGACATCGCGCGGAGAGACGTGACAAGTCGTTTGCGAGATACCCCCGTAGTTTAAAACCGTCGCTATAGTTTCAAGGGTGCAATGTGCTTGCGGGTATACGGTACCAGTTAGTTACCACTTGAGTGGCTTAGAGAGCGAGGTTAAAGCCGCAAACCACAAGCCCGGGGCTGCAGGCGGTCGACGGTAGTCGTACAAAGAAGAGCTTTCGGTGGGTTGCGTCGCGTCAAGTTGCGGAGGACGAGATAAGAGATGGGAAGTAAAAAAGGAGTTGACCTTTTTTTTCGGGGAGAATGAAAATGCGAGGAAAAGTATAAGGGCGAGGAGAAAATAGTAAATATGAGATAGTCGAGTGAAATTAAATTACGGAAGTGTACGCGTGTCCCTTTTGTCCGGGGTGTCTAGTCCCGGCGGTTATTTTCTGGGAGACACGTTATGCCCGAGAAAAAGGAGGGCTTTATTTCACGGGTTGAAGAGAGAAAGGAAGATGGAAATGAGGGAAGAAAAAGAAGTGCTTCTTTTGAAGTTTTCGAAATTTCACGACTCCGAATATACGCGGGGCTCCCTCTCTTTGGGTGGTTTTTATTCAAGACGTCTACGTATACTACCCGACTAATTTACAGTCCCGAATAAAAAGAAATGTCATTACCCGTCGACGAGCCGAGGCCCGAACGAACCCTCGAATCCTGACAAAGTACGGGGGAAACATGACTCCTTTGGATGAGGATAAAACGAAGGAAAGTGAAAAAGATTCCTCCCGTTGCGTTATCCCGCCCTGCAACCACCCCCCTATTCCCTCAATGCCACAGGCATCTCTCAGTCCAATATCCGCGATATCGATACACGGACGATCCATTCCTGCAGGCATTATACGTCTGCGAATGTATCAGAGGTCGTCGTCGTACTTCTATCGAGCCGAGCCAATGAGAAAGGGAAATATAAAAAGAGGGGAAAAAGAAGCAGAGAAGAAAAACAACGAGGCGAAGATCGCGAGGACATTTATATCGCATCTTTTATCATGAATAAAAAATTCAATCCATACGTGTCTCCGCGAGGCTACGCCGTTTTTCTTTCCGTTAGAAATCATTCAATGGATAAACGGCTCGCGGATTTTTCTGGTATTATAAATTAGGAAGGAAAACTATCGGCTTTGTATTACGTGGCTGTGTTGAGTATTAATCTCTTAGCCGATTGCATAAACCTGTAGTTCGATTAAAATCTGGAATACGGTTCCGTTCCGTTGAATTTAGATACCTCGAAAGCTCGGCACTGGGCGTTCGGTGCAGCGTTGGGAAACGGGATAACTTTTCAGACGGTGTAAATAAAGAAGGTGAAATTCGTAGCCACCGAGGAAACACACCCATAACAATATGTCTGAATCTGAACCTTTTTCCCTGCAGCAGGAGACCTAGCTAGAGGAGTGCAAATGAAAGGGAGAAAGAGAGAGAGAAGGAAGGATAATTGCGTGCGAGTAAGGAAACCGAGAAGATCAAGAATAATAAGAAGAGGTAAAAAGCGAATGAGCGGAAAGAGAGCGGGGGATAAAAGTGGTGGAAAATACAACCACCACTAGCTGGGATTTTCAACCGAGTTCCAACTTGAAAATACGCTAAGGCGGCGTAATGGCCAACCGAACTTGCAATTCTGAAACTTTTTTACGAGCCTGCTTGCGTCAAGGAGGCAAGTCGGAGGGTGGATGGACTTGGAGGTATCCAGGGGCTGGTAATGCCCACATCCACGATACACATGTATGGTTTTATACGTGCTACAGACAGCTGAAAAATCTCTTCAAAGAAATAGAGAAATACAGAGAAATCGAAAGCTCGGGATCGGGGCTAGCCGCGCACGATTCTTTCTCATCCTCGTTATCCTAGTCCTTCGAAGTATTCCGCCCTTTCCAACCGGTCCGAACATTACGTGATCCCTTGCGAGACGCGATATAGCCGGATCGCCGCATCACACAAAACTGCCCAGAGCTGGATCCAACGCGGATCTCTACCGACAAACCGAATGTACCCATCGATTCTCCTTCGCAATCCAGTCCTTGACTTATGCTGCGTTGGTCTACCTACGTAGAATCTATCGCATGGCGGGATATCGCAGGGTTTTTATTACGCGGCGATTAATTATTAAATATCTCGATTGTTTTATCAAATATCTCGTGAACCGTGTATCGTACGACAAAAATAGTAGAGATCATTTTCGTAGATAATAATATTCTCTACAACTTTTATCTGAAACTTTTTCCTGTGTAGTGCATAGTTTTTGATTTGAAGCCCGACAAACCTTCAACTGTATACTTACAAGTACATACTAACCATGTATGGAAAAGTTTACCGCTCTATAAATGAAGAATCATGCACTGCACAAGAAAAAGTTTGGAATAAAAGTTGTAGAGAATGTTATTATCTACGAAAATGATTTCCACTATTTTTGCCCTACGATGCACGGTTCACGAGATATTTGATAAAACGTGTTTTCCAAGATGGCGGCTGACGTACAAGCCCCCCCGTCCCGGCGACTTGAATTTACGTTCAGGGGACACCCCTGAACATGTTCCAACAATAAAATCGTTTCGGTAGAAGATTGCAGAGAAAAAATAGCCGGCTCTTAGCCTAGAGAGTATGGAAGAGAAATGAAAAAGTAAAAGAAGAGAGAGAGAGATAGAGAAGAGAGAAAACTAATTAGGCTTAACGTTATAAATTTTTAGAGAAAAAAAGAAAAACCGTCCCCCGGATACTTTCGGCACGACATTATCACCGCTTTATCCAACATTACCAGCCCGGGAGGAATATATACCCCGTAATATATTACCATAACGGTTATTTCCAGGGCTCAAAAAGTTCCTGAAAACTGGGGATTAGCGACTCGGCTTTCTCCTTGTCGGGCTACGAAGATAAGCGCGTTTCTAATACAAATTAATCAACTTTTGAACAGACGTTGGAGGGATGTTAAAACTTGTGAATAGGCGATTTGATTGGGTAGTTAAGGGAGCGCATTGTACACCTTGGCAATAAGTTTTTCCCAAAAATATTCTATTCACGCGGCCTCGAATCATCATTCAAGAAACGAAATGCTTTTATCTTGAGTAATATTCAGAAATTATTTCAAATTTTACAGACTTTACGCTCGTCGAAAATTATTCAAATTTCTATTTCATTCTATGATAATCAATGAATTTGATTTCCAAATATTTCTTCAAAGCCTTTCAGTGATTAGATTCGTTGACGTGGTAAATCGTAAAGCGTACATAAAAATTGAAACGAAAGCGGAATCATCGTTCGGTTCGCTTATTCGTAAGTTAGCACGATTTTCGCCCATAATTCCCATGGACTTGAGGCGTCGCGACGCGTATTTATCTGCAAGGCATTTCTAATCTAGAACAGATAGTTTTTCAGTGGTTATCGGCAAAGCTCTGAATAATCTGCTCATTGATTTACGACCTACCCTGAAACAGGGTTGCATTCGAACTCCGGGGTCATCGCGGTTACCGATTTTGAAATTCAAATAGCCAAGTACTAGTTTACCGCGCTCAAACCAAGATCGATATAAACGCGGGCAATGGATAAACAAAAATTCGCCCTGTTCCCATGATAAAATAAATAAAATAAAATCGTTCGTATCTCGCGGGGTAGGAGAAAAAGTAGGAATGAAGGAAAGAGAGGGGAAAAAAAGTGGAGCAAAAACCACAATGCGATCTTTTATCGCAACGATTCTACTTCTACTTCCCGCAGTTTTTCACCCCTTGGCGATCCTACGCACATCCAATATACAAAATCGAACCCTCCGTCGAACGATTTCTTCTCTTTCCTGAAGATAGAGAGGGAGAGAGGAGAGCAGAAATAATCCGAATTTCATTTCAATTCATTTCTATTCTTATCGGTAAGTCGTTACTGTCTCAAATACCGAGAAGACGGATTGTTCAAAGTTCATTTTACTTATTCAGAGTACGAGGGATACACGAAGCGGACAAGAGGCTACACGTAGGTTTGTAATACAAAACCGCTGTCGACACAAGTCACGAATGGTAGAGACGAATGCAATTCACTTTCGACGTGACTCGCCTTTGCCCGATGATACGTGTGGCAACTGAAACTAGGATTCTATTTTATTCAGCTTGGTCCCTATACTGCAGTTCGGGAAACTTCACGTCTTTTATCCACAACAGGTTTATGCATTATGGGATATAAAATGAATACCCGCACCTGGAGTCCGGACCACACGTATATCCATAAAGTACCTACTAAACTTAATGACTTCGCGATGCTCTTGAGCAGGTAGATAGAAAAAGAGAAAAGAAAAGACAGTAAAATCTCATTCATATGAGAAGAGGGGAAAGGAAGGGGGTGTGGGTATTAAAATGCGAGCTAACTTGGTGCTGCGAGTCACGGCTACTCGCGCTATACCATCTTCCAAAAAAGTTACGAGTCTCCCTTAGGCATGTAATACCCTACCTATGTTACTTTTCCTCGGAGTTCTTGTTCAAAGTGACACGATTAGAGCTGCACGTAGTTGGGACACGGAGATAAACTAGTACCCGCTATACGTTTTACTTAACACCAGACCCGGCTCTGACTAGGTATGTGGATATACGACCCTCGTATAATCCAAGCTTGAAATTTTCACACATTCAAATTCGCTGTGTGCTTAACGATAATAAAAGACGCGATGAAACGGCACGTGGAGATCAGCGACTGAGCTATTCGATAAGATGATGAGGTGCCTACAGACACTTACAAGCCCGATAAGCACTCGGTGAACTATTCGGATCTATCGCTAACACCATGACCAGAAATTTAGCTGACGACCAAATGATTGGGGGACTAAACCCCGAGGGAAACTAGGAAGGGCTCCTTAACCCTCGGAGACAATGTGGGCAATGATTGAGATTTGATGTGTCCCTAGATCAGGTTCTGGAATTTATTACTTCATTAATAATTTCCGATATGTTTATAACGGCGTGAAAATTTGCACATTATTAATTGCTACATAGATTCATTTCTCTTTATATAGAACTAAATAATATCCAGTTTTTAACGCCTATCTGTGCCAGGGACTAGGAGATTTTATAAGGCTTTTGTGACCCGATTATAAAAGCTTTGACAAAGAGATATATCGCGACTGGGACAGATTCTGATCGGTGTATACACAGTCGTTGTTGTATTTCATTCGAATATCTGTCTGACGAATCTCGAGGAAAGGGGTTACGACAACGGCCGACACTCTAGACTCTAGAGGCAAACGTGGAGGGCGGCTAATTTACTTTTTTTTCTTCTTTTCACTCCTTTTTCTTCTGCTTTTTTTCTACATTATTGATTCACGGGGATCAATTAAAATCTGATGACTGAGAAGGTGTAGGAAAAGCCGACGAAACTTGAAAGCCGTCGAGAAGGCGGTACCGAGGAGAAGAGAATGAGGGACGGTCTCGTCTCTTCAAGGTTTAGTCAAGTTTAACCCAGACCTGAATTTTAACCTGGTTTTCGGACGGTTTTCGATACGGAGCGAAAAGCCGAGGCGACCATTCGAGAGAACTGAGGAAGTCAGGCTGGAGGGAGGTGACAGAGAGCCGGCATAAGCCCGGGAGACAATTGTCTCAGTCATTAATTTGTTTCGTACGCTCGTAAAAATCTCCTCCCTCTCCTCTATTGAACATATATCTCCGTCTTTCCCCAAGATTCGCGCTCATTCCTCGGCATATCCACCCAGTTTTATTTTATTCCTCCCTCTCTCTCTTTCTCTCTCCTAGTGTGGAACAAATAAATAAGAAAAAAAAAAAGAAAAGGACAAAAACCAACAAAACAAAAAAATCCTGACCCATATCCTGACATCTTTCCGAATCTATATATAAAGTGAGTTTTTATTGGCCGACGGTAAAAAGCAAAATTAGGTGTCAGCTGAAAATGGGACGATTTTTTTTTTTCTTTCTTCTTCTTTTCTTCTTTCTCTTTCTTTCTACACGCTCGCAGTCTTGTCGTGTTTTACGAGCCGCAGGACCCCAAAGGACTAACTCTAACTTCGGACAAGGTCACTTCCCGTTAACCAGCCATACTTCAAAACGGAAATCGACAAACGTACACGTCTTTTCGATACTGCGGAAATGAAGAAGAAAAGACAAAAAAATAAAAAAAAGATGGAAAGAAAAGCTCCACCAATTATCGTTGCCAACCCTTTCTCTCAGACCTCGCATCTTGTTGTACAGCAACGTTCGTAGACGGAAGTAGTTAAAGTTCAACGATAAATAACCAATTCCCCCCCTCCGTCACTTTATTCTCGACGGTATAAAGTTCTTCTTTAATTAAAGAAAAATTCACGAGCAGTTAATACGGCATTGCAGGAGACTCGAGATACCTACATAATATAAGAAGGAGAAGAGAAAGAAGAAAAAATGAATGCCTGAGTGATATTATTTCTCAATTATTATTATCTATCGGTTGAAAAATGATGAAAAAATAAAAATAAAAGTAAATAAAAAGTTTTTTCTACTACTTATATCTTGTGGAGAATAAAAAGCGGGAGGAATATCCGACGCGTGTAGTTCGTCTGGCGAAGATTTGCAGTGGTAACGGTCCGTGGTACGTCAGACGACAACGAGCGGTATCATATTTTGTCACGGGGCGGAGTTAGTACCGAGTTTCTTTAGCAGATAGATTTCGGAGGTGGGATATTTTTCAATTATAAAATAAAGTGAAAAAATTTTTCAATTCAATTTATTTACGAAGGATATAATATGTAAGCCCGGATTATTTTCGGAATTATTAATCTCTGATGATTGAAGCCGAAGTCGAGGGTTTTAGGTTTTAAGTTTTAGGTTTTAGGGGGAGAACCCCGAACCCGAAATAAATGCAGGCTTAATACAGAGCGGAAGGCATACCATACGAGAGATCCAGGATATAAATTTAATCATAATCTTATACGTATCCGGTTTTTTGAATATCATTCTTGTAAATCGGATTTGTTTTATACACCGGAGAATAAAATCCCTTGATAAGTTTACCAGTCGAAAAATTTAGCCGCTCGTAAGCTCTCGTATAATTTTATCTTTATTCAAAACACGCGAATGGAATTAGGGTATAACCATCTTAAATCCGAAATAAACTGCGACGAGAAATATGGAATAATAACGCATATACGTTCACGAAACTGACAGCCCTCGACGTAAAAGGCAGATTTATTAACGTCAAATTTTCTCCGTACAGAAGTAAAAGAAGTAGGTTCCTTTCAAGATCATCAATCACGCGCTTAAAGTAACAGAAGAAGAGAAAACTCCTATAATTCCTGTATTAATGTACAATATAATATAAACGGACGTTGATTTTATCCGCGGTTTATAATATATTTTATACGAGCGACGTTCGAGCGAAAATGAAAATAGTTTGACGAAATCTTTTCCCGTGAGTTGGTCGGCGCTTGCAGCTCGGTTTCGGGAAAGTTTTCTACTTGAATTCGTAAAATCTCAGCTCATCTCCTCGCGAACGAGAGAGTTGTCCAAGATTTATTAATTTTATGTTATTCAGAGTCAGGTTGGTTCACCTCCGTATAACGCTACTCGAAAAGCTTTCCGCGAACTTTATTCGTATCGCGGGTTCTATCGGTGGATATTTATTTCGTCAATATTTCAAATAAAAGCACTTCAACTATGAGCACGTTCAAATAAAACTTCCATAGCGAAGTAAAGCCCTCGTTATCAATAATTAGCTCATTTTCTACTCAAGTATAATTATTTGAAGTGACAAAACGAGCATGGCTTGGCCTTGAAAATGAATAAATAAATGAAGCTCCCCCTCGGAACGGAAGGAACGACTGGGTCCGGGTCCTACTCGAATTTACCCCAGATGGTACTTCTTCGCTCACTTTTTTTCGTCTCATTTTCTGCCCTGACCTCATTATAATATTAGAGAATGTGATTATCGAAATGTGGAAAGTAGACATCCTGCGGGAGAAGAAAAAAGGAACTAAGGATATGCGAGAAAATTTGCGATTCTCGTTTTGCAACGCGAAATAATTTCGAAACGATTAGCATAAACGCCGTGGGATACGAGCGCCGAGCCTATTTCCATCCAACGTTGAGGAAAAGTGAATTAGTCACACGTGTGCATGGCGGAGTATATATTTTCCGCTGAAACTTATCTCGAAGGTGAATTTGCTTTCCAGACATTTTGAGACAAAGGGAAACGCTGGGATTGTTATCGTCTGATTTACATGTGTCCCACCCCTATTTCTACTCGGCCATTAAATCCCCAACCCCTTCAGCCCCGAGTACTCACCCTCGATACGTGAGCTAATATATATTTTTTACCCCAGAATTGAACCTTTGCTAAACCCTGTAGAGATTAAGCGAGAAACTGGGTGAAATAGTGGCTAAACTCGGCGCTAAATTCACAATCGAATAACGTGATTCCATACTGTACAAACGGCGCTATGTTACAGTCTGATTTCAATGATAATAGCCTGCGCAAAACTTGGATATAATATATCAAACTATTGTAAACTTGACACTTTACGTGGTACGTATACTAACCTCGTGAATGTCAGATATATGGATCCCTTTAAAACGATCACATCATCTCGTCAACGGAATAGGGTACTACTTTAGTTTTGCAACCGTACAAATACCCAGGCCAATAAAAACTTTGAGGCTTCAGCACAGTTTAACGCTGCATTAAACTTTGTCAAACTTGTTCAAAGTTTGTCCGAAAAAAAAAACAATAATTTTCCCTTTCTTCTTCTTCTTCTTCTTTTTCTTTTTTTATTCTGTTATAAACTCGAACTCGAACCGTTTCCCTTGATCCGAAACGTTTGGATTGTTAAAATTTAAGTACAAGTACTTTCGCGGTTATATATATTCACTTTACGTAACTTTCTTCCGCTTCACGTCTTCCCTTATCATTTTTTTGTTTACTTTTTCCCTTTCCGCTTCTTCTTCTTCTTCTTATAATTCTAATTTCTTCGACTGCTATGTTTATATTTATATTTACTATTATTATCAGTTTTATTTTTTGCTGTAAAAATCCTCCGACTCGATTCACCCTAGCCACTAGATAACCCGAAAAATTCCCGGTCCAACATCCGGTTCTACCTCCTCGACTTCGCGGCGCGTCGCGGCGCTCGGCGTCGGTACTGAGTGAGGAGCGTCGCGACGGTGCGGAGGCTGACAGCGCACTGAATACTCCCGAGGCGTGCGGACGCGCGGTCCGAAACATCCCCGAATCCCCGAATCCGCGAATCCTCGAATCTTTGATCCACTCTTAGCCATCTCGGAGAGAATCGTTAGGAAACACCGTGCCAAAGTTGTTATACTTGGACCCGTTGCTTATTCGTTGGCTACAAACCAGCCTTTAATCTTCACGTCCATTCCGAGTCTATTTGAACATTTTTTTCCGTCTCAAAAACTGCTCGGATTCCTCTGGGATTGCAGTCAGCCTTTCATGAAGATATTTGAGACGGCAGGACCCAAAAGTCTGATAGACTAGGTCGATTAATGACGTATTACATCCTGATTGTTCCCTCCTGGATAACGTCCGCTGGTAGGATTCGCTGAATACAGATGAGCCGATTGCGAATAGCTTTCGGAATCCCATTAAGTGTTTAGGGGGTCGGGTTGGGTTAGGCCGAGTTAGGTTTGGTTGGGTTTATAATTACAGGAAGCGCTACACCGTCTCAGTTCGTTTCATTGGGCGCTCGATCCTGTCACCTCTAGATATTCAAGGATCCAGTTTTGGCGGATTTTTTCGACCTCCTTCAAGTAAGGGTGTTCCTTACTTCCATCCTTACTTCGATCTCTTTTCTTTATACTTCGAGATTTTTCGGGTGCCTAGATGGCGACGTCGAAAATGATTGAAAGGGACACAAAGGCAGACGGGTTTCGGATACGTACACGCGTCTATTTCATTATATCTAGACTCAAGTCTGAAAAAAGTTTCGAGTTTTCGAGAAAGGAAAAAACCTTTCCTCGTTTCGTCATTCTTAGTTATTTCACGTCCCTAGAATTAGAAATGACCGAAAAGCAATCTTCGATCGTGAACAATATCGCACTTCTTTCGATAAACCAGGAGCTTTCCCCGCACGTGTACTCTTCAACCTTTTATAGTCGAGCTCGGACCCTGCAGTCTATCCACTCGCGGTTTTCCCACGTACGGTTTTATGCTTCAGAAGTTATCGCCAGCGTCCAGAAACGAGATGCACATTGCACGTCTGTCTCTGTTTGAACACCGGCGAACTAAAAGCTTTTATAACAGCAGTTCATGATGCCGCAAATAACATCCGTGCTAGAACGATCGAACAACGTCTGATTGCGTCTGACCAGTTTTATCACTGGTATGTGCAGTCGGACTCTCTTCGGATAAGTTTGGCCTAGCCGCTTATCACTAAGACAGTAGATATTTAAGGGTGAGAATTTTTGATAGAATGCATATAGCTTTCATCAAACTTTCAGAATCTCAAGGGTATCAAACCAACTTATCAAATTTCGGGGCCGGGTTGAAGTTTCGATGAAGGGGTGTTACCCCGAAAGTCTATACAGCCGATTTCAAAAACTTTGGAAAGAAGAATACCAAAGGCTTAAAATTCCCAAAGCTGAAGATCCGAAAGGCCAAAACTCCGAGACTAGAAATTTACGCATGTATTCATTCGGTTTTTAATAACCAGGGATGTATTGATCCTATCAAAGTAATTGTCTTGAGATTAACTTTCTGGAAACAGAAAATTTCAAGATATCCTATCGATTATTTATGACATCGAAGTAGGGAAAATGGGTGTCGAAACGGACAGAAATTTTTGGATCTTTGAACTTCCGGGGGTCTGGTATTCCGCCATTTTCAGCTGTCTGCGTTCCGACCTTTGGGAATGTTCATGTTCTGAACTTGAACTTCAATCCGACCCCCATGATCAGTATTTTGAATATTCGCAGAAACCATTAGATCGTTTATTAATTTTTCGCCGAATAATTTCACCCCCAACGTACACGCGAGGTAACAGACTAGGGATGTTCCGTGTCTGAGCTTGCGGGCTAACTCGAAATTGAATCCGTCAGCCGTGCTGGCAAAGCAAGAGGCAGATTATTAGATATCTCTGGATGACAGGGGATTATTTTGTCGATAGTTTTGGGGCGGTCAAGCCTAGAGGCTAGGGCATACATACAGGCTTGGGAATAAAAGTGTGGTTGTAATTTACGCCAAAGTTTCTATACGTCGTAGGAATAAGGAATAAGTCATTCCGAACGGGATCAAGACGCGAATACATACCTATATGGATTAGGAGCTTACGACTACGGACAACGACGACCGTCTCTAATATAAGCGCTCAGCTCCGCCCTGACCTTACCCAACTTGACCTTGCCAAACCGAGTGAAAGCTTCCCTCTCATTCCAGTCGTGACTGATTTGGATTCTGACGTCGGAACAACCCCCGAACAAGAATTAGATTCAGAGAAAAGGGTGAATTTTATCCTGATAGCAACGGCTAAGGGCGACCTTGACGTCGTCACGGAGACAGACTTCCAGTATATCAAGACCTGAAATTCGGTACTTAGCTCAGGATTAATTATTTCCGTTTCAAACTCCAGACCCGCATCTAACTAATTTAATTAACATTATCGCCGTTTCGGTGCTACCGGCTAAGTCCTGCCTCTCGGATAAAACTTGTATCCTAAATAAATCACCCCCGCTTACGTACCGACACGTGTACACCGTAAAGCGGTGGATATTCTCCTCCCTTTCCTGAAACGGATCCAATATTCTCTCGTACAATATGCAGGGTCGATAGTTTTAATCGCGAACAGTTTATAGCCGAGTTTTTTTTCCCGCTGATGTAATCTGGCGAAACTGGACGATCGGTTGGATCAAACTTTGCGATAACGTCCTACGACTCGATCAACGTCATCCATCGACTCCGAACGACTCGATCCAGCTCCTCGCTCGTCGCGTTAGCTCGTTTCCTCGAGGACGACTATGAGCGTTCGAACCGAATTTTGACCGTTGACATTTAACCACTGTCGATCAGACCGGATTAGAAAAGCAAAGAAAAGGGAGGAAATTAGCTACGGGTATACAGACACGGGTAGAGACACGTGAAATAAGGATATACCATGTCTTTAACCCGAGGAATTTAGCTCACACAGACAGGACGCGATCGTTTTACGTCTGGATTTCATTGCAGATCGAAATTCTGTGAAGAAATATCACTTTTATAACTTATATAATTATTTGCCTGGTATACAGGGTGAGTTTTCTCCGAGGTCTCATCTGGGAGGAGTTTCGCCTCCTTCTATTCATACTCGTTCTGTATTGTGTGAACGTAAAGAAATTTTGAGATGAGGATGTCTGCTCTATGCGAACGAGTGTGAATAGAAGAAGGCGGAATCTCACCGAGTCAAAACTCCTCCCAAATGAGACCCCGGAAAAAAGTCACCCTGTATAATCTCGTTTGCTCATTTTTGAGCCTAGACTTTGGTATCAAAAGCGATACCACTTGCTTCGAATATTGGAGAATCGCGTTTCTTAACGAGTAATGAAAAGCTCTTCGGGTGGTTGCTTCAGGAAAATTTCAATCTATGTAGTATAGGTGGTTCCGTGTATCTAGGTAAAGATATTACGCTTATACGCGGAGCAAAGTGATCGAGTAATTTCATTTGGCGAATGAAAATCAAAATATTCTCTACGCCTTTCAGGGCAGAGATGCGATAATGCACGGATCTGAGATAATCTTCTTTCGGATCAGAGGCATTTGCTGACGAGCTTACCCAGGACTCTGTCTTCTCGACACCTTCAGGCGTTTCGTGATTCTAACTAGATGGTGCTCTCCGAGCTCAAGACTCACGGATCAAAGCTTAAAGCTCGAGGCTTACGCGAACAAATTGACTCAGGGATTAAGTGATATGAAGGCTAAATATATCGCTGTTTGGCAAAAAAAAAGATCTATACCACAATTTTGTATACATTGAAGCGTAAGCCTGCGTTATTCAATAATTACTCATTCGTAAAAATTGTGGCGAAATTTGCGTAAAACTTCGAGTCATGAAACAGGATTCACGCGTTGAAAATTTTCACCCAAGATCCTCGACTTTGTCAATCAGTGGCAATAAATGCCAAGTTTTGTAATTTATTTCGAAAAGATAGCCGCAACTCGCAAGGATATGATTCTCGGTATTAAATTTCAAAGGACTTGACCTGCAGGTCCTTGACAATTCTGATATCGTCCTATACTTTGAATAAAATTTAATTTCTCCGTTGAAACGTTGCAGGATATTATTTCCTCGGAAAGGTTGAGTCTCCCTCTTGAAAGGGAGGTTTTACTTTCGCCTCAAACTTTCTCAGATTATGTTTTATTTGCATTTCAATAGCTCCGGGGGACTGGTTTACGGTGGCAACAGCAAAGAGGTAAATCCTGATGTCGCTGAACAGATTTCACATAATGTCTACTTACACGATGCGGAAGCCTAGACCCGAGATGTCACTCTGCATAAACTCTGGCCGAAGAATGTCCCGCTTTTGCTACTATTTACTACTTGTACCAGAAGAAATTTCACCGCGTAGAAACTTCGGCTTCAACGCAGGTAATGCAGCCCCCGCAGTTCCCTTCCTTAAAGAGAGTCTTCGGGAACATCAAGCTTTTTACTACCCACATCAAAGTATTACAATTAGGCAAAGAATGCTTAACTTTACCTACCTACCTACCTACCCTGAAGCAATTAGCAAGATACTCTGTAAACTCACTGAATATTTCAATTCTGTTTACAAGTTTCCTAACACCAAACCATCCCTGGGGAAAACCTGTCCGTACCTAGGTATTGAGGTAACGAGCTGTGATTCAGTCAAACGGATTCTCGCAACTTGAATATCACTCCATTGAATTTAACCGGGTTTCCGTTTTCCGCGTTTCCGAATAACAAGGGTGGATGAAAAAAAAAAAAAAATTAAAAAAAGGTTTCAGAAGGCGTGAAAATTTTTGATAAACAAAACAATCGATTTTCATCAGTGTATGACATACAAGCATATTATGTACTTAAATATGCGTGTATATCTGACCGAATAACTCGTTCGAGTATAGAAATGGAGTTACAGAAGAAATATAAGTTGCACGATCCTCTTAGCGAGTTTCTGACACAAGGATTGAGACTACAGGTCGACTAGTGCTGGCGATAATTCACTCACTGGTTCATATGTGGATAGCTGCGATACGTCATCTGGATTGTTTTTTGTTTTTTTTTTCCTTTTTTTGGATCGGTACAGAAATAAAGCACGAAGAGGGTGAAGACTGGAAATTATTTCTATGCTTCAAACCCGAGGAGTTTCTCCCAATAGTAAAGTGGCTTATCGCACATATTGTACCTATACACTCTCTGCTGCACTTGCGGACTTTTCTACACGAAGAAGTTCCGAGTTCATTCTAAGAACGAGGTGAAAAAAAAATATATATACTTTAAGAAGAAAAAAAAAGAGAATATATTATATGGATGAAAAAAATGATAATAACTTCGAAATTTATTTATACTGTATCCCCGTTCTCGCACATATTTTGCTAGTCGAGATCGCGCACTACGCTGCATAATAGAAAAATGCAAATAATTGTCATACCCGTACGTTCCGTTTGGTCCGACACCTTTCTGGGCTATAGCTACGTACGTGTATGTATTATCATGTATGTAGTACCTTGGGTGGCGTATATCGTCGACAGTTTGTAACAAAAGAATAGGAGATAAAATAAACATTATAAAACTGCGAATAAGCGTGAGATTTATTCCCCGAGACCATAACCGTTCGCTGAAGAGAGAAATTTCCATTTCAAGCCGAGATTTCCTGGTCCCACGATTCCTTGGTTCCTTTCCTTATAGTTTTCTCCGAGCAGTTAAGGCCTCAACGTCTAAAGTTCGCGGAATATTTTCATCTTCTTTTTTTTTCCCAGCTCGTCTTCAGCTCGTCTTTCCTGTATTTTAGCTTTCTTTTCCCTATATTACGGATATAAAGTTCTAGACACTCGCCGTTCTAAGTAGGAATATCCTGTAAGCCAGGAAATTTACTTGTCCATAAAAATGACCGAATGACCTGAGCCGTAGAAATAGCCTGCCTTCTTCAATTCCTCCGAGTTTTATCAGCTTGAAGGGCTGAGCTCGAGGCTTTCGATTTTTAATTCTAGACACGCTGCCTAGACACCCATGAGTCGATCTCATTTGACGAATCTAAAAACCGATAGAACAAGATTAGGAAGGGTGTATCTCCAGCTGTAAGACGTCGGAGCCCATTCCTTGTTCAATTAAGGGACGAGGGTCGAGCGGAATTCCGGTGATGCGATCTTCAGTGGCCGAAGGACACGACAAACTGAGCCAGGAGTGGATCACAATTAGGGATGACGAAGGTTGACTAATTCTGAACGAACGGGTGATAAAAGAGTTTCTTTAAATATTCAGCTCTACTTAATATCTCAGCATTAATTAACACTCGGATATTTCCAGCCCGGAAAGTGGGGCTTCGATTTATTTCGATGCCATTTGCTGGCTATTACTTATTGAGTAACCTATTTACTCATTTGTTTTCCGCGTTATCCCATCGCCCCCGCATCTGACCCCCGCGTACCTAACCAAACCCAGTGTTAGGGTTCGACAACACCTATATTTTATACGGTTTCTCTGAAGCCCTTGTGGAAGCTCGACGCGACAGTCTTTACCCATCGTTGGATGGACACACTATCCATTTCCCGTTTATAATAGTTGTGAAAATTTATACGCGAGATATCATATATGTGCTTTTATTTGTCTAGTTTTTTTCGTCAAATGTTCATACAGAAGTTTTAAACAATGTTCATACTACGAGGCACTGACCACATTACAATTTTTCATTATTATCCTATTATACTCATTTTGCATTTCATGAATTACCTCATATATGTGCAAATTATAGAATTGAAAAAATCTCGTGGATTGTTTGAAACGGAATTATTTCCAGCAACAACTTTTTTCCCTGTCGCCACATTTCTTTTTCTACTTCTTCTTCTTCTTCTTCTTTTTCTTCTTCTTGTTCTTTTGTGGCAAAAAAAGACAAAAAAGAAGGAAAGTCGCGACTGATCTATTTAGTTCGCACACTTTACCTGAGATTCGATTATTACAGGATTCCCTTTTTTCCCCTCATTCCGTGGGCTGAATCTCGAGTCATTAATTCCGACCTGGGTGGCTTTGTCGAGTGTAAAAAATTATCCGATTTTTTTTTTTTACCATGAACAGTGAAAAGAGTTGAAAGAAAAAAATTGTCAGTGCCGAGCGAGTATCGCATTTATATATAATTGTCATTTTGGTTTTTTTTTTTCGTATAAATTTTCAGTGATACTTGTAATCATCGCGTCGTTAAAGATTTCCGCATCGCAGGATACGAACGAACTCGATTTGATAAATCCAAACAACTGTTCGACCACAGACAAATTTTATAACCCGCGTAATCTGACCCTCGATGAAGTGGAATCCGAAGAAACGTTGTCGGAGGAAACTCTGTCGGATGAAACGAGGGAGAATACTAACATGTCGCACCTGAAGACCATGAGTCTACCAAAAGACTGGGACGAGCTGCCGAGATTAAAATTTCCAAAAACGCCTCAGGATGATCGCTACAAAATGGCATCCTTACATCTCGAGAAAGGATACTTTGTTTTCGACTTTTTAAGGAGCTTTTTGTCAACCATTCAACCGAACGACGTACCCATCGGTAAAAAATCTTTTTTCATCCCTAAAGAAAACTTGGGGTAAAATAAAAAGATCTGAAAATTCTCGTCTTCCAGATTTATTGAGAGATGTATTCAACGACAGGATAACCCTGGCTAAACTCGTCTCTCAGGTAAGTCCCAGTCTAATTCACTCTGAGGATGACTAATCAACTAAGTGCAATCATGTCAAATGATAATCGACCAAAGTAATTATCCAATTAATTAGAAGTGAAAAACTCGGCGATATTATCTTTCAGTCTGTCTACGTGGAGGCTGGTTTTTTGGGAGTGGTCGGCGTGTGTTGTATCCTTGCATGTGTCACTCCTGCCATTGAGATATGGCTAACATTCAGACCCATGCAGTTGGATTCCGAGCCATCGGAGCATCCGGGACTTCTAGCCTTCTTGCTCAGCATCTTCGTCGTCATTTTAGGGTAGGTTTACGTATCGTGAATGATTTCTTGGCGAGGAATCCTCGACGTAATAAAACCGGCTGATTTGGGATCAACTGGTCTGATCCTGGAAACTGAAAGCGTTTAACGTCAGAATTCTGGCTCTTCGCTCCTGAACTCACTCTCTCTCCCTCTCTCTCTCTCTCTTTGTTAAGGAAATTACAACGGTATGGCACTTCAATTCATCCTGTAGCTGTACAAGTACGAAGCCTGGTCGCAAACGGCTTAAGCTATTCTGCGAGTGAATACAACCGACGTACCTACTCCGTTTACCTTAAGTTTACGAAGTTAGATTCGAACCAAAGCTACCGAAAACTTTCCACCCTGTCTCTGTCTCTCGCCCTTCCCCCGTGTGCAAACGCCACATTTATCTATTCACAGTCACAACCAAACACGGAATCTATTTCGCTTCACCTACGAATTCCTCGATGCCTCTTCCAGGTCCGGAATGCTCACTATGATGGCATGCAACGAGGCCGCCGGTGCTGCAGTTGAGAGAATCCCTGCCACTGTACAAACCGCCCTAGAAGACCTAGGCAACTATCACAGCGGAACTACGACCCAGCTCAGGTTGACCCTTACGAGAAGTCTCGACGTGGCAAGTGAAGCCGTTCTCGCTGACTTGGACAGTGAGTTTTGCGCTCGTTTTTTCTTATTTTGAATTCTTCGCTTCATTCTAAGGGACGAAAAAATTTAGGGAATAGGGATAACCGCGAATCTGTAAAAAAAGGGAAAAGGATTCTATTCTTCTTATTTTATAGATATAGGTACGTACAGGATCGAGGTATATGATGGGGGGATTAAGGGGACGATCGGGGGTTCCGTAAACAAAGAAATAAAAATAAAAATTCAAATCCTTGCGGCCCTCCGAATTTAACTTCCGGTCATGTATACTTGAATATAATTCCCGCAAAGAAGACCGCTGATCGTGCAGGGTGGCCTGTTTGCCATTCTATTACGTAGCCGCACGTCTGTGCGTGCGGCGAATACCGCACGGATTCTAGGGGTTCAAAGGTACGCTTCCCATATTCGGTGGAAGTCTAACCCTGGATCATATTCCTAAATTAAATTACCTTATAACCGGGACCCCGAGCTCACAGAAAACTTGTCATTTTTTTTTTGTTATTATACTTCTTAGCCTAGGAGGGAATTATCGTCGCGGATTTAAGACGAGATTATTCAATAAGCTCGATTCATCTGACGATAAATAACATATGATCATTATTATAAATGTTATATGTATCTTTGAGGAGGTATATATGAAACTGAATAAATATCTCGATGCAATTAGCGTGGGACGTGTAACTAGACGGAGTTTAATTGGATCTGCAGGAGTCTGAACTTTTCTGATGGTCCTTTTTAGAAGGTTGTTATACTTTTTCGTTGGCTCGCTGCAGACGTGGAAGAACTTCTCGGTAAGCCGGTGCAAGAAGAACTCTCTGCTGAGACGGGCCTCGATGTTGCACTAGACGCCCTCCTAGACGTAGCGAACTGTAAGTACAGAACTACCTTTTTTGTCTCGGTCTTAAGTTCGGAGTGTATAACACTTGAACAATGATTCTGACTAGTGGAAATGAGAGTATCTGAGAAAGAAAGTGTCGGGAAGAAACGGCGGGACGTTTTAAAACAAGAAGAAAACCTCAATGCAACTCCCCGAGTTCGTCGACTCTTTTTATTCACTTTTCTCTCATCCGTGAAATTTTCTCATCAAGTTTAAAACAAAAGCGATTAACTCGGAGATATTCTGAGACAAGATCAGGGCTGGGAGACTCGAAGACTCTATGAATACCCGGGGGCCGTCTATTCCTCGGCGATATAAGCCTCAGAGACTTTTGAAACCGAAGGTGTCTACACCATCGATGCACGTCAAACGACTAGAGACGAGGAGAGAGCAGAGAAGAGAGAGCAATGTCTACACTAATTCAGTTAGTTTTCAGTTAGGAACTTCGACCTCCTACCTTGACTAAGTGTTACCGCTACATGGGTTCGCTAACAACCTGCAAGTTCACCTTTGTACCATGAAAGTCTGCCAGACTTCGAGATTCCGATCTCGGCGTCGATACATGTGACAAAAGCTCGCGGAGAAATCTGCGTCAGCAGAACGAATTCACAGTAAACTTATTTACGCTGTTCCGCTCAACTCCACTAGCCGAGCTCCTGGTTCTAGTTTCCAACTCTAAGCTCGTTAAGAAGAAATTCCGATACGGAAAAGATCCACGTCCATTTTTCCAGCAATCTTAAACCGGAAGTCGTGCCTCGAAAAATCTAAGACACTGAGATTCGAAGTAAACCGTCGGTCCGTCTCTTCTGATTGATGTTTCCAATCCCTTTTTTATCTCCTTAACTCGCAGCTACGTCGGACCTTTCCTACCGCACGGAAGCTCTCTTCAAAGCTGCGGAAACTGCGCGAAGAGCAGGCGAAGAACTGGGTCGTGAAGCGAACGAAGTTCGACGGAAAATGGAAGCTGCCGCACGGGGATGTCCTCCGCCGGACCGACCCCTTTGCGCTACCCTCGATCCGTCGGGGTTACACCTGGCCCTACGCCTCGACCGAGTAAGTAAGCCACAGATATAATTTAACCCTTTTCATCCCTTAATTAAGACGAAGAGCCGCTTTTGTGGCGTTTATTTAACGGTTCTGGGCGGTTTCCCATTTTCTGGTACCCACAGGTTCGCGGGCGAAGCATAAGCCGCCCCTGGGTGATAATGGGCTGAGATTTCCTACTTTCCTTAGAGCTTTAACAGACCAAGTACCGGATATATCCGGTTGATTCTATGCGGTTGTCTTGGGGCTCGGAGGCTGGGGATGGGATTCGAAATTCAAAAATGTTCGCCGACAGTCGTTCCGTTTATTTTACCGCCCGAAATGTAGCGGGCTATAAATTTACCTCGGGTAAAAGTCCAATTGTCGGTTTCTGCTTGGCGCAGAGCTAAGGCGGACCGGTTGAAATTTTTCTGCACCTAATAAATTTTATACGACACCGTTACGCCATCTCAATCGTTTAGAAAAGTTACGTTCAAGAGAAATTCTCATAACCCAGCCCGTCGAATGTTCCGCGCAGTCTATTGCACGGATTGTCGTTTTTCTCGCAGTTTATATACTTTCGTAGAAATTACTCACGGCGAACGACGAAGACGAGAAACGAGTCGCGAAAAGTCTGCACAAAAGTAGCTCGAAACGGTTTTGAAACTATCTTGTGAATCGTAATTAGTACCTAACGATTCAGGACTTTCAGGATCTCGGTTATGAATTTGGCTCACCCAGCCCTCGTTGCGAATGAAACTTTTCTATAGGACGGGAAATATTTCAGGATAAAAGTTCAAATGACAGGCGTGCCTGCGGGGATTTTTAATTACGGATTTCAATCCATCAAAAGTTGCACGTGGGCGAAAAATTTGACGTGTGTTAAAAAGGGGCTGGGTTAAAGTTCGGAATTTTTCAAGTTCCGTACGGTGGAACTCCGAATTTTTATAAACGCTGAAGTTTAGAACATTAAAATTCCTGAAGGCCGGAATGCGGACAGCTCAAAACTCCGAGAGTCCAGACCCCCGAGGGCCCGGAAATTTCGGTCTTCATTCTCAGAATGTGGAAACAACATATTATAGTCCATTCTGATTAGGGGAAATACGCTTCCTATAAAAACTGTGAGTCGGTATTATTCAAATCCGGAATTTTAACAGCTCGGGAATTCAAGAATTCGGAACTTGAACCCGATTAAAAATTCGGCAATTTTACAACCTCGAGTGAATGGAACAGTGAAAGAAATATAAACGTAATCGAAGTGGAGCCTCTCGTCGAGAGGTGAGCAAGCGTGTGTGATCGGATGGCGCAGAGAGCGGCGAGTTTCGCTTTGCCTTATTTTCAAAGATTTTCATAAAGTCTTTTACGCGGGTTACTACCACCTTCACAGACGATAGAATGACTGAAAAGGAGATGAAAACGGCCCGGCAAACCGACCGGAGCCGACAGCAGCCAGTGGCCTGGAGCCAAAAGTATAACTTCCAATTATAAGAACATGCTCGGTGGCTCTGTCAAGGTTCTTTGTCAGCAAATGCTAGGAACTTATCTACACTCACGTTAGACTCAAGATCTCCGATAAAAGAAACCAGGAATTTCTCACCAGAGCCAAAAATCGTCCAAACGATTGCCCATATAACTCTACATATATCATCTTCATCATATCCTTATTTATTAATGAAAAGTAAATTACTATCATTATATCCCGAGTCTAACTATTAGTACTTCTCTTGTGCTTTATTCCGACAATCAACGGTTTCACTAACTCCCAGCTATTTTTTGTGTAAATATTTGATTCCTCCTTCAGCTATTGTTACCCTAGTCGGTTTGGGGCAGCCGAGGTAAACTTGGTGAAATACTTTTACATAAGATTTCAAAGCCAAGAAGTCTGTGAGTTCAAAGTCACGTCCAGAGTTTCAGCTCCGGGATAGTCTTGGACCTCAACGAAAGACAAACGAAACTACGTATATGTCAGCCCGGCTTATGGTTACACAGTGCCTACTTTGTTCCGAGGCTTGGATTAACACAGGCCTAATTAATTCAGCTGTTTTAGTTAGGCGAAAGGGTCTGACCGGTCAGAAGAAAGGAGAGATTAAAAAAACAAGCTACGAGACAAATTTATTCTCTCTGTAAGTCGGACCGAATTTCATCTCTTTGATCAAAGTAAACCGATGAAGACCCCGATCCTGCACCATTTTACTTACTCATAATCGACCTTCTTTCCGCCGGCTTTGGCTTGGCGAATAAAAAATGCCAATTTATACGAGCCTATATGTATGTACTTGAAATTCTATCGAGCTAACCCAAGGTGGAGCTCAGACTAAAACTGAGTCAAAAATACAGGCGGGGTTAGAGAGATCCTACTCAATTCCGCAATGCGTATAGTCCACTAAATCTAATTCCCAGACTCCTACATCCCCACGAATCTCACAATGAGTCAATATTTGCGAGTATATAGGGATCAAATTAATGTTGACGATCAATATATGCACGGTTTCCTGATTTCTGTGTTTGAACTAAGAGAGGCGCTGCCAAGATGGACAATATTCGTGAATGTGCGGCTTCACCGGTTAATTATTCTCCTGCACTTGGCCAATTTCGACAATGAATTATTCCCGAATTGAAGAACGGACGAGAAAATGAAGAGGATTGGTTAATTTCTTCGGATCTACCTACCGGATTATGTTAAGAAATTCGAATTTCCTTAGCGAGATGAAAACTTTTGTATGAAAACCTTTCGTAACTGAGATATATATACCGAGTCGAAGTATTGCAAAGGAAATAAAGTTACGGTGGAATTGAACATCTGTTAGCCAATATCTGTCTAGTCGTGCTCGTTCACGAATGCGCGCCGCAAGGGATGAATTTCATTCCTCTCAAGCTCTCCACATCCCTCTAACCACCCTCTACTCTACCGGAAGATGGTTAGCGGGGAATCCGTACGTGAAATTCAAGTCACTGTGACATGATGTTTCCGCCGTAGAAAGACGCGAAGGAATGTATATGCCAAAATTTTCTAAACTTCAAGGAAAAACGAATAAAATTCACTAGATTTTTGAACACATGTACATATACTGGCACTGAGATATTCGATGAAAAGATCTCTCGATTCTCACACTATTTCAATAAATAACATTCTACTTTCCAGCTTCTCAGAGACGAACGACTTCTCCGACTTCGAGGTACTGGTAAAGAAAATCTGACAGAGTCAGGGCGACAAGCTCGTGGGGAATACCTCTACGTGCCTCACCACGTAGCCAGGACAACTTTAGACGCCCGAAACGGTGGGTTAATCAATGAATTAACCCTCATTAAACAATTAATGGGAATTATTGTCCTGCCGTTTTCAAAGGGTTTCTTTGCCATGCGATTAAGCGGATTTTCGCTAAGGCGTCGTACTCGCGGGTAACAGCTGCCTCGACGCAGATGTGATGAGAAATTATCCTGCCTAAAGGAATATCGCGAGTGTTTCATCCCCTGCTTGACACGCGTATGCCTACCCGTCTCATAGCCAATTCCGAGGAATTATACTCATGTCTTTGTATACGTGTATCTTTGAGAATTTCATCTGACACCTGAACCCCGGCTGTGAACCAATTTCAAAGCTATAGTCGAACCATGGAAACATGCTTCTTCTGGTTTAGAAACGAATCGTGATTGGGAAACGTATATGGTCCTTCGAAAGCTATAGTTGCATGCCTGAGTGATTTTTCAGTCAAAAAGATATAACCTGAGATAGTTATGATTTTGAAAGTGGGTCAGGAGTCTGCGTGATTCATAAATCTGTATTCTTGCTCGAGAATTTTGACGGCGGTGGTGCAGAGCCGCGGGGGAGTACGCATAGAGCATTTTCATTGCTTTCAGGTTCAATGAGTCGATATTAATTTTCTGACAATTGCCTGGCCCCTGGCTCCTTCCCATTTTCCATCCACAGTCCTCAAATACTTTCGAACTCCATCAATCCATCTGCTCATCCCGATCAGACGTAGGTATGTACTTAGTTTTTATTCCCTTTAGAATATCGCGCAGACATTTGGGACCCCGGTGGATAATCTATAGCCCCGGTGTTTTTTGCGCGTCTAGTTCGTTTCTACATCTCCAATCTACTCGACCGTATCAAATCGCTGATTCCAGACGCAAATTACTCCACTTGGCTCTTTGTCAGAGTTTATAATTCAAGGAGCCAAACTATCCGCGAATATTGCACCGATAATATCTCTCTACCTGCAGACCGCTCTCCACTCTCGGCTACCTTATTGCAAATTGCGTCCTCTCAGAAGCTTTATTGGGTTCACGGTACCCGGGCGTAGCTTTTAATTATCGGACATGTAAGTCAAACAATGCATTCGGTTTTCTGGCGAGGGAAGATCGAGAGGAATAGGAAAGGAGAGAATGGTCGGGAACAAGCCAACGAACGGTGGTGATTGATGCGAGGAAAGTTCCGTGTTGACAAGGTGTTCTGTCCGCTTTAACATCTTCTTTTATATATACGTTCGTCCAGCCTCGATTTCTGTCCCTCCTGTTTTTATCCCTCTTTTCCTCTCTCCTTTCCACGAGTCCGTTGATATCTTTCGCCGCGCGTCTTTCAGTCCCGGTTTTTCAGCCGGCGATAAGAGAACTCGCCTTCACAACGTAATGTAAAATCCATACCCACGCATTTCACGCCAAAGAATCAAGAGGAATACATCTTCTTTTTTCATTCAATACTGACCATCGCGAATATCTCGAACGAAATTAATTCTCGATCTAAAAACAGTTTCGCATGTGAACATTTTTCCCCATAGTTATTCGACGGGAAATTAGCATCGCTAGAAGCAGAGTAATGGAGGAAGCACGGAACTTGGAGACAACGACCACCGAACTATCTCGGCACTTGGAATCTGCAAGAAAAATCGCGAACGACGTCGTTCCGCACTTGGCAAGCATTGAACAAACTAGATGGCTGATTGGTATAGGTGAGTTCCTGGGGTGAAAATTCGTCGGTCCGTCGAGCACCCGAATCCCATGAGAAAAGTTTTTCAATTTTGTTGAAACCTGAAACCTCCGTTACACGGACGAAATCAAATCCAGAACGCGTTGAAACTGTGATCAAACGACACCTCGGACAGCATGGTAAACCTTTCTCACGCGGGTCCGCTGCTCTCCGATTTAATTATTTCTCGTTGGGCTTGGCTCGCGTGAAGACGATTCCCGAGTTTGATGCTCCGCCGACGAATTAAAGTTCGCCAGCCGGCTAATTCATCCCAATCTCTGTTCAATTTTGCTTTCGCACGAGCTGTGCACATGGGAATAAGGGTTCTTTGGGCGAGGGTGAGGACCGTTGGGTCACGCAGTGATTTCTAACTACTGTTACTTCTAACTCGAAACCTTCAGGTACTATCCTGGCCGTTTTGGTGGTCTGGACATTACTCCTCTCCGGTCTTTGCTGCCGATGTGGTTCTGCCGAGGAGAAGATCCGGCCTATATTGCTGAGGTAAGAAAGGCGGAATAATTAACGTACCTTTTAACGCCAGTTCATAAATGCCTGCAGTCTTCCTGACTATGCAATTGTCGTTGATGTAACACCGCTTTATAGGAGCTACAAAGCTCGAGCGAAATTACTCCAAGTACTTTCATTATGCATCTAGGGGGTCTCTCTCTTCCTTTTGTTTCTCTCTGTTTAGAATATCATTTTAATACCCTACAGCTTGCGGAATTCAACAAGTGTAGAATAGGAATAATAGAAGCACAGACGCGTATTGATGGAAGAGAAGAAATGTATGAGCCGGATTTTTGCCCTGGATAAATTGCTCAAAATTTTTAACGACTCTTTCGATTCATCTGCGAATAATTTCCAGCGCTGTAATCCTGGGCTGCATCATCTCCGTTGCTTTATGGGCTGTAATTCTCGCGGACCTCACTTTAACTACTCACACGGAAATGCTCCTCTGTCGTCCTCTTCACGACCCAGAGTATCGCACGGTCGAAGCGCTTCTGGAGACTCGAGGTTTCTTAGAGAAGCCCTTAGGTGTACCTCTGAAGGAGCTACTACGGTAATAAGGGTATCTGGTCCAGCGGACCATTAAGGTCCACTTTGCCGACTGTCCCTAGAATCGTACCTAACTCGTTCTCCTCAAACTCTGGCCATTTGTTAATTAATCGATTCGCTAATTTCCGGTGCATAGGAAGTGCGAACAAAATCAAGCTGCCTATCCGGTCTTTCATCTCGGTGGTTCGACCACCTTGGAACACCTTACTGCCCATTGGACGTGGCCAGGACTGGCCAGGGCATTGCCCAAGCTGAAAGTGGACTTAAAGGGTCTAAGAATCCTTACGCCCAACCTGCAGATCAGATTGCAGAATCTGCTATTTGCATCAGGATCAAACTTGACGGATCACAGAATAAGGGTAGGTGCAAAAATTCGGCAGTTTTCACTCGAAGCGAGATGAAGAACGGAAAGGAAAACTAATTTTGATCATATCGTCGAACCGATCCTCACAGATCCAAGGACCACTCCTGAATAAGGATCTTAATGCATTATCCGAACAACTGGACAACGTGGCGAGACAACTCCAAGACCGAAGAACCGCTCGTGAACTAGACGCGATCGCGTCAACTACCAGGAATCTTCTAGCCCAGAAAGTTAAGCCTCTGATTAAGATGTACGACGGCCTAGTATACCAACTCACTACCTTAGAGCTGCAGCTTCAACCTCTTCAACGCCAAGTTAATCAGTCAATTTCTCATCTGAAGACCATTCAGTATTACATTGATAATCAGGGGGAAAAAATTGCACAGATGGTGAGATGAGTTCGGCAGATTATCCGCCTCCAGAAAAACGGATGATAATTCTCTAACGCTATATTCATTTTTTTTTTCTCTCTTTTATTTTCTTCTATAATGTCCGGAGCAGAAGACTAAGGCTTATGTAGACAGAATCGGGAGCTACTTAGACCAGTGGAGAGCTCACGTTTTAACAGAGATGGGAACTGGCGTTGCTCGGTGTCGACCGCTCTGGGACGTCCTTAACGGTGTTCGTCTTCTTCTCTGCCAACACGTTATGGGGCCTATGGTAATTTCACGATTCTAATCAGTCATCAAAGCTATGAGTAATTTTATTTCAAAAATTATACGAAAAAGTAGGAAAAAACTTGATGAAAAATGCTTTCATTCGATTTCTATATTCATTCTCAGAATGGCTTTTGGTTCGCAACACTCCTCTGTGCTTTGGTGCTGATGGCAAGCACCCCTACGGCTCACCTATTGGCTTCTGTTTACAAGAAGGAAGATCATAAAAAAGAAACGATTCTGCTGCCCTCCAGGATGTAAGTACCCTGTAACCGGCTCATAGTTGTGCGAATTCAATAACTCGATATTGATTTTCGTCATTTTTTACTTTCTCTTTCTTCTTCTTGGCAGGGAGAGCCCGGATACGATTGTAATGGATCGAGAAACTTGGCGCTCTCCGGAGTGAGTATTTAATTCTTCGACAATTAGATTTCGTCATTGTATATTGGTACAGCGTGCTTCAAGCTGGCGTAGATTTATTCTTACTTAATGGTCAAAGTCACGTCCGTTCTTTGTCTTCCATCAAATTTTGACGCTAATTGATAGCCTTATCCTTGTGTGTATAGCGTTCAATTTATAGCCCGTCATATGGGATGATTGATAACCGGTCGGAAACATTATTCAATCTTAAGACTATTACCGATTTTTGTATTTAGTTATTGTCTTCTTTTCTTTTCTTTTTTTTCTTTATTTTCCTTTTCTTCTCTTACTCTTCGTTTACACAATAGCCTGCGGTTGACGTTGACTAACCGTCGCTCATAGTTTGAATAATAATAAAAAAAAAAACGAAAAAAATCCAACACGATATAACTTTTAGAACTAATTACACGGACCATAAGCTTTTACACGGATTATTTTTACCTTCAGGACCCCACCGTCGGACGGATGGTGATTGAGCAAAAAAAACGTGAGATGAAATTTCGACATACTCTCGTTTAGCGGCACTAGACTATATTATAGTTTTACGAGGATGTTGATGAAGGTAAATTGGTAAAGTTTTTCTCGTTATAAAGATGCGGTTATACTTACCATTTTCACCGTTTGACTGTACGAGGAATAAGAATTATAAGTGAGGTCCAAAAACGTGAGTGATATTAACAATATGTAGATATATAAATGCGTCGGGATAGAAATAACTCTTGTATTACTTATAGATTTTAATGGATTAAATGTCATTTCTAATTGTACATGAAAACTCGATAATAATCAACTGAATAAACATTAATATTCGTTATTCACAAAAATATATCCACTACTTCAGCCATCTTATAAAACCTTCTGGCGTATACATTCCTGATCCAAAGAAATTAGACTAATTTTTCACAATGATGAATTTTAGAGGGCGGAATACCGCGAGTGAATTTCGCTCGATATACAAATTCATACGTTTCCTTACTTCCCAGTGTCTTTCGCATTCCGTATTTCGACCCTCACCGAGCACGAGATGAGTATACATTAATTTGGAGCAGATTCCCAGTAATTAGTATCCTAGAAATGAACACATACCAGATCAAAGCCAAAGTGCTTGCCGATCAGATCTCTGGATAAACTCGAACTTATTCATGAAGGTACTAATCCACTACGTCTAGGTAAACGTCGAGGGCATCCTGCCCGCTGGGATTACGAGCAATGCATTCGTAAGACCCTCGGTTATGCCTTGCTAAACGGGGCAGCTGCATCAGAGAATTTCTGGTCAGTGGGTCTGGTCCGTCGATAAAATTGATCACTGCGTTGTGTTCGGTGCCTGAAATATGAATGAAAGTGCAGGGGAAAATATTGGAACGGGTTTAAATAGATTTTGTCTGTAGAAATCTACAACGAAAATTCGTCACGTTCTCAAAACTCACTGGGAAGTTTGAGGTAGGTTCTCCCATCGGCGGAGCGATAACTCCACGATATTTCGGGCAGAGGAAATCCTTTGACTTCGCAGTCCATGGAAAGACTGCGTCCTACCGACGCAGTGACAACGAAACTCCGGGGCTTTTGTATTTCAGGTCGACTCGGACATGGCCCTAAATGCTGAAGGGTAAGCGATGTGTTTTTCGCGCGATGCGCAGTGTCGAAGAGTTCGCATGGCGTTGAATACGTAACGTTGTTGCTTCCGCAAGCATAGCCTTGCTCAAGACAGACACAGATCGCCTCGGGTTCGTCCTGAGGAAGTAAATAGTAACATGCCGTCGACGAGTGAGTCCACGGGGAAATCAAGCTTAGGGTATATGTGCGGGAGACGGGTGTATGTAATGAAATTATTATCACTGAGAAGAATTCTAAACTACAAAGACGACGGAGGTATCGGTTTTTCATTAAAAGCACAAAATCTATCTCTAAAACTCGCTGATAGGTAGATCCTTCATTTCCTGTCTCTCCTTTCATCGAAACCGCATCGCCTAGGAACCCTGAACTAAAACTGTGAGCGCAGCGCACGGGTTTAACTCGTGTCAATGCATTAATCAAGCCATTGTTTCATCGTGTCATCGTTTCATTGTTTGATTAGACTTGGCGGATTTATCGCCGTCCTACGCGCGAAGAGTTTAATGTAACTGTGTGCAACGCGTTTGATCAACGGGTCACTGACTTCCTTCCATATAATATGTACATGCGTTAAAATTTATCGGACCCTCGCTAACGCTCGTCAGCGACGCCACTGTCCCTCGAGAGTCTGCAATACCCGCGACAAATAGAGCCCAACTAACGATAATTGTTCACCCTATACCTTCTCTCTTCCGCCAATTAACCCAACGAAAATTGTTCCCCCTGGATCGATCAAATTTCCATGCATGAGACGCCGCGCGCGATGTTTATAATTATAATTAGTTCATTCACGGGCCCCGATTCACTCCTCTGACGGTTGCATTATACGCGCTTCCGTTCCAGTTACAACATATTAAACAATAACGATAAAACACTTTTATTGACTGCAGTACGTGTTAAGCGGTGATAATTCCCGCGTAATAATGGGGTGGGTTGACCGGTGGCTTAATAAATTCCCGGTCTGTTATCCGGTGATAAATAATCGAAATCTGATCGAATACGGAATTAATGAAACTCGATTAAAATTGAGCGTTATTAATGGACTGGTCATTACCTCGACGTGGAGATCGTTGCGCAGTTGACACTGGTAATTCCTGGCGCAAAATCCGTCGTTTCGTCGCTCGTCGGCGAGTCTGTCCAGCGTGGAATTCCAGCAGGAATCGCCAGCCAGTTTGGCGCACAAACCTTTCGGGCAACATCCGCAGGGGTCTGGGACCGAGCCTAATAGACAGCGGCCTAAGTCACTCGGACACCTGTGGTAAGCGCACTTGTTGCACCCCGGGCCGAAGGACCAGGTTGGTGATGTCTGATTGTGAATCTCTACCTCGATGCCATTGGCGAGTCCCAAAATCCATGGCACCGAGAGAAAGGCTAGTAGCACAATGCCGCAACGAATCATTTTGCTGAATGCAAGCGACGCGGTTTAGGCGAGTGCTTTTAGTGCCAGTAGACGTAGGGGAAATTACGAGGACGCCCACTACGCCCCCGATGACCGCATCAGCATAATCAACGTGTAAACACTCGACTGCGAAAAATTTGTTGGACTGGAACCGCGGGGGCCTTTGGAATTAGAAGACAAACAGGGAATGGAAGCCGTTTTAACTCGCTGATATGCAGCAATCTTTCCAATTAGTCATGCGGTCAAGTTCGTTCAGGGTCTATATTTAACTGCGCGTCTGTTTCAGTTTTTGGCTAATTTTACCTCAATTTCGCCACAAGTATCTAATCAGGACGACTTGCATATTGCTCTTTGACTCAATTTTTATTTTTCCGCCATCGTCGCTAATCTGAGTTGGGTACTTTTTCAGCGCACATAAATTAAACCGTTTCGCTATCTGCTTGTGCGCGATTAAACTGTGTAATGACGCCTCTATTCGCGTTTTACTGAACACTGGAAGGCACTATCTTAGAGGGCTAGAAACAGCCTAGGATCAGTGAGACGTGAGACAAGAGTACAAAAATTTATAGCTAAAATAACTTCATAGAGAAACGAATGACGAACAATAATTATTGGCTATTTTTCTCGCGATATGTGGCCTTGGCGACGTAAAGAGTCGCAGATGGAATCCCACGTACTTTCCGTTGCTACCGAACGATCCGAAACCCCGGTAGGAAAATGCCGCGACTTATCGTCCAGAACGAAGGACATTTTACTGGACCCGATGCGCTCCGTGGAAGCATGATCTTTCGCGTTGGGACGATTTTGCACACACTCGCAGCTACCAGAGTCGGAATTCTCGCGAGAACCGAGTTTCACATTGTTCTCGGTACAGTCCTCGACTGTGATCTGATCTCTGACCTTCGTCTTGGGCTTGCGACATTCTCTATCACTAATCCTGCTATCCGCAGCCTTATCTGATACGGCTCTATCGGCAGAATGGTCCCTGACGTAGCACTTGGGCCTGAGATTAAAATCAGGCCCAAAATGTTGATCGGTGTTAAACGCCGGTCTGTCGTCATAGTCCTCTGCTGAGTTTGCCGCACCATTCTCGTAGTATACTTGCTTAGAAACTTCTCGAGCGCTGCCTACGCCTTTGTCACAATGAGCATTCTGTCTTGGAACATTTTTCACGTTTTCTCTATTGATATCTCTGCCGTTTCCTACGGCCTTATCGTGAAAAATCAACCCCGAAATATCCCTCGCATTACCTGTGGCCGCATCATGAACATTACGCTTATGAAAGTCCTTCGTGTTTCCCACTAGAATTTTATCAGGAACGTTGTGCCTACAGAGTGTAGCTTTCTGGATGATCTTCCCATCGCAGTTTTCCCCGATAATCCCTCTAGAATTACAGTCGGCAATATCAGAACCACGATCACATCCGCGATCCGTCATGACGGCTTTTTCTAGACCTCGTAACATGCCATGTCTAGATTCTGACTCTGTACAAACTCCGGTGTCCCTGGTGCTCGGAACGATTATTTTTTCCAGTGAACGAGTGCAGAAATTACCGCCGAACTTCGGCCTTTGAAGTTTACGTTTGCTTGTAGAACGGCACTCGACTTTTCCATCAACGTGAATCATCAGATTACCTCTTCGAGAGGATTCGTGAATCCGAAAAGCCACTTCTTTGCCATTTGTAACCTTGACCCTAGCACGGTTCAAAGAGCAGCAGAATTCACAGTCTTCACATCCTTTGCCATGGTTCCCGCAACAACACTGCGATTTGCTGGCCTTTGTGGCCAAAAAGTACCGCGGCTTAGATGATGGCATCGGAGGTTCTGATTGCCAGGACTTTCCTGTACATGATGAAGTCTGGGACGATATCTCGCTGCACGAAGAGGTCTGAGAGATTGATTGACGTAAGCTGAAGTGCTTTTTGCGTAAAGATGTAACCGGGTGAGATTGGGACCAAGACGTGGCGCAGAGGGATCCCGACTTCCGGCGGGATCGTAACTTTTCAACTTTTGAAAAGAAGGCAAGCGCACGCTCAGCCGGAGACAGATGATGCTTTACATTCGCCTTCGACGGGTGAAGTCGAGACAGGGCTTTTCGATCACGCCAGGATATGTCAGCTATACTACGCGGAGTGCTGGAAATAAATTATGTGCATAGAATAGTGTGGACGATGAACTCTACCTCTCTTTTTCTTCGTCTGGGCCCATTCATGAACTAGTTTATGAAACTATGCATGTAGATACTAGAGTCTGTGTTCGAACGGATGTAAATTGATTCAGTTTACCTGCGAGTACTGAGATTGCGCAACAAATATTGGTTTTCCGGTGAATCCCGGTTCCGGAAGAAGGAGGAGAACTTTCCCCGTTCTGAAGGACTGCAGGAATTACGTAATGGCGACTTAGCTAAAACGTTAGTACCGACAGATTAGTTTACAATGAAACTGATCATCGATTTATTTACCGAGAATTGCTTCAACGGTCTGAAAAGAAAAGCTCTTTTCACACCGTTTAATAATTGGAAAGGACAAGAATGATAATTCATAATATACGTTTGGAAAAACCATGGCACAGTGACCTACCTACAGGCACCAGAATCTTGTACCGTTTCAATTGACGCATTATCATCGAATTGCGCGAGCGACTAGTAGTCCGAGCTGAAAATAGCAGAAAGTAGTAGTATAGGTGGTAAAAAAATCGGCAACCTTTCAACTGGCAGCAGAAAAGACCGAATGATGCGTTTTCGTTTAATCCACATCTTTGGAAGTCTAGAAAACTATGAAGCGAAAGAAAGACCTTGTGTTGGTCATCCGCAAGGAAGCACCAAACTAATGATACTTGGGTAGATTGATTGATTTCGAACGTTGTTCTCTTCCACATTTCTCCTTTGCCGTTTAGCTCTCGGCTTGATCGACATAACAGGAGTCTTTGGGGTTGAAAGAATAAACGTGCCCCATCTCCTTATAAATACTGATTAAATAAATGACTATACTCGTTTATTTTTCGTTCAAATCGATCTCTATTTCATAATATATCATCGACCAGAGTACTTCTGACATACTTTCTTGACACACAAACAACGGTGGTAGAGGGCGAGGCCAAAGGCCCAGGTAACGGCAACGAGGATCAGCAAGCCGAAGGAAATGAGGGTGAGGGGACCGGGCACGAGAATGGAGTGTCCAATCTCCCCTAGGTACGAGAATACGCCGCCACCCCCGCTGCACTCCCGGTCGGACACGCAAGGGCAAAGTGGAATTTCCGCGTCGCCGCCACCTACTGGAGGCACCACACCGTCACACACCTTTAGTCATAACAAGGGGTACATACAGCCATCAGTGTTTACGTTACATTTACATTATCCAGTATGATTCGATGAGTAATCGCTAAAATTTCGTCTCGTCGTTAACATCATTACACGAATATACGATCTAGTTCAAACACGGTGGCCCGTTGTCACGGTCAAACCAATTCTCCCCCCTCCCCCCCTTTTTTAAATCACTTTCAAAATTACCCCTCTGTTTCACTTTGCCTTTGGTTGGACCGCGGCAGCTCGTGAAATCCGATCACGACCACTGACTCCCGATCGTCTCTTTTCAGCCAGACGATAATACAACGCGTTGTTGCCAATCGGGGTGCGGTTCATCGCAGGGGTGGCTATTTTTCGCGTGATTACGGGAAGGGTAGTGCTGCCACCTCCTGGGATATGAGCCTTTGAAGATGGCGTTCGCCTCGTCCCAGACGATCCGTTCCGTCCAGGAGCACCACGAGTACTTAGAGTGCCAGGCGCCTTGACCGCAGCATTGCCTGCAGCCGGAGTAAGTTGCGACTTGAATGGAGCTCGCAAAGTTCTCTCGGAAGATTCTACCCAGTTGTGATCTGCCGGAATGAATTTCTCCGCAGAGACGAGCTGGGTCAAGCTTGGCACTCGGTCATCATAGTTGATCGCTCCTGGATCGACCGGATCGTCTTCCTCGGCACAATTCATAGAACAACACCCGTCACAGTCATCGGCACAACCCTTCCCGTCCGGGGCACAACGACACTGAGGATATCGCATCTCGCAAGTGAACTCTCGCTCTCTGTCATCATCCCCGCATCCCGCGGCCTCCACCTCGCCGTTATCATCGCGGCAGGAAGATGACTGACCTGGTGGTCTGCACGGCGAGCAGCAACTGGAACCACGCGATGATGTACGAGCTAAAGATCGACAGGGAGAAGGTCCGGACGGTTTTCTACACGGAGACAAGCCACGCGGTGTAGTTGGACGGCACTGTCGAACTGGAGGTGACTGTGGCCGACACGGTGAGCAAGGTGGACAGGGTGAAACTGGCCTACAAGACTTGAACCGAGGTTTCGGAGAACAGCATCTGGACGACGAGCATGGATCACAAGGGGGAGGAAGGCAGGGTTGACATTCCGTGCAACAGCACGGTGGTCCGGGAGGTAGTCTGGGCTGACAGCAGATCCTAGCGTTCAAACACCTGACCTTAGTCCTCGAAAACCTCTTCTCACTAGGAGGACAAGCGCACTCTGGTGTCGACGGGCAATCACAAGTACACTCAGTGTCAGAACGAGCATCAATTT